>OY740767.1:130898557-131136817 GCA_963513935.1 Aphrophora alni
TTACCGTTATTTTTGTAATGTCTAATTTTTAAATAGAAATCTTGTCCATGTATGTTTAATATTTATTTTAACTATTGTAGACAGTTTCTAAAATCTGTGAACAGCTACAGAGTTTAGAAAGTAAGTGATATAAATCTGTGATTCTGTTATACTGTCTGGTTTGTTAACAACAAACTGAAATATTTATTTTACAGTAATTTCAGTTGATATGATTGGTGATAGTAATTTTGATTTAAAAAAAAAACCTGAAATACTTCGTTATTCTATTGTTTTGTTAACAAAACGTAGTATTTATTTTAACTTTGGTTATATTTTATAACAGAACATATTAATTTCAGTTTTAAATAAACTTACATTCATGTAGTATGTTGTTTTATTATTTTATTTGTACTGGGTAGTCTAAATTAAATATTTACAAAAATTCGAAATTTTACCAAATCTGCACAGACTCTTGTCTGTTGCACTGTGTATTTACCTACCTTACTGGATTTAGACTCCTTGATCCACCAATAATCTACAATTAAACATCTCCAACGAGTGGCAAGTAATCAACTTCTGGGCATTACATTTAAAAGATCTGCTTTGTATTATAATTTATGATTGGGCTGGGTAAGTACCATAATGACACACATCAACTTTTTTATATTATATATATATATATATATATATATATATATATATATATATATATTAATAAAAGTTATTATTGGGGAACCCTTCTTATACTATCTCCTATTGGAAATGAATGGGAAAAACTCATTAATAATACATTCATTAATCAACGCTGTAAATTTCTCACTTAAAATTAGCTTAGAGACATATTTGAGGAGATAGCAACATATATTATTTTTGATTTTGTAAACGGATGCAGTTACAAGTACTGCAAAGTTTAACAGTGTTTATTTCAAATAAAAGAGATATTTAAATAAAACAGAACGGCAGATGGAAAACTTAACTATATTTGTGATTTTTCTTTATTATGTATAAATCCTCTAAATCAATAAACACAATTTTTTTTCTATTTACCCCTTGATTTATTTTTAAATGCTTGGTTTCAAAATATTAATAAATATGTCAACTGCCTTATCTGGTGTATAATTCTGTTACAATATATGCCAACCTAACAGAATTAAAAAAAATAATGTTAAGTGATTTCGATAATAATGACACTTCAAAGTGAAAATGGGAAATTCACCACTGCTTCTGTGGTATTATGATATCCTTTACCATTGTCGATAGTTTAATAACACTTTTTAACCTTATTGTCAGGGAAATAAAAACTAATATATTTTTGTGTTGAGTAATGATTTCTATGGTTATGTTTTAGTCAAACAGATCAACAGACAACTCATCGCAGTTTTCCAATTCGTCGTGTCAGTCGGAGCTGGATTTGTTTTTGGTTTCTTAGGCATAGAATTGATCATAGGAGATTTAGACTTTGGATTTAGATTATTATTAGGTGTAATGTGTGCTTTAATCATAGCTCTGGCGGAGATTTATTTCTTAGCTAAGAAGCTTGCTGAAGATGTATACCCAACCACATACAAACAACATCAAGATTAAAAACTTTCCTCGCTTGCTTTCAACTCTCATTCCAGTATTCATTAAAAGAAGCTTTTTTGGGAAAGTTATGTATCGAACAAGGTGTATTTCCTGTCCAATAGTCTGAAAGGGATATTATATTTCTTATATATATATTTTTATTATATTTAATTTTGTATATGTCTTCAGAAGAGATCTAAAAATGTGATGCTTTAAAGAAATACTTTGCAGAATGAATCAAACAAAATGTAATGGTAGTACTATGCACATTAAACATTTAATTAAAGTGTTTTGAAAACATTTAATTTGTTTTATTCTAACTCCTTCATATTTAATAAAGAAATTGGGTAATTGGTAATAAATAACCGAGTTCTCCTTTTTTGTAATTCATGGTAATACGTTATTGAGATTTCAAATGTCTATAGGCACTCTTCAGGCATTCTGCAAAAAACAATATGTTAAACAATTTTAAACATTAAAATACACACAAGAAATAAATAATCAAATGTGTATTGTTAATTTTAATATAAGAAGTCGGTATTAATGTAATAAATAAATATATACCTTATTGCATAGATAACAATCTTCTTTAGTCTAATTATAGTGATATTTTTCATGTGCCGTTCAGAGGTAACATCATCTTTAGATTAACAATGGCATTTACACATTACACCACAACATTGATCAGATAACTTATATTAGTTTCAGAAATAGCAATTAAAAATCCAATTTTTAAACTTTTCACTTTATGTGAGTTTTAAAAATATTTGACCTCTCATGTGGTTAGTGTTGCAGTTTTTAGTTTTTAACATTTCTGATATCGACATATACTTAGGTTGTAATAAATATAAAATATGCGCTAGTTGATCTTGAAGAGTTCTTATTTTTTATTACAAAAAAATTGAAAGTAAATTTTTATTATTATTATTTATAAAATTATGCCAAGCTTTTTATGGGCGCCAGGTAGCGTTAGATTACCAATTTTGAAAAAAGGAAGTTAATTGTTATTATTAAAATTTCTCAGGGTCGCAAATCCTTTTGAAAGTGTACTTACAGTGGTTCTCGGTGAAATAAAGAAAATCTTATTTTGTTGTGCTGAAAGTGAACATAATTTATTAAATTAAGATTATACATTTATACAAGGTTATTTATACATATTCATAAAGCATATCTTACTATTATTTGAAATCTCAGTGTCCTTTGACTTTAAATTCTGCCTTAGAGGCTTAAATCCTTTTTTATAATTCTGAAATTAATAGTTGCAACTTGAAAGAAAACTATTTTTTATGGTGAGCTTTAAAACTCTCACGTAGCAAAGATGATTATTATTATTATTATTAACATGAAATTAAGTTCTTTAAATGACTAATTATTAAACAAAGATTATACATTTGAATAAATTTAGAAAGTTCATATAAAAAGTTCTTTTTCTTTTACAAAATTATTTTATTTTAAAATGTCTCTGATTTTTTGTTACCGCATAACCGATCCGGTAGATTGGAAACCTCCACGTGCCGAGTTCCTTCATTCTGTGTTGCAAAGACCTTGCAGGCTCAATCTATACACCTGACGATTAATTATCCTTTTAAATTCATGGTATTGTACAAAGATTATCATCACTTTAACAATAGTTATTGTCCAAAACGCAAACTAAGTCTTACCACGTCAAACTGTCTCTAAACTCACTGAATCTTCACCAATTTTCTGAAGCTTCTTTTATTTAAAAACATCTCTCCCTGAACTAAATGTCACCATAGGACCTTAACTACTTTTTCTACATTTTGAGAAAGTTTCTCTTCACTGAAAAAACGTCCTATCACCTCAGACCCCTCTCTAAGACTGGCCAAAACCACATGTGTCTTTGTCCAGCTTCCAAACCAAGCGTCCTATTAATATGCAACGTCTGCTAGAAATTTTCTCACACCTAGCAACACTGACACGGTTCAAATTATTTTACCTAACACAATACAAATACTACCTAAATATTTATTACAACTTATAATTAATTTTTTTATACATGACATTATTATTTTGGAAACCTATATTTAAATTTTATTACCCTAGTTTTAACAAGTACTTTGAGTCATTCTTTTGACTTCTGAAGTCCCCCACCAATTCAATTTCAAAATAATTCTCAAAATAACCATTTTTGGTATTACAAGGTATTAATATATTATTAATATGGTTTAAACGGAGATTCACCACCATTTATTTTAATCTGATAAAAATAATTGTAAACGTCTGATTAACCATATTAATAATATAAACAATTCTTCATTATAAAAGAAACCACTACTAATATAATATGTTATATATTCAATGTTATGGTTTAATATGGAAATGTCATTGTGAACGTAGTTAACTGAAGATGCCACCTGTTTGCATACAAAACATGTCACTATAATTAGACAAAATAATCATATGATACATAGTTATTTATAAATAAAATTTTTGTTATTTTGGTCTAAAATTGCATCGTGTTGAAAAGATTCAATGACTGGAGATCTGTTATCCTCTCCTTTGAGCACAAGACAAGTCTGAGTCAACCCCTACCATTATCTGACTCATAGTGTCAAACATTATGTTGGAATTATAAGATATAGTTAGTTGGATATTTTAGGGGTTCAATTTTACTGTCTTAAATTTTGTATTCTTTAGCCACACTTATTTATCAACCTTTCTAATTAATATCAACATTGTTAAGTTAGTTTGTGTTGACATTTCCCCCCTGTTATTTAAAAGAGAAAAACCTCTCTGGTCATCATCACCTTATAAAATAAAAAGGATAATAAAATAAACATTCCTAAACCTCAAATATTGTAATAGCATCAGGAATCGGGACGGTGACAAGAATTACAATATTGCATGAAAATGATCCAGCTAGAGCTCCTCCGGATGTCCATACCTGTACTCACTATAATGAACTAAGGGTCTGTGTCAAAGTAGGCCAAGTAATTGAAAAAAAAAATTATCAATTGAAATCAGTGATCGAAGACCTGTATGATGGCTATACACTTACACTATTTCAATTATCTAGAAAGAACTTAAGTAGTTAAAAGTAAATTACTGTAAATTCATAGATATAAACGTTGTAAAAATATTGCATTAACTTTCTAACATACAGTGTAGCATTTGTAACAGAAGCTTAGTTAATTCTTTATGCTTTTAGAGCTTTTAATAAAAATCAAGTAACTTCAGTTCGTAAGTCTGCGTTCTTACAAACTTATCATTTAAATTATTATTCTATTTTACCTAAAGGGTAGGGTCTCATCTATGTCGTACTTAGAGGTTACTTCTATAATGTGGCAAATGGTTAACACAAATAATCTAGCCAGACATATTTAGAAAAACAAGAAATCTCCCTTTTATTATTACTGAAAACAAAAACATTGTTATATCTCTCAACAGGAGAATTATTAAAATCTAATATTCATTTTTATAGAGTACAAATCATCAAGCATACATAAAGTTCAAATTTAAAGTTCTTCACCATTCCTTCCTATTATAACTGATCTAATGATTACTTAATTTTTAATGTTCATCACTTTACTCTCACGACTGTCAGTCCATAGTTTACTATTCTCCTACAAATCACAATTATTTAACATCCACCATTTTATCGTGATATTTGAGTCTATTCCGCCATCTTATAGCGTGACCGCTCCATTATAACTCCTGGCAAAGACTTCTCTACTCTCTCTCCAGAATAAGACTGTTCTGTTCTGAATCCTGACTAAAACTGCCTAAAGCACGCTTTCTTCTTGCTTGGCAAGACGCTCTCGCTGAGGCTCCTGGGAAATCTCTCCAGGGTTCAACTTCCTGCTTACAAACACTTTTCAACATTTGTTTTATTTGAAATGCACTTCACGTGCACAATTTGAATTTTATAGTTTATTAGTAATCATTAGGTTATTTATTATTGTTGATTCGGAGATTGTTCAAATACACTTAACAATTACTTATTATTATACAATGCTTATTATTTCTATTCATTCATTATTAGTTTATATTTATTATTAATGTTGAATCTTTAATTATATTTTATTAATTACTGGTTGGAGAGTGTCCCATGCTTACACATTTCCCACTATACCTATTTTAGGCATGTGCCGAGGGTGTACAATTTTGAGAAAAAATAGGCTGAAAATTATTGGGGGCATAAGATTTGTGTAAACTAAAAAATAAAAATTGACACACTTTTTGAGAGTAACGATCTCGCCTTTCAAGTAGTACACCAAAGAATAAATTAAGATGTGTAAGCGACTGTAATGTAATGACAATGATCATCTGTTACTGTGTTGTATGATGAGTTCCACTGTTCCACATGTCTTGCTCTCTTTTTAATATGAGTAATAATTACAGGAGGAGTAACTAAAGCTGAAGCTTGTGATAAAGCTGTTCTTTTTTTCGATCTTGTGCAAGGTTTGTATAATTTTTTTCAGTATCAACACATCATTGTGAGATCCACAAAAATGTCCTTAACGATGACTGTCCAGCAGTCAAAATTACTTTCTAGGATATGATGGTCAGCAAAAGCAGATGCTCTATAAGCATTGTTGAAATCTTTTCATGAAATACTTCTGGCACTGATGAACATATTATCCAATGACCAAATTGAAACACCAACAACTCTTCAAGAAGCCAAAGGTTTGAGAAGTAGTGGATAAAAATAAAGAATGTTTATTTATTGGTCTTTAGGGGGGGAGTTACAAACAAGTTTTGGAAAGTTAAAGTGAAACCATTGATATTGAAAGTTTTGACAAAGCTAGTCTATTCGACTCGCTAAAGGACTACATTCAGCCACTAACAGACAAGTGTTTGGAATTTGTAGTGAAAGCAGAAAATTTAACCGAAACAGGTGGATGAGTTGAAGAAAAAATATTTTTCGATGAAATCTCCAGTAAGGATCAATCAACAAACAAAAAAGACATAAAATTTAATGTTTTACATTTGACTGAAGACAGAATATACACAAGACAGAGTTACAGAAAAGAGCATTTGCCTATAAAATATGTTCACTGAAAGTAAAAAAAAAAAAATCTATACTTTTGTTGAAGATCATAAAATAAAATCGATTTGAAAATATAAATTAAGCTTCTTCAGCATTATAAAAATACTTAGAGAAGTGTTTTCCAGGTGAAAAAATGTCTCACTCCTTCTACATATCATCAACCTTCACAACATATTTTCCAATGTTGATATAATTCTAAGAATTATTTTGAACACAGCTGTAATTTCCTGTATTGGTGAAGATTTGTCAGCATTGAAGCGAGTGAAAAACTACATATGCAAATAATTTGGACAAAGCAAACTAAATATTCTCACAATTATGGCAATTGAACCATTATGGCAATATGTGAGAAAGAAAAAGATGCAATTTTCTTTATTAATGAGTATTTTATCTGTATTTCTGTATTCGAGATATGTTTGTATAGAAAGATCCTCATTTTACACTTCATGTGAATTTAAAAATATATATTGAAAGATAAATTGCTTCTCTTGTGCCATACATTTTACGTATTTTTAATAGTGCCCGCATTGTACATTCTAAACATAAAAGTGAGATTGATGAATGTATTTTTTTTTATTGTAGAAAACACATTCAGGCTCATTGGATAAAACCTTAAAACTGTTGACATAAAAATGAATCTTAGAAAAAATATTGTTTGAAATTTGAAAATTTTCTGTCAATTTGTATTTTACTAACTGAGTCATCTGGTTAAGGAAGTTGTCTCCAACATACCCAAGTTTTTTTAGGCTAGTATGATTAAATAACAAAAATCTGAAAGTATTTTTTTTGACATCATAGTATTTTCCATATACTTATATTTGAAGAAATAAACTATTTTAAAATTATTTCCATATTGCCTTCCGAACTACTATTATAATTAATTAGTTAACATACCTTAATGTCAAAAGTAGTTCATTATTCTTATAGTAGCTACAGCTGTTTCAGCTCAACATAAGGCATCATCAGGCTTAGCACACGTAAACAAACTAAAAACACGTTCACAACACAAAACTTGTTTGTACATAAAAACACACACACACAAAATAGTAAACCGGGTTGGTTCTTGTTTTATTGTAAGAAGTTGTTTTATTTTTATTTTTTATAGAAGTTGTAGGATGTGGCCACATGAAGGAAAAATAATATTTTATTTTTATTTTTACAATAAAACAAGAACCAATCCGGTTTACTATTTTGTGTGTGTGTGTTTTTATGTACAAACAAGTTTTGTGTTGTGAACGTGTTTTTAGTTTGTTTACGTGTGCTAAGCCTGATGATGCCTTATGTTGAGGTGAAACAGCTGTAGCTACTATAAGAATAATGAACTACTTTTGACATTAAGGTATGTTAACTAATTAATTATACTGGTATACCAATTTTCAATTAATATTTCTCTGTGTGTGGCTATTATTGGTGTTATATTTACTACACATGAATGAGCGAGTGAGAAAATAGATAGTGAGGCAAGAGAGAAAAGTTGGAGAGTAAATTTTAAAAAATACATGGAAAAGTGAGAATAATAAAGAAGAGAGAGTTAAAAGAGGAATATCCCAACAAATATAGGAGTGAATAAATGAGTAAAGAGAAAAGGCACGGAAAGCGAAGGTGTGTGGCAAAGATAAGAAGACATAGAGAGCAGGTGGAAAAAAACAATAGAAGTAGAACAAAAAAGAAAGACATATAGGAGAGATTGATAAAGTATAGAGAATGAGAGAAGCACAGTAAAGTCAATTGTCAATGAACAAGAGTTTACTGCTTATCACATCTCCTAATTGAAAAATATTGATAGAAACTCTTAAGTAGGTATTTTGGAGTGAAAGGAAACCTTGAAAAAAATATTGAGTAAAATGAAATTAGCATGGAGGTATCACATCAGACAGAGATCCTTTATTACAGACCTAGATCTCTATTAAGAAAAAAGTTAACTAGGTTAACAAACAGTTCAAATTAAGCTATTAAAGGTTCTAAATAGAATAAACTATAGAAAAACATTTTAAACAAGTAGCCATTTTTAAATTGTCCAACATCAATGAACATGGTGTTCGAAAATATCAGAAACGGCTTAACTCTTTGGGAAATAAATTCGGCGATGAATAATATTTTTAGTTTTGTAAATGAGTGTGTTATAAAGTTGTTGCAATACTAAAAAAATATTATAATCTAAATTGAATTAACAATTAAGTCTTTTGAAACCCCTTGTGCAATAATGATTCCTTTTGTTAAATTTTATCTTTTTTTTTCTCGCTCGAGTTCTTATAATTAAAATTTAATGTTATCAGATCAGTTTTTTGAACTATCGTTACAATCTGGTCTTCAAATGTCATACAACAATTCACTTTTTCTATAGTCTTAAAAAAATACAATATCTTTTTGTTCGACCACTCCATTGTACTAACAAGAATAGTATGCGTCAACAATATTTTTCCATTGGTATCGGAAACAATTGTGACAATGTGCAAGATATTCTAGCGTGCCATCCAGTAAACAATATGAGTAATGTCACATGTTAAACTTAACATATAGCAATAGCCTCTTGGTGTAATTGCTGCATATCTTACATGAAGAATAATATTTTAAATATGTGTAGATATTATTCCTCGACTCCTTACACTATTTTAAGGATTGATATTGCGTTAAGGATGTGGAGTGTACACAAAGTCTGTAAACATATCATGGTTCTTATTATCTTAAAGGGTTAATACTTAATAGATCACAACTGCCAGTAAAGTGTGTACACATAACAATTTATATAAGTACTGTATATTATATTGAAAATGAATCTCCATGCGATTCTAGTTGACATATTTAATATTACAACTATTTCATTACTACAATTATTTCATTGCTGTATTAAAAATCATTAGCCTTCTACCCTACGTGGCCACATGTTGTACACTTAAAATCTGCTAGAAAATTATCTACAAGCTAAAAATAATCCTTTCAGTGTTATTCTTCAATTATCTTAGTTTTATTAGTGATATTTATATGTCAAACTAAGATGCTAAATGGCAGAAGACTGTATTACTCAACATAATTTAAAACTAGTTCTAATCTGGTATTTTTATGTTTAAAGGTGAAAACCATCACAATCATAACAAAAATAGACCATGACATGCTTCTCAACACAAATCAAACATTTTCAAATTGACAAGGTAAAGAAAATAGATGCCTGATCCTCGATTACTCTTATAGCATCAGGGTTGGAAGAGACATTGTAGAAAAAGAGAAAGAGACAGATCTAATCAAGATTAGATGAAGAAAGGTGTAGATTCAGGTAGGATTAAAAATATTTTTAAAACTTCCTAACTACTTTTTTATATTTTCATTTACATAAATTAAAACCTTTTAATGATTCTTAGGGTTACATAAATATAAAATAAATTGAGTTATAGTTTAGTTATTGCAGCTAATTTATCACTGAAGATGGGGACTTTGTCGTTGATACATCTTTGAATAAAATAAACATACTATTTGTTTCAAGATTTATTTTATCAATATATCATAAGTCAAGCTCAATATTTATATAACCATTACACTGTTTTGTTCCTAATGATTTCTTCTTAAAATTTATATAATTTGTATTATCAAAGAATTTGTGTAAACTATAAATAGTACTCGTACTGTTCATACTTCCAACAAGTAGCAAGGTTTCTAGTTACATTTGTCGTCATTAAAGTCAGAAGAGTTGTTTGTTATATGTCTTACCTGCTCCAATTAACAAAAGCAAAGCATTGATAATGACAAACATATCTTATCAGCAGTTTAGTATTACAATTAGGGTCTAACATAACTGTATGTCATGATAGGTACTGTATGTTGTTATGAAATACACAAGTATGTCAAAACAGTGGTGAGGACCATGAAATGTTTACTTGTTTAGGTCTTTTAAAAATACTGTATATAATTTTATTAGTGCTATTTAAATGTTTTTATTTTGCAGTAAATTAATTAAAAATAATCTAAATTAACTTATAATTTAATGTTACAACAGTCGGTACATGATGGAATTCCATGATAATGGAAATAATGAGACGATTATTCAATTCTACAAAACAGCTTTAATTGCGACATATGTTTCGCCGTTAGGCATTTTCAAGCAACTAAATTGAAAACAAACAAGTCTAAACTAAAAATGTGAGACAGAAGGAAAGGTTAGAGTAAAGGGGTTGAGAAATGACAAAAGAAAGGTCAATGATCTAACCTGTGGGATGGAAGTGGGGGTGTTTTAGAAAACAAAGGTTACACAATAGGTCTCAATAGTGGTGATGAGTTAAGATATATTTTTGTTCATTTAAGTTGGAAGTATGGTTTTTTAAAATTGATCTATTGATTTCTAAACATTCCAGGTTATTGAGTTTCTTACTTTTTTGTTCCATATGCAGAAGTTTAATGTTTAACTTAGGATCAAAATTATGTCCTGTGTCTAATAAATGATTTATAAAATTTGAATTAGTTCAATAGATCAATTTTAAAAAAAACCATACTTCCAATTTAAATGAACAAATATATCTTAACTCACCACTATTGAGACCTATTGTGTAACCTTTGCTTTCTAAAACACCCCCACTTCCATCCCACAGGTTAGATCATTGACCTTTCTTTTGTCATTTCTCAACCCCTTTACTGTATCATTTCCTTTTGTCTCACATTTTTAGTTTAGACTTGTTTGTTTTCAATTTAGTTGCTTGAAAATGCCTAACGGCGAAACATATATTGCAATTAAAGCTGTTTTGTGGAATTGAATAATCGTCTCATTATTTCCATTAAATTAACTTATACTAATTTACTTCAAATCAGTTCTGTAGTGTGCATAAGCACACATAAGCAAATTACCATGAAGGAATTGCATGGGTTTACATCTTTTGGTGTATCAAACCGAATTATCTGTAGTATTCTTAGAAGCCCCAATGAAGACATTACTTGTAGTGCACTAGAATAGCAACTAAAAGAGGTAGACCAAAATTAGCATTGAGACAACCCCATTGTTTGTGAGGCAACTTCAACACATTGGACTCTGGTCAATAAGAGTATAGTTTAATTCAGTAGTGTGTGCATTTAACCTTTTCAGAAGAAATGATATCATATGACATCCTCCATTGTAGTAAGCTTGTGAGTAGGGCTTTAACCATGAACACAACCTAGGGAGTAAGAAAAAGAAATCTCACACATTTTAGTTATATGTTTGTCATAAAATAATATTTAAAAGTAATTTAATTAAAAATAACATGATTTTTACATAATTCAATTTTTTTTTTAAAGTAAGATATTTTTTGAAACATGAGTATATGGATAATGGTATTTCACACGTAGAACACTCATACTATGTGTCTTTCCTTTTATACTCTGTCAGAGTTGTGTGCATACACAAGTAACATTTTCTTTGCCGTTTTCACTTTCTTAACTCATTAATGGAGAGGGGCCTCATAAAATGATGCCCCAATAGCTGCAGTGGGTTTTGAACTCCACTTACAGGACATGAAAGAACATTTCTGGAGTAAAATGCACCTCTAACAATAATTGTCGGATTAAGTTTATACTATAATATATTAAACAAAACTTTAAAATGTTCTCTTTCCACCTGTGTTAATCCTGTTATTCTGTTAATTTTTCTTGGATGTTCCAACCAACTAAAAGTGTATACTTCTTATTGAATAACCCTGTATATTACACATGCACTAGACTACGCTCATGGAATATTTTTATTACACAGAGAAAAGTATAATTAAATACATTTGCTTCAAACTGTCTTTGAATAGATAATTTTTTTAATTTAATAAGGATATGAATTCTATGAAAACTACAATTGGAATGACAAGAAGGAAAAAAAAAGACTGGCCTTCTATGTAAATCTGAAGAGAATGGACTTCAAAAGGCTAGCAAAGAAAGTACTAAACCACTAGGAAGACAACTAGATACTGTTGTTAAAAGAAGTGTATCAAGACCTAGATGAAGTTGGCTAATAGCAGATATTTTATTAGAATATTTGTCGGAATATTGGTCACTTACTAAGCTATCGTTTATATTGTAAACCCCTGATATTTTATTTTGACCATCATTTTCCACTTCACTACCAAAATATTCTTCATCAAATCCAAAAATGTCATCAACATCACTATAACTACTTAGATAATCAGGATAAAATAAGCACTAAGCTATAGTTTCAAATGTATTTATTAACTTTGAAACTATAGCTTAGTGCTTATTTTATCCTTATTATGGAGTTTCAACAAGTAGTTACTGCTGTTACAGTTAAAAAAAAAACTTAGATAATCATCAGCATTATTATTTTCTATTTCATTTCTAATGTTTTCACTATGGATCAAATATTCTGGGTTATTTATGGATATTTATTTTAACCTACAAGTTAAAAAACTCAAATAAATAATAACAATGAATAAAATTACAGACAAAGGCCCAAAAATAAAAAAAAGTATCACATAAATAACAAAAATAAACTTTTTTAAATACTGTTATAATGAAAATAAAAAAACAAACAAACTATTTTTGGACATGCACATATCCGCTCTACACTCTTCTTCAACATATTAAAGAGTTTTTCAGAATTTTTTTACTAAATACCAAATAACTCGAGGAATTTCGTTTTTCACTAGCTTGTAGAACATTTTCCATTTTTTAAAATGATGTATTATACTTGCATGCATTATAATAATAGTATTCAAATTATATAAATTTGAAATTTTACCAGTTTTCAAATTATAATATCATAATTTATGTATAATAAATACATTTGAAACTATAGCTTAGTGCTTATTTTATTCAATATAAAAAAATCTTCTGTGACAATTTTTTAGACTTTATACTTAATTCACTGTACACATACATTTGTTATTCTTACATTGTTTTTTCACTTAATTTTTGGGTAAATAGCAATAAAAACACACTAGTTGTCTATTTCAACATCATAATATCATTGTATAATCAGTTATGCAAATGTTTTTGTGTGTGTAGTATACGGTAGTTGAAAACAAACAGGAACATAAAGAACCATACTAAAATCTTCACAATGAACGATATCTGCTCTCCTTCCTGACTTTTCTCCCACTTTCAGTTTTTTCTTTATCAGAACACACTTTACAGTGATGTGTAGGATTTATTTTTTTTGTTCGTTGGAGGAATTTTTGATAGGAAATGCTCGGCTGATAGTTTTGGTTTAGCTGCTTCTTCCTCCGCTAAAGCAAGTTGAATTCCTATATTTTGTATATAATCAACTAAGTGCATGTTATTGTTATGAACCTCCTTGTAAATAATGAAGCTGTTAATGGTGGACAAGTTAAACATGTAAAAGGAACACATACTTCCACCATTTTATTGTTTACTTATCAAATGGATGATAGAAACAATAGCTGATCTAATACTATGCAACACTAAGAAGAATGATGATTTAACCATTCCAATACAATGCAATAACCATGCTGAATATTTGGAACTGAAACACAGATCAGTGCATTACTTCCTATGGACGACACTTAGAATATCTCTTTTGAAACTAATTTATAAGCATGAAATATGATGCCCGAATCTGATTCAAGCTATGATACTAACTTCCCTGAGCAACATTCGGGTATAGATCCCAATGTGTTTATGGGAATTTCCTGGGGGGGGGGGAGGAATCTTGGCCCAAAACAGGATTAGGTTGAAGCGTTTCATTGAATCACAGTATTCCACAATGGAATACCAAAATGCGCAGTTTTGAAATTTTGACTCTACAGAAAACCTCTGTTAATTCGGGCCTTTACTAATCTGGACAGCAATTGTTTCATAATAATAATCAGGAATGTGGCTTGGAGCTAGTAATTTAGCAGTAGAAGTTGTATGCATCGGCACATCATTGTTGCATGCACTTTGAAGTTAGTTACTGTAGTACTCAGTATTTCAGTTTTGTAATTTGTTGTACAATAAAATACTCTATATTGAAATATACTTTTCATAATGTCATTAAGTAAATCTAGGACATAAACAAACGCGTCACTTTTCCTGAAGGATATACTGCTTGTAGTACAAAAACTAAAAAAGAGGGGATAGGTGGTGAGTTTCTATGCATATGAAATTACAAAACAAACCGTGTTAGATATAAAAAAGAAAACAAATAACTTTTTTTTCTTTATTATAGACTGATTTACAAATGATTTATCTAAAATACAAACTAACTTTATATATATTATATATATATTATATATATATAGTCACATTAACAATAGATAGTCACAACCACCATGTTTCCGTTATTTTATAAAATTCCAACTGTTATCTTTTGATAATTACCTTAAGATGGTTACCTTAAGATAAGATCCATTATCTGACTTGGTCTTCTTCTTCTTGCTTACTCAAGATTGTGAATAGACAAATAGACTGCCCTGATCTAATTGATTCTATGAATTTCATAATCATTGTAAACATTTTTGTTAAGAGTCATCGTACAACTGATATTGTTCCTCTGGTTTGACAAGTGTTGGAAACAGTGTTTCTCAATAGTTGGAAATCTTCCGAATAGATGTACCTAATTCAGATAGGATACAAAAGAGTTTCACATTTACAAACTAAAGCAAGCTAAGGTTATGGCTGTTAAAAAAAAAAAGGAATCTTGTAGGAGAGCTTTCAAAGACTAACTTAGAAATACTAACTTTTCCAAGTTAATGTATTTTTGATACCATTATTTATAATTGGATCAAATGTAAACCAGTTTATAACAACGATTAAACTGTTTATGGTATCATCATCAGAGACTAAATGTTTACAGAAAGCTTCCATCATCACAAGTGTATAATATTTATTAACAAACTTTCAGACCGCATAACATTGAAAAAAAAAGTAAGAAGTTTTAAAACAGCCTATGATAACGTTTATTGTCCAAGTTCTTCTGGCCGGTGAGTGAATTGAGTAACCATTTATATCATACATAAATCTTTCAATCCCTCAGTGCAGTCTATTTTTAGTTGATGTTTTTATTCGATTTGTGATTATTTTGGTAAATTCAATTAGTATTTTAAATATATTGTATTGTTTTATGTACTATTTATTTGTAATCATTGTTTATTGTACTATTTTATTACTGAATGTATTGAATTAATTTAATTTAATTGAAATGAAAAAGTGACTAGAGCCATAAAAATGTAGTTTTGTCCCTAAGCTGCAATAAATGAAATGAAAACAGAGAGTAGATATTTGAATTTGTTGCCAATATGGTGCTGTAGAGTTTAAATTATTTAGTTTTTAATAATTATTTTAAGTTTGTTGTTGTTTTATAATTTTATTCTTATTAGGCTTATAACTTGTCCCATATTATAGTATATGTTACCCATGTTTACTTGTTACTCCAAACATATTCACACTTTACTGTTAAAAGTTACTAAAGTTGTTTGACAGTTTGTCTTAAGAGGTTGTGCAATTTAATCTGAATTTTGTACATACTATTTATTTTGTGTACTGTGTACTGTATACTTTACTATTTGTTTTATTCATAATTCAGATAGGATATCAAAAATCACTAATTTATATTCCTAAATTAGGCCTTGATATGTGAATATATCTCATAAAAAGTGTTTTAAAAAAAATAATATCTGTTTGCCTATGTGTAGTACTTTCAAATGCATGGTTCAATTTTAATCAAATCTGGTACATGGTCATATTTTTGCCATATCTCAGGGACAATATTTTTACTTTTTTTATAACTCAAAATTTAGTTGCCATAAAAAAACATAAATTTATGTATTTGCTCAAAATTGATTCAACAATTTGATACAATTGTACTCAAGTGTACTCTTCAAGACCCAAATAAAATATAGCGGTCACTATCTCTGGTTCGTGAGTTATCGGTGAAAACCTATGGGTCTGTTATAAGATATGTAACACCATTTCCAAAAAACAAATAAGAACAATGACCGTCAAGCTAAGGATGTATTTATAGCATAAGTGATGAAAGTATAGGCCCTTATTTAAAAATATACTAAATATTTTTTTTCAAAAATGGCATCCATGGTTCATTTTCACTTTTGGATTGATTACTACTGAACTGACAGTTTTTGTGATGATTAGTTTTGGTTCAATTTTATTTGATTTTGGAGATGTGTGAGTGAAAAAGTGTCTGCAATGTTTTGCACCATTTATTCTAAGAATCTTGGGTAAGTACAAAAAAAAAATACATGTTTGTTAAGTTTTCTATATTTACATAAGCACTCAAATTGAACACAGAACTCATCCGTTTGAAACAGTTAACGTATAGTCTGTGAAAAAATAATTTCTTGCAAGTAAAAACACTTGGAACTAGTAAATAAAAGCTTAATCCTACCTCTACACAATACACCGTTATGGTCTTGGACATTATTATAAAATTCATGTTCATTATTTTACTATTAAAAAAAAAAGTTAAAATACTTTTGTATTCACATTAAGCCTACTTATACTTAACATATTGACTTAGATAAATTCTACAGTACTTCATTGATTACACCAAATTTTCATCTTTTGATTGAGGTTTTGCGATAACAGAATAATGTAACTTTGCTAAGGAATCCATTATAGGCCCTGTAAACACTTTGTTCTTGACAATAGGGGGATTTGGAACGCTACATTCTTCGTACAGTTTGTGATAACGAGAGCTACCATCAGTTTTCATTCCAGCATGACGGAATGGAGTGATGAATGCTGATTTGTAACCAGAACCATTACATGGATTAGATCCTCTTAATTTGTAAACAATCAAAACTAACAAGTTACTGACAGCCAATAACACTGACAATCCACATAAGATAAATAAAATCATCGGCCAGATATAAGTAGGCTCTTGTTCTATAACTTGGTCATCTATCACTTCTTCGATTCCATCTATTCTATCTGTAATATAAATATTATTGTTCGTCATCTCCTCATCTTTTTCTATCTCTGGTTGACTGTAAGGTCGATCGCATACTTCTTGCCATAAGTCTTGCCACTGGGTATTTTTCAAATCTGAATTTAAGTCAATACTTTCAGATTTTCCAACATATTTAGCAGAAGTGACTTGGTGTGATATCAACCACTCGATGAATGTTGCGAACAGTCGACCGCAATGTAGAGGGTTATTAAAAATATCCAATGTCTTCAAATTTACGAATATTTCAAAATTACTTCTATGAACTGATTTTAATTGGTTACCATTCAAGTTGAGATACTCAACCTTGTCGAGAATATGATTGGATTTAATATATTCGGAATTGTTCAAATGCCAAAGGTAGGATATAAAATTATTACTCAAATCTAAAATAATTAACAACGGTACTGGTTTAAAGAGTGTAACAGGGATGTGATGTATTTTGTTTGTGGATAGATTTAATTTACGCAGATGTGAGTTGTTAACAAATAGATCAGTTTTAAGTCTGGTTATGTTGTTGTGAGAAAGGTCTAAATCGTTAAGACGATGTAGTTTGCCGATTGAACTTGGATGTAAATCAGTTAAAGCGTTTCCACTAATGTTTAAGATCGCAATGTAAGGCATTGATTTAAGACTTTCGTTACCCAAAACTTGAAGCCCACAGTTTGATAGATCTAGTTTATAAAGTACACTGAATGTCCCTATAAAACCATGGAATTGTGTAAGATTTTTATTTCCAGCTAAAGATAATGTTTCCAAATCTTTATTTTGCTCCAATAGATATCTTGGTAATTTTCCATTTAAATGATTATAAGACAAATCAAGGTAACGCAATTCTGAAAGATTAGTAAATGCATCTTCGGAAATGGACTCAATTAGATTATTTCTTACATACAGATGAGTAAGGTCTGGAACTCCGTCGAAAGTTAACGCAGTAAGTTGAGTTAAGTAATTGTCACTGAGATCAAGTTGCTTTAAATCTGCAATATCAATGTAGTTGAAAGTATGCAGGGAATTATTACGAAGATTAAGTATTGTCAAGTCTTCAATATTGTAAAATAATTCTGTAGACAAAGAACTGATGTTGTTATTTGAAAGATCGATTTCGTCGATGAATTTCACGCTGTTAAATGTTTCTGGATCGAGTTCTTTCAAATTGTTAGAAGCCAAATTGATGTACTCCAGGTTTGGAAGATGTGAGAACGTGTTCGGCTTCAATTCACCCAACTGACAACGATCAAGGTCCAAGTTTCTAAGAGATGTTGAACTCAGGAAATAATCCTGTTGAGATTTTAAGACTTGAGTGAGTTGTAATGGATTCCCGCTGAGCGTTAATGTTTTCAAGTTTGCATTGCTTTTAAACGTATCAGGGTGTATAAGGATTATATCATTGTCTGATAAATCCACATCACTGAGTTGGTCCAAACCTGAAAAAGCGTTTGCGTGGACCGAGCTCAAAGAAGTGTTCACAGCTTTGATAGTGTAGAGTTGTTTCAAACCTACTTTCAAGAAGATCTGGTCTTCGAATGATACTTTCTCTTCATCGGACTTAAGGATTAGGTGAACTATGTCATCAGGGAATTGTTGAGAAGATGAGTTTAATCGTGTACATGTTGCAATAGGGCCTCCATGACGTCTGATGCATGTACAGTGTTGGGTACAATCATCCGCAGCGTACACTGCCACTGTAATAAGCAGAAGCAAGAAAAGCTTCATTGCTACTGATTCAGCATTCTGAAACACAAAAACGTATACATTTACCACAAATATCATACCATATACACATGCATTTATTTTTACTAATTATTTTCAACTTTAAAACAATTTTAAGCCATTTTCACTAATTATTGGTTAACTTAATAATTGTTGTCATGGTTTTTCATCATTAATCATGTTTAGATATAATATATCACACTTGACCAGATTTTATATTTTGGTCCATTTTCTAGCGTAGGAATTGAACATTCTTGTATAAATGATTTTCAATTTTAGAAACAATTGTTACCAAATAAAATTGTAAATAGTTTTGACATACCAATTCTAATCGGAATTTTCTTTCTAAATTATGGATTTTATATTTATTTTAAATTACTGCTTGTTTTAGACTGGCCATTTCATTGAAAGCTATTAATCACTACCATTCTTTATAATATTTTTTAGTTTTCCATAAATCTAAATCTAGACCTATGTTCAGATTACAAAGGTTTTCTATAATCTGAAGTGTGATGATAAGATAGCTCATAGTGCACTATATCCCAGACTTGGATTAATCCACTCCAAAACATATTCTCTAGGATACATATAGTGCTTGAAATGTGAAAATTGTTAATTTAAATTTGGGGTAAATGTTACTACTAAGTTGAGATCCCAGGCCTTAAATAAACATTCAAGTTTATCTAACATCATGGAGACTATAACTATTGACTAGAACTGTCAGTTTGAATGTTTGAGACGATATTGTCTACAAGTATAGTAGATTGCAAATATACAAAACAAAAAAATCGGGAAAAGACAGGTGATTTAAAATTTGGTGATTTACTGCACAATTTTAGAGGGCTATCCTTCATAACATAATTTTATTTTCATGATCATTTTTGCTGTGAAGTAACTTACATTGAATTGATATCTCACAAAAATATTATATAGTATGGTGTACTTCCTTGTAGGTTTTTTGTTTTTGTTTAAAGATGAAAAACCTTGCAATCATCATCACCTTAATGAAAAAATTCAAAAGGTAAAGATCACTAGCCTTCGAATACTTACTGTAATAGTGTTAGGGTCGAAAAGGAATAAAAGATGGTCAAGAGAGACCTGATATGAAAGAGACGGTTCTATTTCAAGACTAGTTGAAGAAAAGTATAGATCCGACCACAGGAATGCCACATCTGTACTCACTCACTACAAGTGAGTTGTAAGATCACAATATCTTAGTGACATTGAAGTATAACTCTAGTTCAGGATGATAGAAACAACAACTGAATGTAATAACCATGTTAAATGGACCATTAACATCTAAATAAATGAAATCATCATTTAAAAACGGAGAAAAACTATCTTATTACAAGTACTTGCTTACCGGTATTTGCTATTGTTCTTTGGTTTAGATTAATAAGCTGTTAAAAATATCAAACCTGTTTATTTAGTGAAGAAACTTTCTTAAAATAGAATTACTAGAAAATATTATTTATTTTTTTAAATGTGGATTTAATATACAGGGTTATCATAAAGAATAGCGGGGTTTCATGACTTCATACCAAGACAGTAGAGAAATTTTGTGGTCTTGTATTGGTATCACTGATAGCCTATAACTCAAAAGTTTGTTTAATAGCTGTTGCTGTTGTAACCTCAAAATTAGTTCTTGCATTGTTGTGGTAGTGTGTTTTGTGTTTTCTGGAGTGTGTTATTATGTTCCCTAATAAAGAAAAAGCAAAGTGTGTTTTGTTGCTGGTTGATTAAAGTAGTATGTTGGAAAGAAGTTTTCAAAATATTATTTTCATGTTTGACCCATTACAGCAGTGTCAATTTAGATGGTAACAAATATAATTCAACAAATCTTGAACGGATTGAAATGAAACTTAGGGAATGTCTTTGGATAAATAGGACCTGCTTTTTTTAGAGATTTGGGGTTCAAATTTTTTAAAAGCAGGCCCCTAAGACATTCCCAAAGTTTTCTTTTCCTATTTCAATCCTTTCAAAAATAAATTACGGAAGGGTTCTCATACTTTTGAAACACCTAGTATAATATATACATGGGCAATTGTGTAAAATATCATGCTCTACAAAAATGAAGACTTGATAATTTTTAATAAGAAATGTTTTTTGTGTATATAATTAGCGAAAATTCGTTGAAAGTACAGTACTAAAATTTCCACAAAAACATTTTACATATCGTGAAATATGTAATTTTATAAAGTTCTGATGACAACATTTTTTGATAGAATGGGGGATGAAAAGTGGAATGAGAGACAGATCTTTCAGATTTCTTAAAAGACACTGTCCAAACATTGTCTGCGAAATTTCATCTGTGCTACAATTAAAAAAAAAAAAAAAAAATATCCCTCATACTACTGGTTAATGAAGATCGCTTTAACCAATAAAGCGAAAGTAACATCTAGCCTACAATGATTTTGGAACGATTTAAAACTGACAAAACGGGTCAATGCCATGTCGAATCCAAGTCTATTAGATTTGCTTTTCCTTGTGTCTAGTCTGGGTTGGACGATCATGGATCACACAATAAAGTTTTCCAATTATGTTTAGAATACAAGGTTGGTTTGACCTTGTACTGAAATTATAGTGGTGACAAATCTGCAACTATCATATATATTATAAACTGGCAGGCTTAATACAGAATGTTTATTTTGAACATAACAAATTTAAATTAAACGTTCCAAAAATATGACCAAACAAAATTATTAGTCCCCAAATATGTCAGCTCGGTAGGCCTAGTTGTCACGTAAAAAGTGAAAATCAACTATGGCCGACAATTTAGACTTTGTAGATTATTTTAATCAATATTTATGTATTTAAATAAATTCTAAGTTTGTGATATAAACTTTTGCATATAATAAGGTGAAATTAAGGTTAAAGACAACGGTGAAGGTTCGTTTCGTTTTATAGAAATTATTTATTTCAATATTAATGCAATTTTTATACACGGGTTTGTGTTATTAATTTGATTTCAGTAAAATTGATTGAAATCGGTAGAGTCGATTTTGAGAAATTACGTTTTTTTTTAAATTATCACGTAGATTAAAAAAATTACTGATAACATACCAATGATCGGCAATTTTATTTACGAACGCTACACATTTTAAATTTCAGTGAAAAATATAAGGAGCCAAGACTAAAATTTGCAAAAAAACCCGCGGCAAATCAGAAAGTAAAACAAAATTATATATATATATATAACGATTTACGCCGACGTTTTTATGACACAAATGAAGTTGTTATAACTTATAGTTGGAATAAAACTGGAAAGGGACTGGGGTTGTGGTGTGGCGGGGGAACAGTGGTCACAAATCAAATTTCATTATTTTCAAGAATTCTTAGTAATACGAGTAATGATTTTAAAAATAATATCCATTTAAATTTAATTTCAGATTATTTATTGTATGTTCATTTCAGTGTTTAATTATTAGCTGTGAATTCATCCGGATTGTCTACTTGTATTATTTACTGGCTGCGCCCCACTTTTTTCTCTCCAAGTATTCCAAATATATCCATAGCCACTAACAATCCTCCCTCAAAATTGTAGAAGGGTCATGAAAAATTATTTTATACTTTTTAGTCCGTTTTAAAAACATGGTATGTCAAAATAATTATTTGATTTATTATTTTCTGTTTTTTAGTCTTATGTCCGGGTGAAAGATTTCAATCGGTTTTGTATATATTGATGAGACTCTGACGGGGACATATAGAAAATATAGAAAATTCCCAATGCATTTCACATCCTGTTTATGCGTCTCGGGAGTTTCGCACGATCGTTTTTCAGAATGGCGGCGTGCATCACTAGCAAGCCGAGCAGCACGCGCTTCCGGAGCCTCGTTTGCTCTTGCTTGAGCATGTCGATGCACGTCATCGGCAAGTCGAGATGAATTTGCGTCCTCCGTTTCACGCGACCTCGCTAGAGCCTTTCGTTTCTTATCATTTTCAAGTTCGATCTTGCGCTGTTTTTCGGGACGTTCTGTAGCTCGCTTACGGCGTTTGGCTAATCTTGCCAACTTATCTGCTTCAGATTCCTGTTGTATCCCAACTTGCCGTGTTTGTTTCTTCTTCTCTAATCGGCGCTTCCGTTGAGTAGCCGTCTCTTTAACCGTTGTAACGATTGTCAAATGTAATATTCGCATATACGGTTAGCACACTATTGAATGCACGTCTGACGGCGAAAACCCAGCCCACTATTCACTATCACCAAAAGCACGTGAAACGGGATGTTTCCACTGGAAAATGCAATTACACTTTAAACTAGGGGGGGGGGGGAGGAACGCGACACGTTCATACAGGTAAATGTACACATTTGAAACAGAAGTTCTGCTGTTACAGCAACGCGAGAGAGCAGAAACGACAGTGCTGATGCTGTATACTACACTGCAGAATATGTAAAGCGCGCAAAGCAGACGCTGCTCTCATCAAATATTGTTTAAACAATTTTGCACACAAGGAACAAAGTGAATATTGCTTGTTATTCATCCTCGACCCATGTTTAAAATTTCAAGTCTATCTCATTGGCCAATTTTTATTTGTTTCAACAACTATTGTTTAAAGACAACTATTTATGCTAAAGACCGTAGGTCGGCAAGTTTCAATTAAAATATTGTGGTTTATACTAAAAACATTGTTGTTTTAATTTATTTAACTATTGTTTAAACAAATGTAGAGACAAGAAACCAACTAAATATTGTATTGTCATCCAATTCTGACCTATGTTCAAAATTTCAGGTGTCTAGCTTATCGGGAAGTTAGTTTAAACTCGATTGCAAAATTCCAGACAGATATGACGGAAACCGAACTAATAAAAACGTGATAACAATTCAGAACCATTTAGTAAGAATATTGCCCCTAACAAGTGGCAGGGCCAGGAAAAAAGAAAAGGAAAGGTTATACATGAAAGTATAATTAGATACATGAAAGGTTATAACAATAAATTATTTATGTTGCTTACTATATTAATTATTTCTCAATAGGCTTATTGGTACTATTTTAAATGGCAGAATTATCGGAAAACCTTTTTTACAAGGAAAAGTTAAAAGTTCAATAGATTACTGGAACTGTTGTGTAAATCTATATTTTAATTATTTGCTAAGTCTGGATTTTCACTCCCTCTATATCAGATTAATTCACCAAATAATAATAAGAAATACCAGTTATTCTTTATTATTATTTAGTGAGTAAAATGTTATATGGAGGAAAAAATCCAAACTCATAAACTTTTAGGTGATGTAGTCAATTACCAATTATTTTGTAGGGTTTTATCTTTAACCTTTGTCGTATAATAAAAAAATATCGTATTGCTTGTTAAAGATAAAAATATTTTGTCTCAATGTAATTTTTTTTATATAGTTAATGGTTTACAAGATGTTCAGAACTACACATTTTTAAGGGAATAATATAATTTTTTTTAAATAAACAAAATAAAGTCTTGTGTGTTTGTAAACTGGTGAAAGGTTAAATGATAAATGCTATACTAATTCCGAACTCAAAATATTATCTGAAAGGTTAAAATGTGTTTATAAAAACACAAATAAGCAGACGGACAACGAAGTATTTACGGCCACATGTTTAAGTGGCATGGTTTTACTTAATTATGCGATGTGTGAAAAAAAAATATATGTAGAGTTTTTCGCGGATTTCGGTCCGTTTTGAGGTTCCCCCGAGTAAAAAAAAGCGGATTTAGAATGTCTGTTTGTTTAATGTATGTGTAGTATTCTACAGCTCAAACTGGTGGACTGATTTTAATTAAACTTGGTATGTAGGGATATTTTAACCAATATCGGAACTTTTTCATTATTCAAAAATTCGGGGTAGCTTGCATTTAAAAACACAAAATTAACGATTTTTACAAAATCAGATCTATTGGTGTTAACCAAAATTTGATCAAGTGTAGCTTGTAAAGACAGAAAGAAAAACGTATTGGTCGCCATCTCTCAAAAAATGTTTGTGAGTTATCTGTAAAAAAAAAAAAACCAAAATATTTGGCCGTAACGGTGTTATAAAATAATTAATTTCTCAAAATCGTCTACACCGATTTCATTCAAATTTTAGTGAATTGTGAATATTAATAACCCAACCCCTTGTGCAAAATTGCAAGTAACAAACTATTAGGATTTAAGAATAATTGGCAATAAACCAAAAAACTGACGTCATTAAAAGTTCGATTGTAAAAAAAATGCAACTTACGCCAAAACGTGTTTATGGCACAAGCTCAGCAAGTTTTGTTCAATATTTAAATATTTTTTTAAGATTACGCCCATAGTACATTTTCACTTTTTGATTGACAACTACCGTAATAAAATTTTTGGTTACAATTAGTTTTGCTTTGTTTTATTTATTTTTAGGGATGAAATAAATAAGACATTCACCCCCAAATTGTGTCCGTGTATTTCATGGACACTCTGTATATGATTAAATTTACATATTTTGTTTGTAGGTGTATTCTAAATGCAGATAGAGTCATGTATGTGATAAAACTAACACGCCCAGTATTGTACTGTATTGCGAAACAGCTGTGATCACGTGTGTGCTGTTAAATTACAGAAAATTCAACTACTTTAAACGAAAACAATTCCCCCAGTTTTGAAATTGGAAAACTTTTTTTCAGAGTTACAGTTACAAGAGTTTAAAGTGATTGGTCAAAATTTACAATTTTTGGCCAATTACTGCTAAACACGAATAATTTTCTTTTACTTTGGCACAGTGGTTTGCTTCTATGATTTTCCAATTTCACTTAAATTTTAATTGAAATCGTTAGAGCAGATTATGAGAAATTAGGTTTTTTCCTCAAGAACATTTATTTAGAGTTTTGTAATGTAAACTCATAAACTCACAGTTCTGGGGAGATTTTGACCACTAAGTTTTGTTTGAGATATTAAGGCATATGTGAATATTTTATCACAATTTTATATTTATACTTTTATATTTATTTTATTTTTTATCATAATTACTTTCCAACATATACGTAGTTCAGAGTAAGTTTTATCGTGATGCAAAAAATTGTTGTTAGGTTAGGTTAAGTTAGGGCGTAGTTCAGAGTAAGTTTTACGTGGGGTAAGAAATTGTTGTTTTTGCGGTGGGATAAACAATTGTTGTTAGGTTAGGTTAAGTTAGGGCGTAATACAATGTAAGTTTTATCGTGGGGCAAAAAAATTGTTGTTAGGTTAGGTGTAGTTCAGAGTAAGTTTTATCGTGGGGCAAAAAAATGTTGTTAGGTTAGGTGTAGTTCAGAGTAAGTTTTATCGTGGGGCAAAAAAATTGTTGTTAGATTTGGTGTAGTTCAGAGTAAGTTTTATCGTGGGGCAAAAAAATTGTTGTTAGATTTGGTGTAGTTCAGAGTAAGTTTTATTGTGGGGCAAAAAAATTGTTGTTAGGTTAGGTGTAGTTCAGAGTAAGTTTTATCGTGGGGCAAAAATTGTTGTTAGGTTAGGTGTAGTTCAGAGTAAGTTTTATCGTGGGGAAAAAAATTGTTGTTAGGTTAGGTGTAGTTCAGAGTAAGTTTTATCGTGGAGCAAAAATTGTTGTTAGGTTAGGTGTAGTTGAGAGTAAGTTTTATCGTGGGGAAAAAAATTGTTGTTAGGTTAGGTGTAGTTCAGAGTAAGTTTTATCGTGGAGCAAAAATTGTTGTTAGGTTAGGTGTAGTTGAGAGTAAGTTTTATCGTGGGGCAAAAAAATTGTTGTTAGGTTAGGTGTAGTTCAGAGTAAGTTTTATCGTGGGGAAAAAAATTGTTGTTAGGTTAGGTGTAGTTCAGAGTAAGTTTATCGTGGGGCAAAAAATTGTTGTTAGGTTAGGTGTAGTTCAGAGTAAGTTTATCGTGGGGCAAAAAATTGTTGTTAGGTTAGGTAAAGTTAAGGCGTAGTTCAGTGTAAGTTTTATTGTGGGACGGAAAATTGTTGTAATGGAAATATCCATGTTGAAGATCCCTTAAGTTCAAAAAAGGTGTGATGTCTGTCTGTACTCCGTTTATGGATTTACGTTTCCATTCCGAAGCGTTTAAAAAAATCTGTCGATAACTAAAAATTTACAGTTATCCGACATAAAGAGGGTAACATAAAATTTCAAATTGTCAAAATCGGTTATCAACTTTAATTATATTTTACTAAAATGTGGCGTCTAAAGGCTCAAATCAGTGGAACCTTGATAACTCAAATCTGAAGAGAATTACTAACAATTCGAGATAGCGAGGTTAGAGTTACCGAGTAACCACTTAGGCCTACCACTTAGGTAGGCCTACTTCCAGTTATAGTTCACCGACCTTTATTCATTTCAGCAGTATGTTCTGATTACATTTTTATTCCTGTAATCCTGTTATTGAGTGAAAGAAAACACCACAGTACAAATATTTTGTTTCAATAAGCAGTTCTTGAAACATTTACATAAGAACAATACAGTATTGCATATAGTTAACATAATTTTATGTTAATATGGTAATAGAAATACAGAAATTTACACGGCCGATTTTGTGAAATATGAATATTAATTATCTAAATCAGTGTGGTAAATAGCTAGCAGAATAAATTTACGATTCAGAAGAAATTGTAGGGGGAGGGGAGGAATAAGACGCCACTAACGTCTGTAAAACTTAGTTATTTACAGATTTTGACCTTGGTTAGTCTTTGATCAGGCAATAACTGAAGGAAACGTGTCACAATACCACTCTGTATATTCAAGATTAAATCTGTTTTATAATGCAAGAACGAAGATGTTTAGGTGGCTTATTTTCCTGATAGAGAAAGTTGATTGCTTAACTGCTCTGTGTGTAATTCCGTAGAGCAAAAACATTTTATATGAAGATGTGAAACGTTTGGGGAAATTTGAAGTCGATGATTTGGTAAACTGTATTATTTAGGAGATGAGAACATTTTAGAGCTTATGAATGTTAAGGATTCACAAAGATTGGTGAATTATGACCTGGCGGCTAGGGTATGCAGATTATTGCGGGTGATACAATTTAAGATTACGTGGGGTTGGCTCGACGTGGGGTTAGCTCGACACTAGTATATCGTGGGGTTGGCTCGACACTTTGGGGAACTAGGGTCATCTGTTCAAACTCCTGCTTAATGAGCAACCCTTCTTGGAATTGGAGGTGTTTGTTCGGTCAGCCGAAGAGCGACACTCAAGTGACGAGGTTCGTCGTCTGTCAGAATAGTATGACTTGTTATTCGCGGGTAGTATTCTCGGGTCTTGGCTAGTCCTTGGCTAACCTGATATCCTTTAAGGCTAAACATCCCAGGATTAGGTACAAATTCTGCCACCACGGCGCAGCACCAAAATGGAGTCATTTTGAATTAATGTTTATTGGTGGAATTTTCGTCCGATTTTTATTTGAAAAACTGATTTGTAAACAGAATAATATTACAATTTACGCTACGTAAGCCTAATTTTAATTAAGTTATTGGTTAAAAAAATAATAATAAGATCTTCATGTTAAAAAAAGAAATATGCAAATCGCAGGTAGTCATTTTGTAGACAATAATTTTTAATTAATTTTACACTTTTAATATTTAAAATCGCCCGAGTGGTTAAATCGGTATCATGTTTTATACATTTAAAATAATTCCTCTTAGGGGTATGAGGGCGCGGGAGACACGAAACACTTGCAGGGCCGAGGTGACTCACTGTGGCACCCTCCCCCCACCACGTCACTCGTCTTACAATCTTTGTGCTGGATGACTACTTTCCCGCCCTTCCACTCATGTGCTCTCGGTTATTAGTTACCGTGATTTCGTTTTACATCCACCATTTTAGAGCATTTTAAAATTAAGAATCAAGACACCCCGATACTCGAACATACAATTTTATCCGTTCAACAATTCCCAAAATATACACAATTTAATAAACCCGCGTACATTAGCGTTTGCATTTTATTGAAATGCGATGACACGCCTTTATTAAATCATTTGTATCTCGAAAACCACTGAACGGATTTGAAATATCAAAACATTTTTGAATTCACAATTAAATTCCATCAACAGTTGTTAACACAAGTTATACATGATTAACCATGCCTTGTTGCATAACAACCCCATAATAACTAAAAACAAACAATAAAAAAAATCCAGTATATTATTGAACTATGGACTATATTTATGTGTATAAATAAACATATATAAACATGATATATGTTATAATTGTGTAACATATTTATAAAATTTTCCATTCTAAACCTTGAAATAACATCTCAACCTTCTATTGTCATTGCCAATTGAACTGTATAATATTTAATTGTATAAAGTTAAAATAACATCACAACATTTCCTTCGAAGACATCACATTTTTGAATCAGAGAATTTGTACATTCTATTACGACTTGTGAAGAATAACTGGGAATAAAAAAAATTTCATATATCATTTAAAAATATAAATGAAATACATTTTCATTTTCATTGGATGTTTAGAAATAAGGAGTACAAGTAGGATGGGTTGAATTAAAATTAATGCAATTTTATAATAAGTTGTACTAAGTAAAATGTAATGATCGTTGAATTTACTCTAAAACAATTAATATTTTTAATAAAACTGTACATTGTTTCTGGGAAGAATATGAACAGTAATATATTACTATTCCAAAAACCCAAAACTATTCCATATTATGGATTTGTAATACATCTTTTATTTCATTTCAGTTTGTAACCAAAGTTTCCAATATAAATTAGTCTCCTAGATAAATTACTACGTAACCATTCGTTATTGATTAATTCATACATAAAATATGTAACAAAATTTTTAATAAAGATAATTTTCCTCTTTAAAACTAGTGATATATATTATTAAAAAATCTGAGACAAATTTATATCTGATATACAAACACTTTTCGACGTAGTCAAAACAGATTAATAGTTTTTACATTTCATATAAAAGGTAGAACTCTTTAATTGGAGTAATTATTTAGAATGGCGAATAATAACTTATGTAATTTATAATATATATTGCACACATTCAAATAACGCAAAGAAGCAACAAGTATACAACCACATCTAAGAAATTGAAATGGACAAACGGACTGAACTCTAAGTTTATGAAAGGTGCTGCCATCAGCTAGTATAAGTTCTGCTAATTGTTAAGCAGCTATTTCTAGTTGTTAGGAGTGCTCTGCAACTGCTAACGTTCGTTAGCTGCTTGGAATTAGCTGCTTTGCTAATTAGCACCACATCACTACAGGAGGGACCTCGCGTTAGAGCGGCTGGGCAGTATGGCGGTGCGCCACGCGGAAGGGGGGCGCGGGGCGTGAGAGAAATAATGATAGTATATTTAAAACACGATTCCGATAGGACCATTTGACCGATTTCATATCTGAAAACGGCAAAATTCATTTAAAATTATTATTTAAAAAATGACTACCTGCGATTAAAAATAATGATAATAATAATAATATTTTTGCTCAACAACTTTTTTATAAAAAAATCTAAAAAAGTTTCACCTTCGTAGCGTAAATATTTTATTGATATTATTTACAAAATAATTTACAAAACAAAAATCGGACAATAATTACGCAAATTATCAGTAATGCAATTTTGCCGCAGAGGTGCTGCTATCTAGCGGGCCAGAAACACAACTTTTTCAGGGATGTTTAGCCTTAAAAGTAACAGTAAGCACAAAACCAATCATAACTATTCTGAACTCATAAGGCACTGTTGAAGTTTATTTAAGTATCCAATTCGATGATATGTCATATTGTCGATGGGCTTTAAGATTGCAATGACCATACTTCCTAACCTAACCTATACCCGCCCGACTGGTACCTGATCCGTTCACATTTCCAGGAAGTGATTGCTATTGACTGGGGCGGCCAATATGCTATTGACAATATGTCGAGCCAACCCCACAACACCCAATTTAATTAATTTGTGTTATTTTTAGTACATTTTAATTATTTTGGAAATTCTATTTCTTATCTAGTTTAGTAGTAGGACGTTAAGTACTTTTATTGGAATTGTATATTGTTAATTAGTTAATTTAGAAATTATTTTAATTAAATTATAGAATAGAAAAATTGATATTCTGTTCGTAACAAAAAGACGGAAAGTAGGCGTTTTAGGTTAAGTATTGATATCTCTATTAGTTCTGGAATTGTATATTGTTATTGAAAAAAGACAAAGTGGCGGACAACAGAAAAATTAGTTATTTAGGTCAGGTTAGGATAGGTGTAGATATCTGTATTCTTTTTGGAGTTGTATATTATTATTGAACAAAGAAAAAGTTGTGGACAGACGAAAAAGCAAGGGTTTTAGGTCAGGTTAGGTTACGTATCTATATTCTTTCTGGAGTTATATATTGTTATTAAAGAAAAGATAAAGTGATGGACAGATGGAAGAGTAAACGTTTTAGGTTACGTTAGGTTTTGTATCGATATCTGTATTTATTCTGGAGTTAGGGGCCTATACATTGTTATTAAAAAAATGACAAGGTGGAGGATAGACAGAAAAGTAAGAGTTATAGGTTAGGTTAGGATTTGATATTTCTATTCGTTTGGGAGTTAGCCTTTATATTGTTGTTAAAAAGAGACATAGTGGCGAACAGATGAAAAAGTAAGTGTTATAGATTAGTTTTGGTATAGATATCTGTATCCGTTCTGGAGTTACATACCGTTATTAAAAAAGGTATAATGGCGGACAGACAGAAAAGTAAGCGTTATTGGTTAGGTTAGGTTTGGTATCGATATCTGTATTCGATTGAGAATTATGTATTGTTATTAAAAAAAGTTTAAGTGGCGGACAGACGAAAAAGTAAGCGTTATAGGTGTTAGGTATAGATATTTCTATTCGTTTGGAGTTATATATTGTTATTTAAAAAAGACAAAGTGGTGGACAGACAAAATTGTAAGCGTTATAGGTTAGGTTTGATATCGATATGTTATTCGTTCTAGAGTTACTACATATCATTATTAAAATAGGACATAATGGCTTACAAACGGAAAAGTAAGCTTTATAGGTTAGGTCAAGTTACGTTAGGTCAGGTTAGGTTAAGTATCGATGTCTTTATTCATTTGAGGGTTATATATTGTTATTAAAAAAAGACATAGTGGCGGACAGACGGAAAAGTAAGATTTTTATATTAGGTTAGGTTAGGTTAGATTAGGATAGGTTAGGTTAGGTTAGGTATAGATCTCTAGTCTAATATATATATATATATTGTTATTAAAAATATTAAATGGCGGACAGACAAAGAAGTGAGCGTTTTATGATATATAGTTATATAAACTTATTGTTTCTTTTGATATCTCCTATCACCTCCCGAAGTTTGTTAAACATTTATTGAACATCCTGTAAAAGTTGTCTGATAATTTACACAGTCTATATTTTAAATTGTAATTATGCTTATTTATTTGGGGGGGATTTTTTAAAGTAAAAATATTGTAGTGGGCTATTTATAGGGAGCATAACTGAAGAAGTAGAATTATTATTTATAAACAGCAACCGTTGCAGCAAGAAGACACTGACACTCATGGGCGTCATCACCAGTTCATTATTGGGGGGGGAGGGACATATGCCGGGGGTCTGTTGGTATGGAAATTTAAAAAAATTAAACTTCTCAAAACATCGTTTTTATGCATTTATTTATGCGTTTGTAACAGAAATGTAATGTTAAAAACCCTAGTAAAGACAAAGCCCGATCTTTACCTTTTAAGGTTTTAAGTAAATCATTCGTTTTTAGTAAAAATATTTTTACATCTCAAATATTGGGGGGGGACGCGTCCCCCCCGGCGATGACGCGTCCCCCCGGCGATGACGCCCATACTGACACTAGCGAAGCGAGTTTAATTACGTTTAATTAAGACAATAGACATCTAAGTATGTGAGGTACAGAATTAAAAGGTCCAATTAATTGTTTTATTATTAATTGATTACTGTTTACTTTTTAAGGTTATGTAACACATTTTATTTAATTAAAAATGAATCGAATACGTTATAATGAAATGTTTGGTTTAAAAAAAATTAAGTTAATATCATAATGGGCAATCAGTCTGGCAGACGGCCAATCATGACTTGAATGTTTTGAAAACAGCAATATTTGTAGGCTCAACTGTTTATTTTGAGTGGCTTAGAAGCATACGTGATACTTGGCATAAAGCAATCTCAAGGAATGCACAAACATTCTACCGCCATTTTGAAACAGGAAATGAAATTTGCCGTTGTAGTGACGTTTAAGATAAACATTTAAGAGCCTTCATATCTTGGATTTTAATCCAATAAGACTAGTGTTAATTATTTCCTTAGTAATTGTAAAGAGAAATATAATTCTTTCTGTAGTTTAAACAGAAAAAAAAAAATCTTCTGAAGTATCGGTTCTTTACGTTTTTTTTAGGCAGACCATAAAACATTGCCGATAACTCTAATTAATTTTGAGTTACAGAACGGATTTATTGCTAGTATAACTGATAACGATTACAATAAACCTATGTGTAGGCGACTGATAAGGTGAAATAGTAGTTTTGTTGTCTTAAATAGTGTATAGCATTGTGAAATTTCTGCTTAATGTTCAACTAACCTATCTGGAGAAAAATGTACTTTATTTGACTTCAACTGTGGAATACTGTGCGGTTTTAAACACAGAATAAATACCCAGTTCTACTGTCCAAGTCAAATACAGTAAGTTTTTCTAGAAATGAATGTGGGAAATGAATATAGGCTTATTCAGAATTTAATTACCATTTCAAAGAAGTCTTCCATCGTGACAAGCCAAAGAGAAGACTCAACATTTAGTGCTAAGCTAACTAAATGAAGTTTAGGTTACAAATGAGGTAAATTTAAAATAATAGTACTTCGAAATTTGCGTTTAAATGTAAACCATGGGCGTCATCACCAGTTCATTATTGGGGGGGGGGTACATAAGCCGGGGGTATGGAAATTTTTTTAAATTAAGCTTCTCAAAACATGGTTTTTATGCATTTATTTATGCGTTTGTAACAGAAATGTAATGTTAAAACCCCTAGTAAAGACAAAGCCCGATCTTTACCTTTTAAGGTTTTAAGCAAATCATTCGTTTTTAGCAAAAATATTTTTACATCTCAAATATTGGGGGGGGGGGGACGCGTCCCCCCGGCGATGACGCCCATGATGTAAATTAATGGCTGTTCTAGTCTAGATCAGTTTTAATTTGTTATTAAATATAGAGGGTGGGGCAAAAATCGAGCGTAAATTGCGCCATCTCTCAGCTTCTAGTTCGCGTATGAAAGTGAGACCACATGATGTGACATAACGCAAGTTCCATATACAGGGTGTTCCGAAACAATATAAAACTTATTTTCCTCCTCTTTTTAAAAATATAAGCATGTTAATGTTTTCCTTTTTGAGCTACCTTTTTGGTATTATATAATACCCAATATTATTTTTCTAGTTTTACTACAGCTTATAGTTTTTATTTTTTCTTAGAGTTTTGTACTGTACACAAATTAAATTAAAAAAATGTTTTTAAAAATTTTTTAAATAAGAATGTTTTATTTATATTCTCATTTTACCTAAATAAAAGGACTTTTTAATAGCAACTGGGGAGGAGGGGCTAATATGCTTACATTTAAAAAAGAGGATGGAAATATGTTTTTTTTTTTCCTGAATACTCTTTATATAAAACCTGAGTTTTGCACTCCTGTAGATAGCCCCAATTGAGAGCTTTCCATTAATGTGTGTATCACCTATCTACGCGAAAGAGAAGCTGAGATATTTGAATGTATAAGAGACTTTTGACCAGCTCTGTATATAAAAAAGTCTAAGTTATTAGTTGCATGAAGATGGAATAAATTATGGGGGAAAACATCTGCATTTTAATGTCCATGAGGAATTAAAGGTTTAATTTAGATGGGGGGGGGGGTCTCCTCAATAGATTCCTGTAGATATTTAAATAGTGCTTGTGGTGACATGACATTTCCACATTGAACTCAGTAAACAATCTACTACAATTCACACTTTATCATTACATTTTTACTTGTTTCGCTTACATTTCAATTTCAAATTTGTACGAGAATTTTAAGACAATTATTGGCCAACTTTTGTACAGTATTCAACAGCTGGGAATCTTTATTTTATGTTATTTTCTTACTTTAAAAAAAAAATTTTTTTTTATTATAAGGCGATGTGACCTAGATGTTTTCGCCTTTAACACAAAGAAAAAAATAATAAACTGGTCTCATACATTGCACTAAACAAACAAGATATTTTGCAGGATTGTTTTAAAACTAACCCTATTCTTTTTTTCGGTTAGAATTAATATAATTATGTTTAAGAGATTTTAATATTTGGTTTCAATCTTAGTTTCGCCATATTGGAATTAACATTACAATATTAATAAATTGGTTTGAAAGGTTTATTAGTATAAAACAAATTGGTAAACATTTATTATTATTATTATCAATGGGGACACGTAAAAGATAAAAATGGTAATGTAAACAATATATAATTTGTGTTTTCTGTAAATGGTAGGTTATTCATGAGCAAATAGCAGCCTATTACATCAGTTTATCTTTACATGTCGATAAGAAAGTGGTAAGATTGCAGACGGAAGTCTGACACATAGAAATCCTAGAGTCCACCAAACACTGGCTATATTGTATTGCCACACATGTATGCTAATCAGCTGACTCTGCAATCGATGCGTTGTCCGTCACAAACAGCTGACTTTGACAAAGAAAACAGATATTTTTTCTAAGACATTGTACATGTGGCGTAACGATATATAGTGACCTATAACTGAAATATTTTTATAGTCCCAATCGTACTTATGACACGAAAAAAAAGTTTATGAAAATTTGAAGGCAAAACGGTTTAATTTGACTTTTTTCATTGGCTAGAGGAGAAAATATTTTTGGTGGAATACAAATTTTTGTTGAGATTTTCCGTGATTATAATTGTTCCTGTCCTACCCATCCCAAAAGTCTTTTGTGCAAAATGTCTGTCCACAATGATTTTTCTGAAACTGAAGTTTTTTTTGGCTTTTAATTGTTTACGTTATATTTAATAGCTCTAGTTTAAAATTTGTAGGCTATAAAAAGACAAAATTATAGTTGTTTAAAAACGTCTTTAACGATTTTAAACAATTTTCTTTCTTGAATAAACTTCCTAAGGTGTCGATATATTTGTCGCATCCGATTCAAAAACAGTCATGGGGGTATTATAAAAGTCCTAATTAACGGACAAAAACGTTGTACGCACATTTATCCTTTCTCCCAGAACCAATAGGACTATTACTATAGGAAATGTACTAAATTTTCTACACTAAATTGAAAACTCTACTAATTTCCAATATTTTAATAATTTTTAATTCAGGCTTTTGTGAGATGTAGCTCTGGGGTGGATTTTGCTTCCTAAGGTAATTCAATTAGCTGGACGTAAAGCCCATTAACCCCAAGTTAAGTTTTGTAAAACCTTTTCCAAAACATTTTAACTACAGGGTGTAATGACACTAGTGTTATTTTTATTTGTTTTGTATTCTGAGAAATAACACAAAATATTCCATGAAAGTTTTGTTAGAAATATGTCAAAATATGGTGCGAATTTCTAATATTGAGATTTTAAATTCTGCCATCATCGTCATGGGAACTCTAGACAAGAAATGTCAACTGATCTTATCCATTGGAATAAGTTGAGGTAAAAATCTAGAATCACTTAATTTTATAAGAAAAACTGTTATGATTTAAAATGTACCTAATAATAATTCGAGTATTTGCATCCACTCCCTAAAGGTTTATTTAGATAATGTCACCTTTTTGGTCAGCAATTTTGAATTCCCCATCTTGGATTTAATAAATAGCAAGGGTGTCATGTGATATACGCTTCTAGGCTAGTTTTTAATTCTGAAAAGGATGGTGTAATCAGAAATATCTTTTGAAAATTCGTGCAAAAAAACTATTCAATCTGGAAAAGCATGGCATCGTGTTTAAAACATAAAGCTTGATTGAATTAAGCAAAACATGTAAGTGATTTATCAGAAAAATTACAAAAATTGCCCTGCATGCATACTAAAGGCTATTTGCTAGGTGGAGACAACTTTGGTTTTCAAATTTTTTAAAAAATATGATTTTGCAAACATTGTACAATTTTTCACAACTGCTCATTTTGTGCAACTTTATAATTTGTCTCCAAGGGATAAATAAATAAAAACATTACACGAAAACAAAACCACAAAATTAAACAAAAATCAACAATATCAGCTGTAAAACTCGGAATTTTATTTGCATTTCAGTAGCCTATGCTTTACTAGTCGTAGTTATGAATGAAATAAATGGTGTAAAAACATTGCACAAACATTCACACTAACCAATAGTCAAAACTAAATAATAAATAATGAAAACTAATAATTACCAAAAATATCAGTTCGGTAGTTGTCAATAAAAAAAGGGAAAATGAACCATGGCGTCGTCGTTGAGAAAATATTCAACAGCCTAAATAAAATGCTGTATACTGAACTGTCCCCAACACGTTTTGTAATTGTATGCGTTAAAATAATGAACAAAAGATGTATTCTGCATCTAAGAGAAGTATCGTTTGATATAAATTTAATTAACTTACCTACTTACTTCTTAGTAGTCTATCAAAACCAGTATAAATCGAATTTCCTACAATGGAATCTCGATAACTCGAACAATTTGCCTATTTCTTGTAACATAACTGGTTGTATCGCCATAACTGATACTTCCTCTGACGTCACTGATAAAGTTGTCACGAGGAAACATGTCTACTATTTATTGTTTCCCCACTTTGTACCGAGTTATTTGACGTGGTTAATTTCTGTTTTGGGTATACTAACGTCCAAAACGCTGGTTTTTACTAAACGTTTCTCTGTAGCGATTTCTCAAAAACTGTTCGATAGATTTTGTTAAATTCTTTTGAAGGCGAAAATCATCCCCCTCTGTCCTATTAAAAACAGAACTCTAGCTTTCGAATAATCTATAGCTTCAGGGTAGAGAGAGAAAGAGTTGGTCAAGAAAGACCTGATAGGAAAGATGAAAGAGAGGGTAAAACCTAAAACTAGATTAAGAAAAGTGTAGATCCAGCTAGGTAACTTCGGAATTGATACACTCTCATTATAAGGGGATTTTGTTAAAAATTTATACCTACAACCAATTACATGCATTTCAGTGAATTATCGTTTGTTAATAACAATAAATTTTCACTATTTTTTCCTAGAATAGATACATTTTTATTGTTACAGTATCATATTTCTTAGCTACGCGAAATATTTGTATTAATTGCAAACTATAGTAGCTTTCAGACGTCAGAAATAAAATATATCAATACAAAATACTGTATGTAAAAAACATCACTAGTATATCGTGTTAGGATTCATTTTCAACGTAATATTACAGGGAATACAACGTCCTTTAAATTTTTTTAAATATTCTGAAGAATTTCATACTTATGAAAATGAACCCAGTAGGCCAGTGACAGCTGTTCGAGGTTGGGTCGCTCGTGAGTGTGAGTATTAGAAGTAGAGACTCAACCCCAACTGCCTTCCCTTTTTGAACAAGATATAAAGGTTTAAGTTGCTTATTATATAAAAAAACCATAAAAACCATTTTATATTATAGTTGTAAAAGAAAAACCCATAAACAAAATTTGGGGTAGGCCCACTTGTCTTAAGAAAAGAAATAGTTTTTCCAAAATAATCTTTATCGATTTTAACTCTAAGAGTGTTATTTCTCCAGGGTGAGGAATTTCTTACCTTATTAAAAAAATTTAAAAAATCATAATAAAAACAAAAATAAGTGTAGGAAATAGTTATATAACAATCACAACAATAAATATGTCAAATTAATTGCATGAGTGTAAAAGATGAAAATTTGGGATAATTTGTAAGTGTGTAAAACTATACTCGAGATTTACACATTTTAAAAACTTTTTATGTTACTGAACATTCATTTTAAGTTTATAAACGAACGAAGCTCAAGAAATTGTACGATATCCATGACAATTAGTAACAAAATATTTAACTTTATTTTCTTTTAAGAATAAAAATAAATTTTGGGTAATTTATTTAGTTTTGCTGGATGATGTTTTAAAGTAGGCCTACTAATTTATTTGAAATGAGGGGTCTTTTTTAGAAGAGCCCCGCCACTTCTATTAAGTGATCTTATTAAGCTCATTAAAACGTACGAAAGGTTTAGCCAGGATATTATATATATAGCAATCTGACCAAACCTGTCGTGACTTGAAATAGCCATCTAGCTTAATCATTGTGTAATGGCGTAAACAAAACAAAGAAGAAAATCTATTCGAGACCATTTTTAGAGACATTAATCTCTACTGGCCTCCAGAATAATAACTCATATTACCAATTTGTGTATAGATTTTTTTCTGTGTTTTTCTACTCAATAAATTTTCTATATAAAAATGTTGTCTACTTTTACTATAATATCCCTATAGAAAATATTTTAAAAGTGGCGGGGCTCTTCTAAAAAAGACCCGAAATGAGTAAAACTTGTGGAAACTTCAATCATAAAATGAAAACTAACAAGACGACGTTTCAATGGCTAAGTCGTCATCCTCAGTTCTTACAGGCAAATCCAACTTCGATCAGCATGACTTGGGTGTCTTTATCAAATCAAATAAAGTGTTTATTTTGGAAAAAGAAATTTTCATTCTTTTTTTTGTTCAAAATACTTGTCAAAAATAAATATAAAGGTAACTATTATAAATCAATCTGGTCAGAATAACACACAGAATACTATTTATATAAACATTTCGGTGAGTAGGTTAATAATTGTCAAAGAATCCACTATGACTCGATAAGACGGTTTAAACGAAGCTCATTTGAAACTAGTTAAATACACCTGGGGAAAATTAACCCAGGTACTATAAAATAAATGAATAAGGAGAATCGATTCTTCGCTTTCGATTAGTGCATCTACCAGCTGTTCGTAGGTGATTTTCCCTTAGTAAGCGTTTTGGTTGTGAAGTAGGTCTAACACTGTCATCACAAATTGTGTCGACCTTGGTTTTAAGTATCGTCTCAAAAATATTTTACCAATTTTGATAAGGTACCAAATAAAATAAAACTGCGTTAAAAATAACTTATTGAAACCTTGAAATAAAAACTCGACTTTGATCAATTAGAAGGTACAGTATTAAGATGAGTTTATGACTGACACGAGCGAGCCAAGTGGCGAGGATTTGAACTGATTGCGTATTGTTGCTAGTAAGTGGGGGGCTTTGTTTTACTATGTCTCTCCAATAAGGAATTGTAAAGTTCTAAATATTCCGAACATAGCAGCAGTCCTGGAGTTATAAAAGTCAATTAAAAACCTACAATTATTTTTGTATTAGCAAATTACATGGAAATCAACTCTGTAAACCGATGCACTAACTTTCTCACACACAAATAATAATCCTGCCATCTTCCCATGTCACTGTACCATTTGTCTGTGAAAAAGACAAATTTGTCATTAAGGGCAATGATCCAAGTTCGTATTCGTTTTATCCCAATAATTTTTGAACCGTAATTTTTGTGTGATTTGACCACTGGTTTAAATAATTAATTTTATCAAAATTCAGGAGAGCCAATTTTGAGAAATTATGCCTTTTATGCTGCATGAAAATATATATTTTTAATTGTGTAATAGCAATAACTACTGAATTGAATTTTTTTTTAACGTTTTGTTTTTAGTGTTACATTTTAGTATAAGGTTGACCAAAATGTATAGTCAATTCTGAGAAAATAGTAATTTTAGTTTTGGATTTAGCCGCTAATTTTACAGAATGATTTTAACACGTTTTTATTAATTCACTTTCTTGTCTGTCTGTTCAATACAAATTTTGTAATAGATTTTAAACTAACTTTCCAATGAGGTAGAGACTTGAAACTTTAAACATAGCTCAGAACTGGATGACAATGCAATACGAACTCGCTTGTCTGTCCGTCAATAGCTGGTATGGTAAGAAAGCAGTTAAAAGTCGGCGCATTGACCGGTGTAGCAGCATGACTTGTTGGTGAACAACGCTGCACACATTATTTAAATTACCATTTGAGGAGGTTAGAAAAATTATAGAAAATTTGGGACCACTCACTGGTAAATATTTGAATATCTTGCGAAATCAGTGGAAGGAAATCGAAATCCTGTTCATCGATGAGATTTCTTTGTTTCCGAACGAAATGTTTTGCATGATTGTGACAACTGACAAAGAAGGAAAATGAAGTGTTCGGTGGTACCAACATTATGGTTTTTGTGAAACATTATGATGTTTAAAATCAATTGCAAAATTAGCCACACACAAGACTGAAAAGCAGAAAAAAATTATTTACATAAAAAATTTTTTAAATATATTTTTTTAACCACGGTTTTAAAACGGACTAAAAAGTATAAAGTTATTTCTCGTAGCCTCGTACAGATTGTCCTGAAAATGTATGATTGTGAATTTTTAATAGCTATGAAAATACAACACTTATAAGATATAAAATGAAAAACGTAGGGCGCATGCAAGGAGTGTAGGGAGCAGCTGTCTGTCGTTGAGAAAAATCTCAAAATTCCTTCCGGAGGTCAAGTACAGTACTCGTAAATCAATACATGGAAAAAAAAATCTTCTATTATCTATTTCAAGCGCCCCACGTTTTTAAATCTTACAAATATATTTATAGCTATTAAAAATTCACAATCACAAATTTTCAGGACAATCTGTACGGGTCTAAGAGAAATTATTTTATATTTTTTAGCCCGTTTGAAAAACGTGGTTTAAAAATATTTAAAAAAAAAATTAAATAATTATTTACAATTAGTTTTTAGTGAAACATAAAATCGGATAATTTTTCATTGAACCGTTTAAAAATGACATTCATTAAAAATTGTATGCTAAATTATAGGAAAACTATTAATTTTACAAATTATTTAGCCTCTTTAATGCTGAACAAGATATTTTTATTTTTACAGTAGATTAAAGAAAGCCTAGATATTGGTAAAAACCTATTAAAAACTAATTGTTGGTAATTTACTAGAATACAAAAGAGTGTTCCTTTGTCATCCAGTACTCAAGTCAACTATTTTACTAGACTTCTTCTGAAAATTTCACAAAAAGCTCTCGAGTGTTCTAGTATATTACCAATAATTCGTTTTTTTGTTTGTATTATCTTGTTCAGTATTACTAGATTTTTTTCTTTACCTATTTTGTAAACTCAATGGTTTTCAAGACATTGTGCATAAAAATGAACGTCATTTTGAAATGTTTAATTATCAGATTTTGTGTTACACTGAAAACTAATAGTATAAAAACTTTCTGTAAATTTTACTATCGATATTTTAAAGGTTCCGTAAAAAAAAAAGAATGACAAAAAAGACAATTAAACGTTTCCCTTTATTTTGATGTCCCAAAATTTGGCAAACTGGTCGTGACTGGCTGATTGGCACTATATAAATTTAAGTGTTCTCGCTCAATAACGCCGCAGATTTATTACACATTTTTAAGTATTACCTTGAACAAATTAACCAACAAAATGGTTTAAACAGATTCAAAATGGCGACAGTTATAATCATTATAGCTTGTAGTTTGATAAAAGTTGATAAAAATACCTTACATTATATCAGAAAGTACAGATTATTTTGTAAATCAACCACAACCGTCATATAAAATCAAGTTTATAGTCTATATTGAAATTTTGCAACTGAAATTGCAAATTTTATACTTGTTTCAAGAATATATACAGATTATGAACAAATACTTTGTTAAAATGCTACATTATGCTAACAAAATAGAAAAATGAGGTGGTAAACCTGCTAATTGTTAGTTTTTTTGGTATTCTAAACAATTACTACACAAATGTTTTTATTTCTCTAAGAAAATTCGCAACTCACAACGCTGCATGTCGAGAATAATTTTGAAAATCTTAAATAGATATTGTCTGAAGGAAGTGAAACTCAAAATTAAAACACAAAAACACGACTGCGACCTCGGAGGTAGTGTCTTCGAGGTCGAAATGTTTTGCGTAAATAAATATAGTCGAAATGTTTAAAATATCAAGAACATTCGTCAAAAGTGTAATGTTTGACTTTATACAAGATCATATGACTCTATGTTCGAACAATGGCGCAGAGTGGGTTGGGCGCAAAGGTGTTAAGTTACACCATCAACAGATTTAAATATACTTTTATAAGTTTACAAGTACAGAAGAGTTCAAAAGTTGTAAATAAAGCTAGGTTAGGTAAATAAACTTACTACGTTTTGCAAACGATGTTCTGAATATTTCCTGTAACCACAAATCACAACACTTGATACTTTCTGCTAAGGCCTACTCTACTGAAAACTTTTGTGTTGAGCAACAGGCGGTTCGTTCCGCAAGGCTACACGTCATTCCAAACAAGTTCAACAGTATAGGTAGGCTGAAGATATTCCACTTCAAAGAAGTTCAACTTCTACAGGTAGGTTGAAGATAATCCATACACGTGTTTAGACGAAACGAGGAAATGTTACAACGAAAAACATTACCGTTTTTTATTGCTAACAATTAAAAGAGATGTGCAAACTTACAATAATTGACTCCTCTCTCTCATTCACACACACACAAACAAAAATAATAATCATCATATCCCTTAAAAATGTCTATACACAACTTTTACGTATTTCTGGGGATTTCCCTCTGTAATTTCTTACGCTAGTTAATGTGGTATAGACTGGTCTTTATTTTTTAAACTTTTGTTAAGTTTTACAATTTTCTATTTCTTTGAAAGATATTTCAAAACATTCTAATTTATTTTTGCTTGTACCTCCTACGTAAATCGTATTTGATTGCAATATAGTTTTTAATCCCTACAGTACTCATTTACTCCTGGACAGTAATTTTATTTTACTTTGAACTTTGTACACTAGTTTAGGTCATTTATTTCATCAAAATTCAGTCGATTAGATAGTGTTATATGTGTTTATCAACTTTTTGGTTATTTATCCATTGGTATTTTTTTGGAGATGACCAATAATATTTGGATTGTATATAGGAAATTTGATCAAAATCATAAAAGTCGATTTTGAGAAAATCAGAAATTTGTGTTTGGACCTTTATAACAGTTGCCCTTTATTTAAAAAATGAAAAATAAGAGGGGGGGACGCCGTAATTTATAACTAAAATATTTTCACCTTCCATATTTGATATACTCGTTTGGGTTGAGGAGTACTTACTCAGGAGATGGCGAGACAGGTATCTTTCCATGAACAATTTTTGTCTTCTCAGGAACGCCCTAACCTAACCTAACCTATCTAAAAAAAAAAAAAAAAAAAATGGAATTTTCGATTTATTACATTATTTCCTCATTACTATAAGTAGCCTAAGTGAGGAAATAATTATGCATCAAATACCGGTTTCAAGATTATCGTTTAAAAATAAAACAATGAGCCAAAGATCAAATAGGCGTAATTCGTTTAGAGTCTGGCAAAATGTAAAGAATTATGAAATTAATGTGTCAAACTGAGTAGCCTAATACAAATTTACAATTCACGAGGAATTTAGAGAAATGCAAAACGAAGGTGGTAACGATAGTTTTTGATATTTTCCAATTTACTTGCGAATTTAAACTTTCTTTTACACGCGATTTAGCACTTTGTTTTGTGTCACCAATCTTCACATTTTCTCTAAATCTAGTCAAAATCCCCACAGTTGTTTTTGAGATATTGCACAATAAATGAAACACAAACAAAATATTTAATTAATTCTACAATTTATTCAGTCTTGCCAACACGGTTTCGCCAGTTACCGCATTTACGAGGAAACTCGTTTACAGTTTGTAAAACGAAAGAAGACGTCTGGTTACCTGGCAAAACCCTCTCTCATGCACGCATACTAACAGATGTCCTGCCCCAGACAAGTCTAATTAGTCTCACCCACTACAAACTCTTTTAATACAAAGACAACTTTCTTAAAGCTTCTTAACTGTTAAGTAATACTTACTGAATGTGGATGTTAAACAAATTTTAACAAAAACGACTCCAAACAAGCCAATGTTAAAACAACAGAGAAATAATAAATATGATTAAAAGAAAATTAGATTAGTAAAGAATGTTGAAATGTTTGTCTTATGATTGATAAAACCGTATGAAACAATTACATAATCGACGAAAATGTTATCTAACATGTCTTAACTTAAAATATATACATAAGATAATATTTATATACAAAAATGGTTCATCAATTTCCTTAATGGTACATCAATTAAAGGTCCATTGTTGTCCCCCCCCCAAACACTCGGAAGCTACAATAGTCCTTGCTGGCGTATGTAGCATTTGTCGGTTTTTAGCTAAACTCATTATAATTTTGGAATGTTATAAAAGATGTAAATAAAATAACGCTAAAAAACTAAGAACGATATACACTATGAACGAAAATGTACACTAATTTACAAATATAGAACCTCGAAAGACATAACCGATTTTAACTGATTTTCTAATGAGACTAGTTTCATATACTACTTTATATAATTTATTATTTATATATAATTATAAATTGATTTATATATATATAGCCTATATATATATATATTATATATAGTGTCGTACTATTTGTTCTTTAGTGAGTAATATCTTTTCAATTGTTCTCACATTTAAATGTATAAATAACTAATGGGACATATTGTGGACTCGAATTTGGATTACAGTAGGACGGGTCTATTCAACAAGAGGACCGCTACTCAAACAGTGGAACCCAAAAAGTTTCCTAACCTAACCTTACATACATAATATATGAATACACACTTTATTGTTCTGGAGATTTGCAGATTGTTTCAAACAGATCGTCATCCTTGTTCCTACGGCGCGACATGAATTCACATAAGTAGGAATCTCTACTGGTTCCAGATTCTTTCTGTTTCTGATAAAATAGTGTCCTTAATACACGCCAACAACGTTTCAGCTGTTTTTACGAGTGGCGGTCCTCTTCTACAGACCTCAGTAGGACTAATGCAACAGTGTAACTAATGAGGTTGACGTCAGCAGTGTAATCATCTCATTAGAAGACAAGTAAAGGATTGCTTGAAATTGATTGTTGTTTAGTATGATTTCTCTAAATTTTGCACAGCAACAGCCTTTAACTTGGACTGTAGAAAAATAGATTTTGCAATTAGATGAGTGCAGTTAGATGACAGTATAACAAACACACAGAACACAATTCTCACAAAAAATACGCCTAATTATCAGACGCGTTTCAACGACAAGGTAGTCCTCTTCAGTGACTCACGAGCTACACCAATCAAACTATAACATCCAGTTAGATGAATTACATCGACCTCTAAGGATCAGGTGTTAAATTTGTTAAAATCATCAAAACTATTTTCGTTGCTCGCATTTTTAATTTTTTGTTTTGTTTTACATTTTTATTAAAAAGAAAACAAGCAATTTTAACTAATTTATTAAATCAAAAACTTGAATTTCTTCTACTAAACAACAATACAATTTCATTCCTTAATAAAAAACAATTAAAGTTGCAAAAAGGGTTATTTATTATTTTTTTAATACAACCAATTTGAATTATTTTGCGATATTCAAGCTTCTAAGATACCCGTACTTAATTTAAACATACTTTATTGTGGCCGTTTTGTCAAAATTTGGTAATTTTAACTAAAAGATTACTGAAACAGAACTAATACGGTAGACTACACACCACGGTCATCCATCCATCTATTGACACAGATACGATGATGTTCACAGTTTCTTAGACGTTTTGGTGTAACTCGGTTTCTCGACAGTTTCTCTATACAATAATAGGTTCTATGGTAGATTAGAGAAAGCAATAACTATGCCAAACTTCCCCCTCTATACAAAATAATGTTGCCATGACATAGGAACGTCTTGACTTTAATTAATATATTTTAAGATCGCCATTCAGCTATTGGAGGCTTTTCTATTTATTCCCGAAAATCTCAACATCCACTTTTGACCCATCACATAACTTTCTCTATACTAGGTAAATGTAAGAAAGTAAATAAACAGTGCAAAGTTCATATTTGTTTTTGCCACTTATTGCTGAATTGTAATATTGATTTTACAATCGTGTTTGGGTCATTAACCTTGTTTCATTAAAATTTGGACGAAATTGGTAGATTATATTTTGAGAAATGAAGAATTTATAACCGCCTCTTGGCTGTTGTTTAAAATTTTTGAACCGACATTTTTGAAGAGATGACGACCAATACGCTTAGTTTGGTTTCTTAGGAGTCGACTTTTGAGCAAAATTTGATCAAAATCGTTAGAACCGTCTTTTAGGAAGTGGTAATATCGAGGTTTTTCTTAGAGCAGCTAATCTCAAATTTTCAGTTATCAATTAAAATGTGGAAAAAACGCCCTTGAGATATGAACACATACAAAATTTTATTTGCAGAACTTTTGATTCTTTACCGTTAACAACAAACTATAATTTTTGAACGAATGGTATTTAACGCCTTTTGGTAGAAGATATACTTGAGAAAAATTTGATCAGAATCTTTGAGCCTAATTTGAGAAAATCATAATTTTGTGTTTTCATTTTATAACAGGTACCGTTAAATATTAAGTTTAAAAAAGTTTGTTTAAGAAGAGGACCGCCACTCGTAAACAATTTCTGCTGACATAAATAGAACAGACAAGACAGAACCAGACTTGACAGAAGAGCTGAAACGTTTGTTGACATGTATTTTACCTGGAACAAAACTTAGGTGGCGCCGTAGGAACAAGGACGAAGATCTGTTTGGCACCATCTGGAAGGCCATGGGTAAATAACATGTTCCTGAAACAGCTGTTATAAAGTCTCAAATATTTCGCTGTTTATTTCGTTGTTTTGTTTGAGAATTTATAACAGCTGTTTTATATTATTTTTAGGTTAACTTAAATAACATGCCAGTTATAAGTAATTAACATGTTTTACAGCAGAAATAATTTAAAACAGCTGTTATAAATTGTTATATAAGTTTTATTTTGTTTAAGAATTTATAACAGTTGTTTAAATTATTTTTAGGTTGACATAAATATATAGTGTTTACTTTATTTGTGCGGATTCACGTTGTGTTGTGATTGCTTATATTTTGCAAAATTAAACAGTTTATATAGATTATCGTAAATGTGTAACAATTAGGTTTGAATTTTTCCTTGCCAAAGTTAATGACTTAACTGTACATACTGTGTATAGCTTACTTTATTTGTGATTTATTGTTTACATCTCACAAAAGAAGCTACTTATTTATATTAGACACAAGAACAATAAAGTGTGTAGTCATATATAATATGTATAAAGTTGGTTAGGTTAGGTTAAGTTAGAAAACCTTCTGGGTGCCACTGTTTGAGTGGTTGTCCTCTTCTTGAACAGACCCAAAATAATAAATAATTAATTAATTGTCTCGAGATATGGTCACAATATACCCACTTATCACATTTGATAAATTGGTCCACGTGTTTGGACTGTAGATCACTGCACACCATTAACAAAACCTCTAAAGCATATCTCTGGATCCAAGAAGCCTAGAGCTATGAATTTTTAACATGGTTTGGGGTAAGTCTTTAGACGCGGTTTAAGAAAGGGTTTTGAAAATGTTCCACTCCAAAAGTGTTTTTAAAGTCTAAAAGGGTGTTTTTACCAATAAAACAAATATCATATCTTTGTTATTTATGGGTCGATTTTATTAAAATTCATGTGGGCATAATTTATTTTCTTCATACCCTAATGGTGGTGCTAAAAAAAAAAACTTTATAAAATTATCTCAACTATCCCCAGGTAAAACTGGGGCCATTAGCGAGTACTTAATATCCTTTTAAACGCTGTTTAGCATTAGTTTGAGTTGTAAACTTTCACATTTCAGTAAAATGTTATTAAAATTACTTGTGTCGATTTGAAATAAGATGACCATGCTGCGTTTTTTTATCAGTAACTCCTGTATCGTAATCTATGGATACATAATGTCAAATAATATTTATTTATTTTTATAAATTGTATTTTATTTGAACTAGCTTATGTTTAAGTGAAGACATAAATAAAGTGAACATTCGAGTTGCAGTTGCTGAATTGACATTTTTCTTTTCTAGTGTAAGAAAACAATATATTAGCGTCCCTTCTACCAAGGGGTCTACGGGTATGGAATGCTCCTCCCCCTCAGGTACAGGGTGTTACGGGAAATTTCAAAATGAAGGCTTCATAATTAGAATTTTAATTATATTTTTGCTTAAATGTTAGGATTATCTTATACACACTGCTTATATATATATATATATATATATATATATATAAATATATATAAATCATGATTTGTGTTTGAAAATTTCACAAACTTGCATTTGCTACTTGCATAAAAATTCGCTGACTGTTACATAGTGTTAAAATTATAATTTTGAAGCTATTTTAAAACCATTTCAGTTCAGGGTTTTTATAAAACATTAAATTAATTTAAATTTCTTTCTAATTTTATAAGGGCCCATGTGCGTTTTATTTTTTCCCACAGTAATTTACTGGAGATTGAAAAATATTATTAATATTGTTTTAAACTAAAACTAGATAAATTTAAATTTAAAAAAATTGTTCGAGTGATGATTTTCTTAATTTTACTATGATAACTTTGTTGAACACATACTATTATTAAAATACAATTGCCTGTAAACATTTTTTAGATATTGAAAAAAATTAATACATAATTATAAACTAAATTAAAAATGATGTAAAATCAATGAATACAACCACAAGCCAGGTTACAAAAAAAATCAAAATTTTATTTACAAGTATAATGAAGACAAAGTTAAATATCATAAATAATTTAAAAGGGATTTTTTACACATTAATTTTTGTGAGTTCATTGAGAATAAAATCTGTGTCCATTTCATTTAGCAAAGTTATATTCAATGGTCATTGTTGCCAGTCCACTCAAACTCTCTTCAGACAAAGTTGATCTTAAATAAGTTTTTATTGGTTTCAACAGTGGCTTAGAAAAACTTCTTTCACCCCTGGTCACTGAAGCTGAGAGCGCCAGAAGAATGATTAAATTAACCAAAACGTTTGAGAAGGTCCACATAACAATTTTTGGCTTTAACTGGTGCAAAAATTAACAGCTCCTTAAACAGTTCAACTCGGTTTACATCACATTCTTCTCCATCACTCAGAACAGTGTGAAGATGTGTACCTTGGCACCCTTCAACTCCTTCCTATCCAATGTCTTTAGATTTCCAATGTCATAAAGAAATTTGAAATTCTTGCTTTGGTTTTTCCACGAGTTCTAACCTCTTTTTAAGCGAAGATATTTTTGTGTCAATTTAACCAAATTATCGTCTGCATCCCAAACGTGAAGTTGGGCTATTTGTTTTACTTAAAGTTATGAATGAACTATTATTATTATATAAAATGGCATTATTTCTGCGACGATATAGTTTGAGACCGTGGCGGACTTTACTTACATCAAGGACTAGCACTGCTTAAAGATACGAACATTTTGTCTGAGTATTTTGTACTTATCCGTTCGGTTACTGAGTTTGATAATCAAACATGCAGATCTCTGAACTGCACAAGATGAGCTGTTAAAGATTTTACAGAACCTAGGTGAATAGTAACTAACGAAAAACTGTTTTAAATAGCCGCCATTTTGAAATTTTCCGACTATTAAGTTAAAATTATATTTAACGAATAGTAAACCCAGCTTAAGTGCTAAACCTATTGAAGTCCGGACACTATATACTGTTTCACTTTCAGTTGGCATTATACCAAATGTGAAAATCATGTTTCAATACTAATAGACATACAAAAACATTAAGAAGACCGCCAAATTAAAGTTCACTCTTACAAGTTGGTTATATTTTTTATTGTTAAATTATTTCTTTCAGAATACATACTTTAGGCGGGTTGGGATAGTGTCACTTAGGTTCTACTTATTTATTATTTTTGCCTTACTACAGCGAACAGCTGATCTGAACTGCAGCTATGTTGAGCAGAACAAGCTACTCGTGGGTAGAAGTGATACGTCCCTTTCCGGAACTAAAGGTGGTGTGTTGTGATAATTTATATTTTTGATTTCTAAACTACACCATGGTTGTTTAGTTAGTTGGGGCCATGGAGTTCGGGTTTTACCGGTGGCTCATCCCCAATTCGGATGTTATTTATTAATTTTAAACTAGACGAGTTGACAAAGAGTCCAGCTATTTGGTTAAGTATTAATTGTATTGTGTCAGTGTTTAATTAGTAATTAGCTTAAATTAGGTGTTGTATTATCAGTTAAATTAATCTCTTGAAAACTGGATACTATATGATGCATGGACATACCTGGGGTAACGATTTTAAACCTCAAAATGAGTTTGAACCAAAAGCAGTATCGCATTTCTAATTATTGTAGACCGTAGGCTAGGCCTAAATGTAACAATGTCATTACAGGGTAATAGCGCAGCCACGCTGTATTAAATACAAGCTGCCAACTCAAAGTGAAACTGTGTATAGAAGTATAAGTACGCAAAACGAGTCCTTTGAGAGCCTAATTAGCGAAGTGTCCAAACACCCTCCATAAAACAGCTACGATGGCCTCTTCTATAGGAGCGAGTGAAGGTTTATTACAAATATAATTAACGTACGAGGTCCAACGGATGAAATTAACTAATAGTGGAGGTCAAGGTTCGTTAATGAGAGAAGCAAGTTGATATCAATACAACGTATTAGTCATACTCTACACGTATATGGTGACTGAGAAGGCTTTGAGTCATGTAGTTGGCAGATGTATTTGACTTTCTAACTCTCACTAAAGTGTGATCATAAAGTTCGCTCTCTCTAATATGTTTTTCAATCGGACTATAAAATTCAAACTTTGTTAATCTTAGTTTAGGTTTAGCTTGTTTGATCCTCTATTAGGAGCTGTGTAGAGGTCAACTCAAATATCTCAATTAAATAGTAAAGAATGTCTTGTTATTTAAAGGTCTTGATGAGTAGGTAAAATGTCAAAAAGAAACGTAATTCCAACGTATTAATATGGTTTAATTGGAAATATTCCATTAATTTTATGAAAACTAACACATGACGTTTCGCGAGTATAAATCAACTCTCATTATCAAGTGTTAAACTAGAACATAAAAGAGAAAAAAAACAACATAGTCAAGTAGTGGATAAATAGATACCTATTTTATAAACTTGGTCACCTTTTTTTAATGTTAATTGTCATATGATATCACGAACAAATATTATATTTTTTCACCATTACTTTTATTGCTAAGTTTTCAGATGCAGATTGTGTCGAAATATCTATCTTATGTTTTATTCGCTATAAATTTTCCTGACCCTTTACTATAGGCCAGATTTTAATGACTGAGGTGTCAAATTAAACTGCAAATTACCTGCAGACTTGCTGAAAATTATTCATTTCCCTTGGAAATACTTATTTTGTAATAAATTTATCATTTAAATAATATACCTGTTATGGTTAAATAACATGTTCCTGAAACAGCTGTTATAAAGTCTCAAATATTTCGCTGTTTATTTCGTTGTTTTGTTTGAGAATAATTTATAACAGCTGTTTTATATTATTTTTAGGTTAACTTAAATAACATGCAAGTTATACGTAATTAACATGTTTTACAACAGAAATAATTTAAAACAGCTGTTATAAATTGTTATATAAGTTTTATTTTGTTTAAAATTATTTTTAGGTTGACATGTACAGTGCTTACTTTATTTGTGCGGATTCACGTTGTGTTGTGATTGCTTATATTTCGCAAAATTAAACAGTTTATATAGATCATCGTAAATGTGTAACAATTAGGTTTGAATTTTTATCTTGCCAAAGTTAATGGCACTGTACATACTGTGTATTGCTTACTTTATTTGTGATTTATTGTTTACATCTCACAAAAGTTAATGGTTTATACGATGGTAGATTAGATATTCTAAGTTTTACATAGTATGCCTGCCGCAGGAAGACCACTTACTGGTCGATGAGAAAATGCCAATGACAGAAATCGAAAGGCACTGAATCGTAAAGTAAACCAACAGATTCAAGTTTTTTATGCCAACATTAACCTCAGACCTCAACATTTTAAAATTACACGTTCTATTGATATTTTAGTGCAGGTGATCTTTCTGATGAATGTAGATATTGCAACGATTTGATGTTCCATTGCGAGCTTGTCACAATGGTGGTCCATCCACACTTACAAAATCTCCTTACAATTGCGGCACCACTTTTACGATATTAACTAGAAAACATCAGGAGTTTACAACACACTGGACTTCGCTTCTTTTGGAGCCGACGGTGAAATGCCTCCTGGTGTGGACCCTTACTGTTCCCCACAAAGCGAGCGCATTATAAGCGCGTCCCGGTGTTCTGCCAGCCTTCGGTCAGTTGTACATAATGAGGGCAATAATCATAGATTGATCCACCCTGCAAATATAGGAATGAAACGTGACTCACTTTGTAGTTAAAATTTCTTAAGTGGAAACGTCTAGTAACGATTATTGATTTTTAGTATTTTTGTTTGTTAGTTTATTTACACACATATAGGTCTAAATAAATATTGAACTTGACTTGTGAGATAATATGAAATTAAAATTAAACTTAAATAGATTTCTGTTGTATAATAAATTTATTAATTCAAACGTGTTTCAACGACAATGTCGCCATCTTCAGTGATACACGAGTTACAATAATGAAACTGTAACTCTATTTGTAGATATAAAACATGTGTCTATATCATTTATTTCTATATTTCGTGGAGAAAATAATTTCCCAAACAGTTTAAAGACGTACGACTTCACACAAAAAGATGACTATGCAAATAATTGTCAAAAAATAATAAATATAAATAATATTTTTCACTATATCTGTACCCTTTTCCTTTCTTTCTTTTTGTTGACAAAGACAGGAGCCAAAATATAAGAAAAAAAAGTTCATTTATATTTTATTATCTTTTGTCTATTCGTGTTAATATTTTTGTGAAATCGTATATTACATAATCCACAATAAATATAGAGTGTGTGAGATAGTTAATGCATTGACTAGTGTAATTATATCCCTACTTTTAGATTTACTGTTAAACAACAATTTATTGCTATTGTTAACAAAAGACAAAGAATATGGTGTCCCTACAAGGCTTGCTAAAACTTGATGATTCCTCAGAAGGCTTTAAACAAAATTTGCATATTAAGCAACGATACACGACCTCAGAGTGGTTATTTAATTACCTCTAACTCACATTTTAAATACTGTAATAATTTCTAAACCGAGTTATGTTTTATAGTGTAGGAAATATAAATAAACGGCGTTAAAAACAATGTACATCTACAAACCAAATACCACCATAGGACGAAATTGATTGCGGTAGTAGTCATAAGGTCGACACTGAAAATTTATTTCAAAATTCATTTGGTAAGTTGCCATGTGGAAAAAAATGAATGTTTATTGAGGAAGTTGCCATAAGGTCAAAACTCAAAATTTATTGGGGACGTTGCCATAAGGTCAAAACTCAATATTTATTGGGGACGTTGCCATAAGGTCAATACTGAAATTTTATTGGAGAAGTTGCCATAAGGTCAAAACACTATATTTATTGGGAATGTAGCTATAAGATCAAAACTAAAATTTATTGGGGAACTTGCCATAAGGTCAAAATTCAATATTTATTGATGAAGTTCCCATAAGGTCAACACTAAAAATTTGGTTTTTCCTGTAATCGGTTATTTTGGTCGAAATATTACTAATTTTTAGCCTCTAAGAATGAAAACGTATTTGTTGTCACCTTCCCAAAATGCCGATTTGGGTGTTTTGGTAAAAAGAGTGAAATTAATGTTAGTGGCATAAAATATCAGATAAAGTTTTGGTGAAATGTAAAGTTTTTTTATCCCAAACCGAAAGTTAATAAAGCTGGTTTGATAACTATTTGAAAAATAATTAAATAAACCCTAACGCCTATCGCGTTCTTCGAGGTTGAATACTCACAAGACGTAAAAAAAATTAGGTTATAAATCATCACAGCTCACAAAAATTGGATCGACATTTGTTGAGTGGATCTGGAGATATTCATTTAAAATTTTTTTTTTACATATGCGTTTATTCCTCTCTTTTTCACTTATAACTTTTAAACCAGCAAATTTGGTTGATGGGAATCAATAACCTTTATTTGTGTCTAGAACTTTGATTTCAGATATTTTGTTAACAAAATCGTTACACCCAATTTTGAGAACATTTTACTTTATGCGTTACCTTTAAGAGACTGACAGGCGATATAAAACAGCTTTTTTTTTTGTCAAAGGGTCTCTAAAGGGACATTTCCCCAAAACAATCAAAATCGAGTTTTTGGGTGACGTATCAATAGATCGAAATCTCACTGCATCGACGCCTCACTTAGTCGACAGATGGGAATAGCGGGTAATTACGTCTGTGTCAGTGAGGTACAATTCTCAGACAAGTACAGAAAACTAGCCGTTCTACTGAGTCATTCTGAACATTGTATTTAAGGTATCATTTTCCAGGTTTATGGTCAGATTTTAAACACATCATTTATTTTATTACGTAGTCTTACAAAAACAAATTGCTTTTGTTGCATAATATATAATAAATTTAGAAACAAATTATAAAAAAAACCCCTTTTCTACTTTTATTTGAGATATGCACGCAATGTTTTTTCAGATTTTTCCAACTTATGGTGGTCAATACTAGAAAGGAAGAGAGGACAGAAGCAATGCAAGGTATACGGATTTCCTGTGGCGCCGTGTTATAAAATTAAGGAAAAATAATTACATCATAATCAGGGTAAGTTCCTTTTAAATTTGTTTCTCCACATGCAAATTTAAGCAAAAACAAATTTTGGCCCGCCAATGTTTCAAAAGTGGTCGTTGTATTTTTCCTGGTTTTGGCCACTGACAATAAACAACTTTGGCGAGTTTCAAAAAATTAGATTTATTGTTTTGGAGTTAAAATTGGGTTGACGACAGACAGACACGCGCGCGTTTTTATAAGGGTAGTTGGTTTACCTATAGGCCCTAAAAAGGAGACCAGTAGCTCTTAGCCTTGGTACAATAGTAAATAGCACGAAACTAATAAGGGTACTTTATTACAGTTTTAGATTCACTATAAATGATTGTATTCGTATATTTGTATTGAGTAAAAGAAGTTATTTATTATCAATTCCTCCAGCAGGGAACCGCGTTGTCGATCTAGTGAGATGTCGATTTAGTGGGATGTTGATCGAGTGAGATCTCGATTTAGCGGGATTTCGGTCTAATGGAATGTCGATTTAGTAGGATCTCGGTCTAATGGAATGTTGATGTAGTAGGGTGTTGATCTAGTAACATGTCTATCCTAGTGGGGTATCGATCTAGTGGATAATCGATTGAGTGATATGTCGATCTAGTGGGGTATCGATCTAGTGGATAATCGATCGAGTGAGATGTTGATCTAGTGGGATGTCGATATAGTGGATAATCGATCGAGTGATATGTCGATCTATTGGGGTATCGATCTAGTGGATAATCGATCGAGTGAGATGTCGATTGATTGGGATGTCGATCAAATGGAATGTCTATTTAGTTAGATCTCGGTCTAATGGAATGTTGATGTAGTAGGGTGTTGATCTAGAGTGACATGTTGATCTAGTGGATAATAATCGATCGAGGGAGATGTCGATTGATTGGGATGTCGATCTAATGGAATGTCTATTTAGTTAGATCTCGGTCTAATGGAATGTTGATGTAGTAGGGTGTTGATCTAGAGTGACATGTTGATCTAGTGGATAATAATCGATCGAGTGAGATGTCGATTGATTGGGATGTCGATCTAATGGAATGTCTATTTAGTTAGATCTCGGTCTAATGGAATGTTGATGTAGTAGGGTGTTGATCTAGAGTGACATGTTGATCTAGTGGATAATAATCGATCGAGTGAGATGTCGATTGATTGGGATGTCGATCTAATGGAATGTCTATTTAGTTAGATCTCGGTCTAATGGAATGTTGATGTAGTAGGGTGTTGATCTAGTGACATGTCGATCTAGTGACATGTCGATCTAGTGGGGGTGTCGATCTAGTGGATAATAATCGATCGAGTGAGATGTCGATTGATTGGAATGTCGATCGATTGAGACGCGACGACTTTTTTACCTATCACATTACTTTCTCTATAATTCGTATATGTGGAAGTAAATCGTGATTGTTATCAAAACTGCGAACTGAGTTTTACTATTTCTTATACTGTATACGACATATTTTGTTCGTATTTACATTTCTTGGATAAAACAACATTTGTAGGTACAAAATCTACTACAAGTCCAAACACGAAACATATATTTTCACAAAACTGATTTTAATAAAAGGTCCCTGAAGGCCTCAAGAAAAACGCGTTTGTATTTAAAAATGCAGATTCAGGAGTTAATATTTAAAAAAATAAAAATATATACCAAGGACGCCGATACAGGAAGTCTAATATTTCAAACTGACATCCAAATATTTTGTTCAAAGTTTGCTGAAACGAAAGTATGGTCTGGAAGGGTCTTTCATTCATCATCGCCATGTAACAAATATGAAGGAAAGGACATAAAATAAAAACTCCTAGCCCTCCAATATTCGAAAACGTCAGAGCGGGAAAATAACAAGAGTTGGTTAAACGAGACCAGATAGAAAAGGCAAAAGAGAAAGATCAAACCCAAGACTACACTGAAGAAAGCGCAACTCCAACTATGTTTCTTCAGAATTGCTAAGTCTGTACTCACTAAATGAGTTCGTGAGGGTCGATGAGGTACATACAGCAATTTATTACGACAGTTCATGAATAGTTTGGAAAATAGCAAGAGATCAGTGAGGATTATTTTGGTACTTTAAAATTAATCGTAAAGTTTAATGTTTTGTACGTGAACTCAATATCTGGAGTACTCAATAACACAAAGGTTGTTTATAATCTTAAAAACTAAATTGTTTTAATATGAAGTCTAATCATTCAGTGTCGAGATAAAAACTGATTTGGAACATGTTTTGCAAAGAAATGAAAAGATAAACGCACACTTAAATATAGACAGGCAATTTTGTGCAATGTTCAATGGCCATTGTGTTCACGTTACAAAACAATTTATAATTTATCCAACTATAATTACAGGAAGAATTATTAAAACATAATTATTATTTAGTTTTATTCGTTAAATACACGATAATATATAGTTGTAATATTTAGTCTTTCAAAAGTCAGTTAAAACTTTAAAAGATTGTGTTTTCGTTATTTCTTGCCCAATCCCTGAGTGTATGCAGATATAATTGGGGTTTATTAAAAAAATCAGCTGTTATTTTCAGTGGTATTTATTTGTTGCCATAGCAACGTGTTTTCTCACTGTTGACTAATTTCAAACAGCAATCAAGGTGGTGGTAATCTTGTAGAAGTTTACAATATTTTAATTTTTTATTCCATCATGACTTTACCTTTACAAATACGCATAGAATTAACTAACAATTAAATTACCTTTGGTTTCCGCCAGGTGACTTCTTTTTTTATATACACTTACGTATTTCGAAGCGTGCGCTCCATCTTCAGAGTTCTATTTTCTTTTTCACTCGGTTGAGATCGTTATACATTAAAATAACACATAAAATCACATTACACATATATGTTTATAAAATTATACATCGCTTATGATAACGCGACACTTGCGATGCGCATCACATTAATGTCTTAGGACAAATCCTAGGGAAGATGGAGCGCACGCTTCGAAACGCGTAAAAAAAAACGAAATAACATGATTCTTAAAAACGCATAGAATTGATTCTGTGTTATTATCTATGTGAACGGAGTTTATCAGTCGAGTTAAATTTTTTTCGGATCTGCAATGATTTGAAGGAGAGTTGTTGCAGTGTAGTCACGTATGAAAATATTGTTAGTAAGTTTGAAATGACCGGGTCCGTTGGAGACATCAATAGTCTAAGACAAACCTTCAATTGTAAGAGATAAAATAGTTAGAAATGAAAGAAGCAATTATTCAAAACGTAGCTGAGATAAATATCAACAAGTTAAATGCCGCACTCAGCATAGAGGAAAAACTAGTGCTTCTCCCGGAACATAATGGCGGCCACATCGAACAGCTCTCTTAATAATCATTAATAACAAGTAATAATTTTAACTGTTGGAAATATATGAGAATATTTAAAGTAATAAAACTAAATACTAATAATTATTAGTTATCGTATTTTTCACTTATCCAGTAGGCCTATACGAATTATACATTAAGTTTGATAATCGGAAAAAATGTCGACCTCCGTTTTTAAGACCTTCACGTATCATGTTCTCAGAAAACCGAAAACAATGTCCTGCGTTTTTAGCCTTACTAGATAAAGTATGATATGGAGGACTCTAGTGTGCTTATGTAGGATCCTATTGAAATTCTGAAAAGTTACAAAATTGTCAAAATGGCTGCCAATTTAAACAGTTTTTGTTCACATCTCATGGTTATTCAACTTATAACATTCTAAATTAGATAAAAAATTTCCATAACCTCACTTCTCTACAGTGACAAATAGTTACGTTTTTGTCAAATATGTGATTTTGAACAATGATCACAAAAAAATGTGATATTTGTGTAAATATGGGACTCAGGGCTAAGTAACCGACATGAGCTTAGAGAGTGAAGGTTCATTCACAAGTACAACTTCGATGCCCGCCAAGGACACTGATGAAAATTGGTCGGTTAGAGTCTAGCAGACGTCAAAAAAGTAGTACTGTATACATAATTATGAGGTTTAGAAAATCTGTGAACAACTGTTTTAAACAAGCTTACCCTACGGGATAAGAATCCTTGATCTACCAATACTATTTAACAAGAGTCAAGAAACCAACTTTTAGACATTACAGTTAGAGGATCTGCTTGTATTACAGTGTATAATGGGGCTGGGTAAGTACTATGATGGGTCCTATTAGCTTGTTCAAGATTGTTCCAGTAATCCTGGCAAGGGGAGATATAAACTGTCAATTGGTCAACATTACCAAGTTACATTCTATGTATTACGTTACATACTAAACATACTATAAACTCAAAGACTACAGTATGCAATACACTATTTAATATATATTGAACATTTAGAAAGTACATAAATACAACTGTGTGATTATTTGCTACATAATATTCTTTTGTAGCGCCTACATATTAGTGATTAGACTATTTCTTTTACTTACTGTAAAAGAGGTAGTTTATTGAAGCGGCGTCCTTTGGTAGAAGGTAGAAATCGAAATTCAACAATGACTGAATCTCAAAAAACTGTTCAACAATGTATTTAACAATAATAATTACAACTGTATAATGTGTCAGTCGTGACGCTGGCGAATTTTTCATTTTTTATCTGAGTAAGTTATGATTGACCAAAAATTGAAATACACTTATCCGATAGACCTTTCAAATGGCAGCCTGATTCTTCATTAAAGTAACCAATTTTGTAAATTTAACAACAGCTAATCCCATTAGAATAATTACTAAATTAATTTGAGGTTATGTTAACCTGCTTAGATCTACAAGATTTTCAGTACAATATATATGTATATATCTCATAAGGTTTTGTCTATTATAGTTGACAAAACTATTTAAAAAATGTTCACAAGTTTACAAGTATATTCATTATAAATTAGAAGGATGGGGTTCTTAAACAACCCTGTTTGGTTAGTGTTGAAGTTTTGTATATATTATATTAACTAAGAACTTTACTATGCCAAAGTCAATATCATATGATGACAGTCTAGTTAAATACGGCAATGCCTGTTATAGCGCCTACATTCCAATAAGTAGGCTATTTCTTTTACATTAATGTAGCGTTATTATTATTTTATTTAATACAAATCTATATTCTAGCGCCTTCAATCTAATAGATAGACTATATGTTTTATCTGTGAAGCTGTTTTTTTGCATCTGTATGTATTTATTTAATATTTTACTATTGTGACGCCCACAACCTAAGAAGTAGACTAACAAGTTTAATATAATAAATAAAATCTTCACTTGCTTTGCTCGAGTACAAAATAGCAAGATACCTGAACGTATATAGTAATTGATTGACTATAGTTTTTATTTGACTGCTTTTAGTGTTTTAGTAATTGCTACAGCTCTGTACTTTTTATTTTACTTTCAATTGTTCACACGGTTTTTTAAAATTTATCTTTATATTTCACCATTATTAAAATCAGTTGAAGGGGATTTTAAGAATTCAAAATTTTTTAACGAAATTATCCCTAACATTAAAATAATTATATTTTATGTGCATAATTATAAGATTAAAGGTAGCTTTTCAGTTTGAAGAGAATGGAGTGTAAATGGAGTAAAAACAAAAAACGAGAAGCGTTTTCAACAAAAAATCATATCTTTTGAACAGCGAAGTTGAATTTGCGAGCTACTTAAAGACCCAATTTAAGAAAAAAAATATCAACCGATTTACTAACTCATTTAAAAATGGTGTCCATTAAAAAAAATGTTAGCACCTAATATTTCGAAAACCATTAATAATAAAAAATACACAAGACAAAAACGTTTCCTCTTTTATTGACAAATAAAATGTTATTTACATTTTTCTGTAAGTCAAACTGACAAAAAACTAAATACTAATGATAAAAATTAATCCAAAAGAAGATTCATTTTATATTAGAAAAAAACGTAACAACAACAAAATCAATTCATATTAAAAATAAACGAACAAAAACATTGTAAACTTCATATTACAATAATTTTTCAGTATCATTTATTGTTTTCGCAATATTCTGCTCGTTTTTAAATTGCTTAGGGGGTTCTTTTTAATATATTAGGGTTGACTCATAAAATTTTAGCTGCATTGATAATTCTTGTCACCATTCTTCTTTTGTAGTTATGTTTTTTTTCGTAAACTAACGTTTTCTTATGGCCCCCACAGATTGATGTGTCCGTTGGCGTTAGGTGCGGTAACCTTGGAGGTCGATTTTATACATCTGGTTCACCTCACCAAATCAAATATTCATAAATCTTACATTCAAATAATTCCAAACTGGTTGACAAAAATGTGGAGGAGCTCCGTCATGTTGAAAAACCATATCGTCTCTTTGAATGAAACGTCTTTTAAAAGAGTTGGAAAATGATTTTCCAATAAATATAAGTACAAAAATTCTGTAAAATGACCCTCAAAAATAAATGCTTCAAATAAAATATGCTCATCAATAATAACACACCTAAAATTATCTTTTTTGATGCTTGTATTTTTTTTGTTATAAAATTAACAGTTTACGAAATATTTGATTTAAAATAAAATAAAAATGACCACTATTTTGAAACGAGTAAATGAAATCAGTTGATAATTTAAAGTTGGGTCTTTATAAGACTAAGTAGTATGCAAATTTCATTTGCTGTCAAACGATTTGATTTGTTGTTGTACAAAACACAAAATGGAGCCTAAATAGAAAACTGTCATTTTAAAACATTTGTTTATATGAACTTATTTCTTAATTTTTATGCATAGAATGTCGCGTCCTAACATTCTTTCCGTTTCTGCGACAGACAGTGTATATAAAAGGCGTGAAGGTAACTGTAGTGTTTAAAGGTTTGCACAACTAGAGTCAGAACAGTGGAACCCATTTTGAAGTTTTTTAGCATCAGCCCATCCTGGGTTAGTTGTGTATTATTAATATTGAATTGTGAATTCGAATAAAAATCTAGAATACGTTATTGTCCTTGGGTCCATTTCATTAGAAAAAAAAATCAAGATATAACTTATAAAACAAAGCCTTATGAAATATTTTCTAATTGTTGGGATGTAAATTAGTAGTTATTTTATCAGTTACGCAATTTAATCGGTTTTATAAACAAAGAAAACTTTATATCAGTACTTAAATTATAAGCGTGTTTGCGCTGATAATTATGATATCAGTATTTTTTAAATCAACTGTTTGCTAGTCTTCCCCGCAGTGTTTTGGTTATGTAAAATTTTTAAAATGGAGTCAGGCTCTACAGAAAACTAAGGTATTAAAAAAAAAAAATCTACGCACAATATTACATGAACATAAAACAAAAATCTGTGCGATGTTGATTACAGTTTGGAGAAACTTGAAGAGTTATGGGTCAAGCCATTGTGTTCAGCTACAAATAAAAGGAAATTATAGTTGCAAATCAATTAAAAAGATATATTAATCAATTAAAAACTATAGTGGTTTCATCTAACCACTTTGGTCAAATTTGAAAAACTTGACATTGAAAGACGGGGTACAAGGTTTATTTTCATTTTTGGATCGATAATTCCTAAATAGATTGGGAGGGGAATATCATAATAAAGTTGTGTATAGGTCCTTAACATAAAAAAAAAATTAAATTAAGAACATATTTTGAATTTTAGTCTTAACAGGTAAACCTATTCCCTAATTTGAGTTGTATATACAAGGCGAACGTTGAACAATGTGCCAAAAAACTGGTGACAATACACTTCATTTGCAACTAAATTGACTATAGTCTACACCTTATCTCCCTTCATTTCCGAGATATACACCCCCCGTCTTTTTCAGTTAAATTCTATTTTCTAACTTTAGTTTTCACATAGCAAATAAAGTGACCCCATTTCCAAAAAACTAAATTTAATTTTCTATACGACAGAACTAACATAGTTTTTTGAAACTGCAAATATGCGTTATTTTCAAGCACTCAAACATGAAGAAAGCGATTGTTTGAAATCTTTGTTAAAATTCAAATTTGTTTTACAAACAAACGCCTAATCTATAGGTGTTCAAATGTCACAAAAAAACTATAGTTTTCCAGCGAAAATAGGTTGGTAATAACTCACTAAAAAGAGAGACAATCTCTACATTGTCAGGAATTAACCATTAACGAGATTAGTGAACTGGTTGAATAATGTTAAGACAAGAAATATATTCATCAAGGGCTTGGAAAAATAAACATGTAAAACTAATATACAATTTAGATATCAGTTAATACCTGATCGCTTGACATATCATTAATTAAGTAAACTAGCGTACCGTTGGAAAACTTACAAAAAGGTGTAGTTTATGTGAAATTTTTGAACAACTGTAGGTGTAGTAGTTTGTTTGTAAAACAAATTTGAATTTTAACAACGATTTCAAAACGTTCACTTTTCTCATATTTGTGTGCTACAAGGTAGGTGTAAAATAAAGGCAGAAAATAGAATTTTTAACTGAAAAAAGGGTAAAATCTATATTTCAGAAACGAACCAATATAGAATAGGGCTTAAAATTGCTTATGGTCAATTTTTTTGCAAATGAAGTAAGTGTATTAACCTAAATTTTTTGACACACTGCTCAACATTCACGCTGTGTACATAAATCATTAGCTTCAGATATGTTTAGAATGTACCAAAAATTATCAAAATCTATGGATTCGTTTGGGCACCCACAGCATGAGCAAAATCCCCAAATCCACTTTGTTTTACTTACAACACCTCAAAGCGGATATTTCAGTGATAACACAATATAGATTATTTAGACGGACACCCATTACAATTTCTCTAAACTACTTACTTAGGCTGATTCTGTCAATTTAAAAAATCATTAGAAATAAGGTCCAGATGCGAATGAGGCATTGTTGGATTAAAAGAAAAGGTTTATTTAACCTTAGGCCTACATTGGTGTTCAGTTCGATGAATACAATATAATCACTTAATTCAGACTATGCTTTTTTCTTTATTTTTTGGTGGTTGTTTCAAAAATACAACAACCAATTCTGTTTTAGTTTCTAATCATTTTCTAAATCAATAAAAGTGATTAATATTGAGCTTGACTTGTGAGATAATATTAGATAGCATAAAACTCAAACACAAGATCACAAAAATTACGTTTACTTAATTAATCGCGTTTCAACGACAAAGTCGCCATCCTCAGTGATACATGAGCTACAATATCTAAACTATAACTGTATCTAAACTATAAAGTTATTAATGCTCATTTTTGTTAGGGCTTTAAAATTTTATATCACCAATAATGAAAATTTTGCTTAAATAACACACCATCTAAATTATGTAAATCTATCAGTAAACAAACATCAGCTGACTATAACTAGTTGTTCTATTTTATAAGTAGACAGTTTTCCTTTTCGAAACGGAAGGTTCTGCAATTATAAAACAATCTTTATCAGTTTTATTGCCTTTAGTCATCTGTTCTAACCACCTGCTCAAGTCACTCACTTAGTTTCACCATAATGCAATGCTCTAGACTGTAATTATTAATTAATTTAATGGAACTAGTTTCAGTTTTTAGATACATTGTGACAGAGAAAGTAGTGAAAGTAGGTCTGAGCTCCTTCATCCTTCATTAGGTTTAGACATATATCTCGTTTTATGAGAAGAAAGCCTAATGTATTCTAGGTAATAGCAGTACTAAGATGTACCCTACGGCAGGCTTCACTTATTAACTAAGTTTGGTTTGTTATTACATTCGGTTTGGCGCTTCGATCTTTATAATCAAAATATGATGGGAGTAAGTATAACTGATTGTTTAATATTATATTTTTGGAGGATGGCGTCCATCCTATATTTGTGAAACATGTAGGAATAAATATAAAGGGCTACTATCTAAAAAAAAAAAAAAAAAAAAAAAAACAGTAATCCGGCATCATGGCAGGTTCAGAAAAAGTCAGTGACATCTTTTCAATACCGACAAAATTAGGAAATTTTCCTCATTTAAAGTTTTTTGTGAATCAGTGACACCAATGTTGGGTTAGTTTAGAATGAACATTCTATGTAAGAATTGGAAATCTTTCCTACAGCATCACGCCTGAGTGGCAACTCAAGGATACGGGAAATACAGACAACGCCTGTTGTATGTTTACTGAACTGACCTTCAAATGTAAAGGAAATTGCAATATATACATTAAATAGTATAAGTAATTTGATTATTAAATCCTGACCAATAAGCACGCCTTCTTAGTCTTACATAATAATAGCACATATCCCGTTTACATTACCCAGGAACAATAAACATTCAAAGAAGGGAAAGGAATTAATTTAAGATGTGATGGAGGACATCAAATGAAGTAAATAGTTGCATGTAAACTTTGCTAAGGAAAGTTTTTTTGTCTCTTCTGTATGTGTTTTAAATAACATCCAATATAACTCGGAAACCACTTCCACATAAAGTGTATAATATTTTAATATTATTAAGTTTATATTATGTAATATTATAAAATAATAATATTATTAAGTTTTATTAGTGTATAAAACACTGCTACACTCTGTTTAACTCTTTAAATACACTGTTATAAATATTTAATGTGAAATTGTTACTATTGTACTGACTCATTTAGAGGAAGAATTTCTAGTTTATTGTCGTTTGGAAAAAGAAATGTGTATAAAATAAACTCCTAGTACTAAAATACTCAAATTCACTGTGAGAAGTTGGTCCAGAGAGACCTAATAGGAAAGATTAAAGAGAGGGATGTAACCCAAAACTAGATAAAGAAAGGTGTAGATCCAGTTATGAACCTCGGGATTGCCACACACGTAAGTCCAGTCATTTTGAAGTTTGATGGGATATAAACTTAAAATTATGTTCTGGACTATCTAGAAGGACTCTGAAATACCATGTATCCTTGTTAAATCATGCAAATAATCTAGTTTTATTTAACCTCTATTTAATTTAATATATGCAGAAATTGCCTGTAGAAAACATTAATTTTCAACGCAAAAAATAAATAAAATAAGATAAAATTCATTTCACGTAAAAATACCTTTTGCCATCCGGGGTCTGTTCAAGAAGAGGACCGCCACTCGTAAACAATTAATTTTTTATGACATAAATAGAACAGACAGAACACCTGAAAAGTTTTTGGCGTGTATTAAGGAGAGTATTTTACCAGAACAGAAAGAACGTGGAACCATTAGAGGTTTATTAGATTCCTACTTATGTGAATTCATGTGCTACTGTAGGATCAAGGATGACGATCTGTTTGACACCATCTGGAATTACATAAATTTAAATTAGCCTCCAGAACAATAAAGTGTTTATTCATATATTATGTATAGTTTGTTAGGTTAGGTTAGAAAACTTTCTGGATCCCACTGCTTGAGTGACGGTTCTCTTCTTAAACAGACGCTCCATCTGGGTTAGCTTATTAAAAAAACAGCTTATTAAAAAAACTCTCACTTTTTTAAAAAGCAGAAAACCCACAAACAAAATTCAGTTTTAGTAAGACCACCAGAAGATGTGAGTAGTGAAAACGGCATGTAAATTGGTTGAGCATTTTAATCGGTAACGATTGTAACAATATACTAATATCCTGACTTGCATAGTTTTTTCTATAGTCTGAAAAAGAAAGAGGAATAAAATTACTTAAAAATTTTATTAAATTTACATCACAAATAAATGTGAAACATGATGCTCACAGAGAGAAACTTATACAGTACCTACATCGGAGATTTTAATGACAAGACAAGAAAGAAGTCTTGTGTCAAGGTGACACGTTTACTATCGTAGATTAGACTTGGAATGATTGACATTCGACATGACAGCGGAAATGCACGCCCTATCTGTCTAAACATTTCCATTCGAAGTCAAGGCCGATAAGAGGAGGTTGTACACTGAGCATACAGATGAAGCTGTTGGCGATAGCAGAGAAGATACCTTTCCTGAAAAGTTAAGCGATTGCTTTAGTATAACTCAAATGACTTAAAAAAAAAAATCCCAATGTTGCTTGTGATTTTCATCAATGAGGAATATTTTTAATCAGTAGATATGTAGGGTCTTTTCTATTATACGACCGCATGTACTAACAGAATGATAATAAATTAGGTTTTTTCACCTCAATTGATGAAATCATCTATAAAATAAATGGTTTTATTGTTTTTCACAAAACACACAAATATACAAAATAGTAAAACACACTAACACAAACTAATTACACGTGAACGTTTTTATGACTTTTACACTTCTGGTTAGGTCTGGGTTAGGAAAGGTTAGGTTAGGTTTTACACTTCTGGTGGCCAAAATACTACAATATCTTTGATAATTTGATCGAACAGATCAGTTTCTTGATGGTGTTTCCGCCATAGAAATTAACATAAGTAAGACTCAAGCATGTCCCTGCTTGTGCCACACTCTTTACGATTTCGTCTTTTTGCCGACGCCCACAAAAAGTCTATTCGTTGAGTATGAGCTCCAGATATGGGGTCGACAAAATTATCCCGAATGGTTAACTGTAAGATGCGTGAAGTTCATGTTAGGTACAATTGAAAATATATAGAAAATAATTTGAGCCATGCGGTCGTATAATATAAAAGACCCGATATGTAACTTGTTGGTAGCTCTGAACTGCTCACGTTGCTTTATGATGTATTATGGACAATATTTGGGTCACGTATTTATATTTACAATGTGTTCTCTCAATACATTTGATAAAATACAATAATTAAACTTTCTGGATGAGGCATTTACACGGCAGTAATAATATGATTTGATGAAATGTAACGACATTTGAAATTTCGGAAAGAAAAAATATAATACCTTTTCGTTTACGGATTTATCGTATTGCAGCACCATTAAACTAAGTTTCTAGTTTCATGTTTCTTTAGTTTTTAGTCACTTGATAACGGAAATTGATTCTTATTCCCGAAACGTCGTGTTTTGAATTTTTAACACACAAATGATGGCAAATGTCCGAAAAATGTATAATAATAAAATTTAGTGATAGTTTAATTTAACTAATTAGTGATCCTATTTACAAATCAGAGCACAATTTGTGTTATTTAATTAAATGCGTTTATTAGTTATCATAGCAACTGTTGGTTTTCTTCAATTACAAAAAAATAAGTTTAGACACTATTGGATTATGTTATTAAAACTTTTATAACTTTAAATTCGATTTAACAGGTTTTGAAACATTCGAATTGCAACCATAACTAGGTCTTCAGATTATTCTAGGTCCTACAAAAACGCATAGATGGGTAATTTACAATGAAGATATATAAATAATTCTGAAGAAGGGTTTTAATTGAAATACTTGAAACAGCAAGGATATGATGAAACTAGAGACACAAATGTATTACGATAGTAAACTTTAAACGTTTATTTTCATATTTTGTTATAATTTTCAATTTTAAAAAATCGGAAAAGGTGTAGAACAAAAATAAAGTATTTTTCGTGTTATTGCTTGAATCGTTTACGAAAAAGGTCAACTCTATTTCTTGGTACAGAACCCAGTCGGTGTGAGGTGTTTGCAAGGTGTATCCCATTACCAGTATTGAGTTTTCCAAACTATACTGCAAACTTGTTTTTTTAGGAAAATTTCAAATACCAGAAATAATTGGCAAAACTGAAACATAAACAGTCATCAATTTAAATTACTCGATTTTTTCCACGTATACACAGAATGCATTTTGGAGGAGTTGGTGCCGAATGTTTTGTTTTGTTTTGCAGAAAGTTAATGCAATGCTTCAGCGCCGTGTCTTTACTGTCTAGTTTATTACGTATTGGTACTAAAGGGCAGTTATAATTCACGACAAGGCCTACAAGATGTACAATAAATCATATTAAACTAGGTTACCTCGTTGTGCTGGCATTTGTTGCTGTGGTATTAGAATTAGCAAAGTTTATGATATTATAAACTATAGTTAACTGTCATAACAACATAGCAGTTCGATAACATAATTGGTTCGAACCGTAGGTACAGAGTTTGTCAAACATTAGGAGTTGAGTATGGAAACCAAAATAAATAAGATAGGTTTTTTATAAACATGAATATGTAAAATAATTACACATTTTCCGGTTTTTTAATACCACCAAAACGGATTTTGATATCGATGCTACACTTCGCAGAATGTTTAAGACTGTTAGGTTGCAGTGTAGACCTACCACAAAATCTGATAATTATTTACTTTACCTTTTCAAAAAACCTTTTAAATTTGTAATTTGAAAACTGTTATTTTAAAAACTATTTACAAAAACTAAATATTTAGCCCTTTTAATGGAGAACAAGATATCTTTATTTTGGTTGTACAACGTTGAACGATAACCCAGGTATTGATAAAAAAAAAAAAAAGAATTCTTGGTAATTTATTAGAACACATAAAAACTTGTTCTAGCGTTCTAAAACTTAGCTGTCAACTTTTAAGTTATTCGTTATTGGTTAAGTCCCCGAGGGGTTTTCAATGAACGATTTTCTAACCAAATGAATGAAATCACATTTGTTTACAAAAATGACTTTATTTGTGCAACACAAACAAGACGACGCAGCCGAGGATGATGACGTCGTCTTGTATTTGTGTTGCACAAAGTGGTTTTTTGTGGAAAATTGTGTTTTCATTAATTTGGTTATTAAAGTTTCCACAGGTGTAGCTCATTACAACTGAATTACATTCTAAACATTTGATAGGTCGTAGGAATAATATCGAATGACCAGCTCGGTCTCTTGACCTTAATCCACTAGATTTCATTTTATAGGTTCATAACTGTCTTTCTCACGAAACCCGCTTCAGTTGAAGATTTAAGGAACAGAATTAAAGAAGAATGCCGAAGAATAATGTCAGAAATATTTACAAATTTTGGAGCAGGTTTGAGCAGCGATTAACCAACTGCGGTAGAGACAAAAATTAAAAAAAATGTTTCTGATAAATAATAGTAATTATTCAGTATAACAAACACACAGAACACAATTCTCACAAAAAAATACGCCGAAGTATCAGACGCGTTTCAACGACAAGGTCGTCCTCTTCAGTGATACACGAGCTACACCAATCAAACTATAACTGATTAACTCAACTATAACATATTATAACTATAACTATAACTGATAGTTATAGTTTGATTGGTGTAGCTCGTGTATCACTGAAGAGGACGACCTTGTCGTTGAAACGCGTCTGATACTTCGGCGTATTTTTTTGTGAGAATTGTGTTCTGTGTGTTTGTTATACTGTATATATTTTCTTATAAGTCAATCTCAACATTTAATATTAATAGTAATTATTGACAAAAATTTCATGGAAGTAAAAATTCGCGTGAAAATTTTATTTATTACAATGACGTTTTGGCCGTCATTAAGGTTTGAAAGGAGATAATTTTATTTAAAAAAATCATTTGTTTCATATCACCAAAAACTTTAAAGTGAACTTTAAATCATGCCCAGATATCAACCAAATTTTGATTTATTAAGACCTAAGAAAATTTTTCAAATAACAATAAATTTAAGGTGGGGAAGATACAATTTCTTTTTTTAACTGTCTACCTCAAAAATTAAAAACTTGAGCTACAGCAGTAGTCCTTCACTACAAAGAATATTCCCACAAAACGTGTTTAACTTCTTAATTATTAACAAATTAAAGCAGGGTTGTAAGTTTCATTTCAGCAGTACAAAGAGTATACTCGTTGGGCTTTCTTAAAGATTAATTTTGACCTATTCTATCACTTCTTACATAACTTGCCAGAGACTTCTAATTTAAATTCTCAAAGAGATTTGAAATTTTCTCTCTGTTTGAGTATTGAGACTCGAAATTGACACTTTATGCCGGCAAAATTAATAAGAGCAGGAAACCGTCTTAAACATACGTGTTTCTGAGACTGGATATAGTTATGAACGTTTAAACTGTTCCAATATTTGTTTATTGGACTTACCGAAAATTCATGTTAAACAAAAAGGAATATTTATTAACCGGCATTCTTTGAAGGTATGTATTATATAAGAATCAATAGTTAAATCATTTCAGAAAAATACAGTAAACGTACATTAGCGTTACGTAAAAACAGAAATAAATTTATTTTGCGCAGCTTTGAGCCACTTTTTGACATTCTACTTGTTAATAACTATCGATTGGATTTTGATGAAATTTAACATATTTATAATGCCTTAAAGAGTGTACAGATAGAGTTTGTTGTGTTTATTAATATTTGTTAAAAAGATACAGTAAACTATGTTAAAAATTACCCCTCAAACTGAGTTCCCTTGAACAAGATGTTTGTTTCTGATTAGATGTTAAGTTAACCTTATAAATATTATAATACAAATCACATATCTTAGTATTGACAGATGCTTAGATCTGATCATATGTTAACTTTGTAGAATTTGAATAATTGTTCCATTGGTTGTAAATAATGAGTGACATTTTTGTTGTACCAAACTAGAATATTTTTTATTACAATCTGAACGTATTGTGTAATAACAAACTGTAAATCAGTGACATGATAAATTTTATAATTTTCTGTTAGACAAACGAGATTAAATTTCATGGAATAAAAAAATAAATGAATGGTTTAAATTTCTCTCCTTCCTTTTCTGTCCGCAAACATGAACACTCTTAGTTAGGCCTACATACAAGTTTGATAGCCATTTTTACACACCCATTTTTACTTTCCTCATCGATGACAAAAAAATCGATGTCGGGTTGAAGTGGTTTTTGAAATGATGTTTGTCAGTCTATCTCTGTCGTATGTAAACACGTGGATCTATTATACTTAAATTTGATATGTGAGTATATTTTGGCCGTATCTGGGGACAATTAAAATTTTTTCTAACTCAAAATTTGGGTGTAATACAAAATGACGATATGCTCAAATACGGCTCTAACGATTTTGATCAAATTTTGCTCAAGTGTAGCCATTAAGAACCCAAACTAAACGTATTCATTACAATTTCTCCAAAAATGGTAGTTCGTGAGTCATAGGTAAAAAACCAAATATCGGCAAGTCTGTTCAAGAAGAAGACCGCCACTGTAAACTATTTTCTATTGACATAAATAGAACAGACAAAACCTGACCTGATAGAACAGCTGAAACGTTATTGACGTGTATTAAGGAGAGTATTTTACCAGGAACAGAAAGAATGTGGAACCAGTAGAGATTTGTTAGATTCCTACTTATGTGAATTCATGTGGCGTCGTAGGAACAAGGATGAAGAGCTGTTTGACACCATCTGGAAGGACATTAATTTATATTGGGGTCCAGAACAATGTAGTGTGTGTAAAGTTGGTATGGTTAGGTTAGGTTTCTGGGTGTCACTGTTTGAGTGAAGATCCACTTCTTGAACATACATAATTCGTCCATGGGACTGTTATAAAATACCCAATTTCTCAAAATCAACTATGCGGATTATATTTCTATTTTAATCAAATTTCAAAATTAATAACTCAAAGAAGTATGCAAATCCCAACTACAAAATTATTACGTTTCAGTAATAATTAGCAAAAAACACAATAAACTTTGACGGCTATCATAAAAAGCTAGATTTTTTTTTATCATATACAATTACACTGAGGAGGTGTTTACAGTAAAAGGGAAGCAAGTTTAGATTCTTACAGTGGGTGTTTCTAAAAATTGTACCAGAATATCAGGAGCATTTATTTCTTACATAAAAATCAATGAAAAAGTTTATATGAACATATTTCCTAAAATTCGATCTAGCCGCCATTTTCTGTTTTTAACAAAAATATTATGTTTTTTAACGCTATGGACTTGTAGTTTTTCTACTTTGACCAAATTTGAGAAAAATAATTAACAGATTTCCTTTACTCATTTTAAAATTGTGGGTATTTAAACATTTTAACGTCCACATCTCAAAAACCGTTAATTAAAAATATATTTTAATATTTGTATATTTAACAACAAACACCTGGAATATTGGAAAGAGTCCGGGAGTCAGTTAGAAGACGCTTAGATGCATGTCTTTTGAATGAGGGCAGCCACTGCACAATAGCTCCTCTAGTTTTTTTCATACCGATCTTATTATCCAATAGTTAAAAAAAAAAAAATCCCTTGAAAACAAAATGATTCATTAATATTTCCCAGCTAAAATTTGTTCTCTAGGCTAATCTTGGATGTTCTAGACAATTACCAAGCATTAATGTTTTAAGTTTTTTCGATAACTGTTATCCTTTAAGTTAGAGAAAGAATAAAAAATAAAAATATGTTTGTCCTTTAAGGGCAAATATTTTGTAAAATTAACAGGTTTTCAGATATTCGACTTTATGAAGTTTAAACAGCCCTCATTTTGAATCGGGTAGAGAAAATCGGTTAATTATTTTTCTTAAATTGTGGCTTTATAACATTAAGTAGAATGCAAAATTTCAACACTATCATTTACCTTTAAAAAGATACGAATTTGTATATTAAAAACACAAAATGGCGGCTAGATAGAATTTTAGGAAATATGTTCATATAAACTTTTTCATTGGTTTTTATGTAAGAAATAAAAACTGTTTAAGTTTTGGAACGGTTTTTAGAAACAACCTGTACATATATTTTCAAAAACCACGTCCTAGGTCTATTTCACTTTTGAAATACCGAACTCACTATTTTGGTGACGATCAATTTTAGGGGCGAGAAGCTTTGTACAATGTTTTTTTCACTATTTATTTTCGTACTGTAATAATATATTTCCATCGCATTCCATTGTCGAAACAATTTTTCAAATCTGTTACGTAAGTTTTGTTTTCCTTTTACCAACTTGTTCTGTTTATGTCTAGACATGAATACTCGAATGTTGACGTGGCCAATGTTTGGTTAGCAGTAATATGTGGGAGGTAATAAAACACAGATTAAACGTATCAGTCACAGAGTACCTTAATGTTATCTGATCACAGATTAGAGCTCCCTCTGTACTACAAGTCTAAACAACAAGATATAAAAATGCTATAATATTGCATTTCTTATATATACGTTTAAGACAAACAAATTCTCCTTCTGATACCTTTGTTATCTTTTATTTTAACTAGTGATAGGCTAATATGCCATGAGCGAAGCATATTTATTAAACAGTGTGTCACTGGAATTCATGTGGAATGAATTCCTTAGAATGTGTAATAAGGTTCTTAAATCAAAATCTAATAGATCAATTTCGCGTTTTTAGTAATGTTTAGTTTTGTTTCTTTTCTAGCTATTCATTTTTGGATTATAAACATCAAAACGAACAAAAAAAAGGCAAATAATGTGTACTCGAATTCCGATTCGTTACTCGTCTATCCACCATTTTATTATTTTACATAAAAAGGGATAAGTCTAAAAATATATAAAATATTGAATACAGATTTGGTATTAGCGTTTTTTATGTTACGTTTTACAAGTGTTCCAAACACAAAGATTTGATTTTTATAATTTTCAAAATGGCAACTGTTTAAAATTTTTAATGTCGAATATTTCGAAATTCGTTAACTTTAAAATATACAAAAGACAAAATATTTTCCTTCTATATTGACGAACAAAATAGTTTTATTTTAAGTCAAGTGTAAACTCATTTTATAACTTTTTCTTAAAGTATATGTGATTGAATTAATATTTTCTAAAGTAGTAAATTTTGTCACCAACAGTAAATTGTTAAGTGCAGTTTATATATGACGCTGTTATTAATTAGGTCTAGTTTTACACTGCATACCCGATTGGGAGTTGTGTTAAAACTAGAACACAAGATCACACAAATTACGTAAACTTAATCAAACGCGTTTCAACGATAAAGTCGCCATCCTCAGTGATACATGAGCTACAATAACTAAACTAGCACTACGCCAACCTCCGTATTTATACAAACCTGAAGGGGGTTAATATATGTTTAAGGTTTTCATGATAAAATGATCATACTATACAAATTATTAAACTCAATTAATAATAATGGAATCTTAATAATTTATGCACCGTTATTTAGGAGATAATATTTAGCAACTTTTTTGTCTCTTGTAACTATTTTGTAAAATTTACAGATTTTGATATATAAGATTTAGAAATTTAAAATGGACGCCATTTTGAAATGGTACAAAGTATAAATTCCATACCAAAATTGGTCTTATTAGATGTAGGGCCTACCAAGATTGAAGTTCAGAGGTTCCTAAGATATAACGTATTAAGTAAAAAAACACATACACACAGATAGACGGGAAAATAATTTTTTTAGGACATATCTAAACGTTTTTCTTTCTTTTTGTATGAGGAATCATATCTCAAAGTCCTGAAAGGTTTTTTTAACAACCTGGACTTTTATATTTTTATATTCTAAATGTTTCTGAAATAGGACTACAAATATCTGGAGTGTGTTCCTTACATAAAAATAAGTAAAAAAGTTCCTATAAACATGTGTCCTTAACTTCTTTGTTTTCAAACAATTCGCATTTTGTATTTTTACTAAAAAAAAAAAACCATTATAGCTTTGGAAGTAGATAAAATATTGAGTTCAGATTTAGCATACACATTTTTTATGTAATGTTTTAAAAGTGTCCAAAACATTAAGACTGTATTTATATTATTTTCAAAATGGCAGCTATTTAAAATTTTTGTTATTGGATATCTCGAAAACCATTAATTTTACAAAATAATTACGAGAGACTTTTATTTTTAACTACAAAGAAAATGATTTTTGTAATTTGTCTGTAAGTCAAAAGATAATCGAGTTATTGACAAAAAACTGAAAACATAATTTCTTGGTACTGTAGTTGTCTTTAACACCTAAGATTAGGTTAGAACGATCTTTAAAACAAATATCAGAATTCAAAGAAATAATAGTAATGCAAAAAAATACTACAGTGTAGTACAGTATTTATTGTACATAAATGAAACACTACAGTGTAGTACAGTATTTATTGTACATAAATGAAACACTATAGTTTAATACGGAAAAATCAGAAAAGGAGACATGAATAAACTAAAAAAAACCTCACAATTGGTGCTCAAAATAAGAAAATAGTTTCTCTTATAAATTCTTTTTAAACTTAACAGAGTTTTAGAGATATTCCACTTTAAAAAATTTAAACTGCCGCCATTTTGAAAATTATAAAAATAAAGTTTTTGTGTTTCCTATACCTGTAAAATGTAACATACATAATACTTATACTAGAATTGAATTTAAGATCTTACCTATATCTGGAGTTGTTTTTTTTTTTTTTTTTTTTTTTTTTTTTTTTTTTTTTTTTTTGTAAAAGAATAAAATGGCGGGTAGACGGATAATGAAGCGGAATTCGACTATATTTTATCTGACATTCTTTGTTTGTTTTGATGTATATAACCCGAAAATGAATAGCCAGTCCTCCTTTTTTTTGGAACACTCTGTAAACGTCAAACTTTGCATTAAATAGGTCTTGAAAAACTCAACAATTTTTGTACTTATAGATTTAAAAAGCCGTTTGAAAATGTTTAGTGGGTATAAAATTGAAGTTGGGGGTTTTCTGGTCATTCGTTTTGTGAAAAATTATAAAAAAATATCAAAATTAAAGATCAGTTAATATTTATGAATGATTTGATTTATTTGTTTCGTCAAATCAAGATTAATTGAAGGTAAAATCCAACATTTTAATATCTTAGGCCGCCATTTTCGAACACCTTTAAAATGAGATATAACGATTTTCCTTTAACATTTGAAAATCTCTATAAACAAACTGTTAACTCTAAGGTAACTAACTTAACCTATAAGATAGTTAACTGCTATTTTAATGGGCCCCAAATTCAAATAAAGAAAGTTTGTAGCTCACAAAAATTTACATACGTTATATTTGAGACGGTTGTTCTGAAATACTTGTGTATGTGAGAACGCTCCGGAAATCTCACGAATATAGATAACGGTCAACTGCAGCAGCCTCAATCACTGGATGTGGGATGACAGCTGTTTTGAGTGTTTACTTAGGATCAAATTAACCCTGACAGCCGCTATCGTTAATTGGCTTAGGGTGGTCTGTAATTAACAGCATAGTTAGTAATAGAAAACCGATGGCCGGTACTTTTCTGATTGTACTTTGTTACGGAATACAGATCTGGTCTTGCCGAAAATACCAGGAGTGGGAGGAAGTATTAATATTCAATCTACCAAATTAAGTTCTGAATCTTGAACTGGAAAAGTAACGTTGTTTTTTTTAAAAATATTTAAACTGCACCTCAATAATTATATAATTTATGCTCAAACACTGATTAAAAGCAGTTCGGGAAATTACAGAGGAAATCATTAAGCAGAACAGGGGGGGGGGAACTGAAGGGTAAAATGTAGTAACAGATCATTTGGCTAACTTTGACTTCAAGAATAGTTCAGTAGAAGATATAAAGAAAAAGATAACAATTTAACAGATAAACTAGAAATTAAGTGCATGGAAGTTTTGTTACACACGCACGAAACTCCAAACTTCATCCCATTCATAACTTATACGATTTAAATGTAATTAAGAGGACAGAAAACCCCGTTAAAATAACTTTGTTAGTTAAAAACACATATGAATAGTTGAATTTGAATTTTCAGTCATTTTTCTTTGGATGTGGATTTGGGGATGAGAATGGGTGAATGTCCTCTTTTAAAGACTTAGAAGAAGTCCTTAGAAGACTGTATTTTAATCAAAATTTATTGAGTCAATGTTTAGAATTATTAAATGGAGAGGATTTAAATCTTGTGTATTTATTCATCAAAAACTATAATATATAGAAGTTTTTTTGCCAGAGAATTCAAGCTAGGTAGGATGTTTTATTCCCGTTTGGTTGTTGTGTTTATCTAGTGTCTATTTTTGTAATTGATTTTGATTTGACGGGTTTAATTTTTGCTTTGTTTTGGTATTGTTTAATTTTAAGGAGAACTTGTTTGTTTTAATTATGTTTAATGTATTGTGTAAAGTTTATAATGTAAACACGACAGACTGAATTAATTCCATTGCACTTTAAAGTTTGTATATAACCCATAATAAGTGTAAATAAACATTATCTATAGTTTTATGAGACCAACATAACACACAAACAGAAAACCATTTCCAATTACACATGTTTAGAATAACGCAATAGGAAACCACGGGTGTCTGTACTCTAAAAATGGTAACAAATTCCGTTGTAAGGAGGTCATGCACACTACACGTGAGAGCAAACTGTTAATGTAAAAATATACATATATAAAAATCAGCTGTTTTTTGATTAGTTGTTGGAATGAAAACCGACTTTGATGTAATTTACATTATCTGTATATCCGTTTTGAAGTGGCTAATAAGTGGGAGCCCTGCAAAGAACTCATCATAAAAGACGTGAGAAAGTAACAACCTGACGGGAGATTACATTTCATCAGGTTAGGACCAGGATGTTCTCGCTTCCACTGAACCAAGTGACCGCATGCTCTGCGATGCATGTAGAAAACAAAAACAATGCAAACGAAAAATATTTTCCGTCTTTGTTAAAAGTTGACTTTCAAAAACAAATTCTCGTTTAAATAGTGAATGAACTATCATGAAGGTCATACGATTTTGATAAATTGTATCTAGAAAGAATCCAACAATATATTTGCCACTACGTACTCAAAAATACAGGTTCAGGAGTTGTCGTTCAAAATTGAAAGTTTAAAAAAAAGTTTGTAATTAACACAAGCGATACTGACCAAATTTTAATATCTTCACAAAAATGAAATTATGATTCGTTAGTAATTTATAAGATAAGAATTACCATCATCTAGTTTATATTAGTATTTAATAAATTACAATTTTCTCTATTTTTTTAACATAAAGCACATAAATCTTCACATTTCAAAATAAAATTTGATCAATTTTTGAGAAGATTTTAAAATATTCTATCTACTAGACAGGGTCAACAGTTTACTTTCAGTACAGTCTAATTAAATTTTTAAAACTAGTAACAATGAAATGCTTCCATAGTATTATGATGCTAAGATACTTTATGCGAATGATTAGTAATTAGGCTAATTTTGTTTTAAATAGGATGTTTTTGGATACATTAAATTTTATCGACAAATGTAAAACCAAAACTGTTTTAAAACATACTAAACTTCAAGTGTACGAGGAGTGCTGTACATTCACAATATTCACAATAATGAAAACAAGGATTTCCCGAATCACAAAAACAAGAAACAAAACTAAGATTGTAATAAATCCAGTATGTTTATTACGTGATTGGTCGGTTGAGAGTGGGAGGGGGCGCTACTCAGCACTTAGCTTTAGGTTAATGTTCAGTTTAACTGTCAACCTCTGAGGATGATGACTATGTCATCGAAATGGACATAATAAACTTACTAGATTTATTATGGTCTAAGTTTTGTTTCTTGTTTTTGTGGTTTCGTGAATTCATGTTTCCCTTTTATTATTAAATTTGTTGTATAATGATGGATCGTTCATATTATTTATTAGCTTATATTTTTTGGACATTTACCATCATTTGTGTGCATAAAATTAATAAACGTCGTTTCTTGAGTATGGATCATCTACCGTTATCAAGTAATAAATCTAGAACATAAGAAATATGTAAAAGCGGAACCTAACCTAACCTCTGTCATGTTGGAAACTAAAATTAGTAACCTAAAGAAGGAACCTAGAACTAAACTAGCCTTGGAAGTTCAAAATAATGAATACAAACTAACACAGCCTATTAGTTTACAAGGATAAAATAAAGCAAAAGTTTAAAGTTTCAAATATTTTAATAATATAAATGAGCCAGTTTACGGTTGTGTTGGCTTTTTTATATTATTCATGTTATAGGTTTATCATTCACTTGGTAACGGGAGTTGATCCATACTTCCGAAACGTCGAGTAATTTATTTTTTGTTGTACTATACATATTGACCGTTAATGATTTTAATAAATTTTATTTTTAGTAAAAAAAGTGGAAAAATAACGAAAATGAAAGAGTCTTCTAAGTAGGTTAATTTTGATTGTACAACGAATAAAGATGATTTCATAATTTAAAAAAGTAATTAATTTTATAAAGACAAAAATAACTTTTACTAAGAACAAAATCTTATTGTCTGAAGATGCGTAACGGCGAAACAACTGCACAAATAAAGTTGTTTTTTTAAGTGAAGTTTAATTTAGTTAATTTTGTCTTAATATGGAATTTTACAAAGTACCGAATGTTTTACATTTAATAATTTGATTATTATTTTTAAAGTTAAGAGTAAATGGGGTGGGGACCTCTTCCCCTTCCAATTTAAACCAAAATTAGACAAATTGCAGGTTTGTTTAAAAATAATATTTATACAAACAATATCAGAAGAAAGTTTTTGTTTGTTTCACATTTAATTGAAAGATAACAATTTTACATCAAGCTCAGAATTAATGGGGTTGTTTCTTAGGTTTTGAATTAATGTAAGTGAGACAGTTTATCTTCATTAGTTTAATCTGGAAGGACATTCTGTGCGGCACGAGAACACACAAACACGATGTTATCTGTAAATTAGAGAAGAATTTAAAGACCTAATTAAATCGGAAATTATTTTTAAAAAATGTATAATTCTTGACTACTTGAAGTGATCAATCAAACAAAACTAATTAAACTTAGTTGAACAAGATAAAAAGCAATACATATCGATTCCAACTTTAAACCACGCTATCTACCCTCTTTGGACCTTTGTACCCCATGCAGTGAGTGGCCAAGGTCGACTTGTAGGAATTTCTAAACGGGTTATGTGAGATGACTCCGGCAACACTGTCATTTCAGAACAGTTCTGTTATTTTCAACCCAAGACAAATCCAATTGTCAAATAATACGGTAGAATGTCCGTCCATCATTTATATAGTGATGGGTTAAACAAATCGATGTCGAGTTTTTGTGGATATATAAAATGTCCCCCAGGATAAAAAAGTTTTTGGAATGATGTCCGTCTGTCGTCCGTACATTACTCTACAACTGAAATGCGTGTATGGATTTTAATGAAATGTAATTTGTGGGTATATTTTGGTCTTATCTCCGTAGGATATTTGCTTAACCACAAAATTTGGGGTTGTAATAAAAAAAAAAAAAACACAAAATTACGATCTCAAAATCTGTTTTAACGATTTTAATCAAATTTTGCCTCTAGGAAACCGAACAAAACGTATTGGTTAGCAACTTTCCGAAATCCCGTGTAGCGAGTTTCCAGTATTTATTAAATACGAAATATCTCAAAATCGATTCTAACGATTTTTATCAAATTTTTTCTTCTAAAGATCCGAACATAGCATTATTGTCGCCATAATCAATTGGTTGCCATTTCTCTGTAAATCCTTGTGAGTTATCATTTAACAAATATATAAAAATAGGTTATGTAGTTCTTAGAAAAGACTACATTTTTTAATTTCTCAAAATCGGCTTTAACGGTTTTCATCAAATTTTGCTCAATTGTAGCCTCAAAGGATTCAAAACGTATTGATCGCCATTCCTCCGAAAACCTCAGTTCCTGAGTTATTATTTAAAAATATAGGAGAATCGGCTATGTACATGTTATAAAAAGACGTAATCTCTCAAAATCGGCTTTAACGATTGCTATTAAATTTAGCTCAAGTGTAGTTCTAAGGATCCAAACAAATCTTATGTCGCCATCTCTCTAAAAATCTCGGTTTGTGAGTTATCATGAAAAATAAAATCAGCCATGGGGTTTTTACAAAAGACGTAATTTCTCAAACGATTTTAATAATTTTTTTTTAAAGTGTAACCTTAAAGGATCCATACAAAACGTATTTGTCACCACCCATCCGAAAATTCCGGTTCTATAAGTTATCATTTCAAAAATCTAAAAATCGGCCATGGAGCTCTTATAAAATAAGTAATTTCTCACAATTGACTGTACCATCTTCATTCAAATTTGTGAAATGTCAATATTAATGGCCCAATCCGGTGTAGAAAAACCCAAGTTTAATATATTATGATATAATCTTGTTGAGCACTGTGGTGAAATTCACAATAATAATTCGAATTTGCCCCTAACCACAATCACTAGAAACTTAATAAAACACAATTATCTGATTGTGATTGATGTAAATTTCGTACATCAGGAATAGAATTTTATTTCATTAGTAGATATGTAAGGTTAGATTTAGTTTATAAGCAAGACTCTCCGATGATGATAACCATGTTATCGAAATGTACATCAGGGCATTAAGTGGAAAAAATTAATAAAGAACAATTAATCAGATAATTGTGTTTTATTAAGTTTCTAGTGATTGTGGTTAGGGGCAAATTCGAATTATTATTTAATATATTATGGTTCAGGATTAACTGAAGAGAAAAAAACTCGGTTTTTTCAAATACGGTGAGCGCATTTATGGTACAGGCGAAGCAAGTTTGGGACCTATTCAAATATTTTTCCAAGACAGCCTCTGTGATCCAATTTCACTCTTTCACTAACAATGACATTTTTGGTGACGGATAATTACAATTGGTTTTGGGGATGATTGAATGAGAAAGTTCATGCAATATTTTTTCATCACAGATTTGTACGTGTGAAGTTCGTCAAACAATTGAAAGTTATTAATAGATCATCTTAATAAATTTTTGAAAAAGGGCGTAAAATTGAAAGCTAGCGGCTACTTCACATTCGTTTTGAGCAATAATATAAACATAACCTCAAAATAAGCTAACCAGTTCGTAACAGTTGATTAGTTAAAAACATCTGTTAGAATCGTTGTAAATATGGTTACTATGAACCATTAACGTTGCGATTATATAATTGTACTTAGAAAATAAAATTAAATAAATTACCTACAGTTGTAGACAGCAATGGAGTCACTGGGTGTAGGATTATCATTTGTAACATTAGTTTTTATTTCTCGTGGCCTAGAATTGTCAATTTAGTCATTTGCTTATTAACTGTTCTTATATTGATTTGCGAATCAATTACACATGATTCGAATTTGTTATTAACTGTTCACATTAACTGTTATTAATATTTTATTTATGTCAAATGTATTTGTGAATATCGCAATAGTTGCATATTAATGATAATAACTAATCGTTAAGAATAATTCTCAGTTAAGAATTTTAACAGTTTTGTGTCAGAACACCGGGACTCTCTTCTAAGGTGCCGTGAAGGCCTCACACCAGGAGACATTTCAACATCGGCTACAATGAAGCCTAGGTCAGTGCTGCTGTAAACTCCTGATGTTTTCCAGATAATGTCGTGCAAGTCGTGTGTCACTTTTAACGAGATTTTGTAAGTGTGGATGGACCTGGGGAATCTATCATTACGCTGCCTTTGTGACAACACATTGGCGTTCTGCTAATCTCGCAATGAAACATCAAAAGACTGCAATATCTAGATTCATCAGAAAGATCACCTGCATCAAAATATGGATGGTTAATATCAAATTAACGTGCAATTTTAAAATAAGGCTCATGTTGGCATATAAAAGTTAAACCTGTTGATTTACTTCACGATTTAGTGTCCTTCAATTTCTGTCATTGGCATTAAGCCGACGGTTTACACACGGTTTTAATGAGGTCGGCATTTTGTTTTATGTGTAATATAACACAATCCCATGATATTGTCACTAACAACAATAAGTTAAATAAACCGTTAATTTTTGTGAGATGTAAGCTATAAATCACACATAATGTAAGCGTTATAGGCGGTAGGTACAGTTAATCGTTAACTTTTGCGAAAAAAATCAGACCCTATTGTATCACCTTAATAATAAACCATAAAAACAGTTTAGTTTTGCGAAACGTAAGCAATCAATCATAATACAACTTGAACCACCACAAATAAAGTAAGCACTATATAACTTAACCTAAAAATAATTTAAAACAGCTGATATTTATTCTCAATCAAAACAACAAAATAAAACGTATTTGAGAAATTATAACACGTGTTTCAAATTATTTTTGTTGTGGAATGTTATAATAGGCATGTTAAAGAAACGATAAATGTATTCCAAAATAAACGTTTTCAAGGAAAATGAATAATTCTCATCAAATTTGCAGATACTACCTCAATCATTAAAATCGTAAAGGAATACGCGACTGGCCAAGTAATTCCATTGCGAATTAAATATAAAATATTAAAAATTTGAAGTGAATGTCTTAAGCTTCTCGTAAGTGCTTTAAATGCTGAATACACTACTTTATCTACGACTTAGTAAATATTATTATACAGGGTGTGCCAAAAGTTAGAGATTCTTCGAATACGGTGAGACAAAATTGAAACAACCATTTGTGGAATAGATATATCGGTATTTAAAAAGTAAAATAATTATATTAAATGTTGAGCTTGACATATGAGAAAAATTATACAGTATAACAAACACACAGAACACAAATCTCACAAAAAATACGCCTAATATAGTTTGATTGGTGTAGCTCGTGTATCACTGAAGAGGACAACCTTGTCTTTGAAACGCGTCTGATACTTTGGCGTATTTTTTTGTGAGAATTGTGTTCTGTGTGTTTGTTATACTGTAAAATAATTATGTTGATAAAATATTATTCACAAGTAAACTTGAACTTGGAGAATGAGAAGGGAATTAAGTATAAACAATTATTTTATAAATTGTGAACACAAAATGTATAAGCAAAAATATTCGTCTGGGTGAGGACAAATCAGTCAACAGCTGATTGAAACGGTAACTTAAGGTAAACCCTGTTGCTTAAACCTGGAGCTTAATAAACGTTTTTAAAATTCAAATAGTAGAATCAATATGAATACTTTTCGTTATAACCGTAGATAATTTTTTAAACTTGTATGAATGCAAATTAAAATTAGAAATTTAATAAATTTTAAAGATTTTATTTCTAGTAAGTTTGTTTAAAATCAATGCAAACGATATTTTCGTCGACGTAGGCATCGGAACACATTCATCTTAGGAAATGTTCTCCATAAAATTGGACAATCAAATCATGAAATCAAATATTGGACATTCTTCTGTGACTGACATTATTGGATACCATCGTGTGATAAATGTAAAATGATGTTTAACTGCTTGACTACAGTCTACATAAAGATATCAACGAAACCATTAAGCTATTCTGTCTGGCTGTCTAGTGTCCCTTCCAGTGCTCTCCACGGTTTTTAATAAAATTAGGAATGTGGAGTTTGGCCGGACTTCAAGGCGTTTATTTATTTTCTTACATATAAGCAATATAGTATCAGGGACGAAAATAATTCAAACAAGGCAAGGGTTCAGCATGTCCTCCCCTCCTCAAGATGCTCTCATTTTAGTAGGGGTCCAATGTCCAAATTTTATTAGAATTACTTAAAAAATGTTTTTAAAGTAATTCTAAAACAATTTGTTTGACAATCAACAAATTGAAAAATTTACGAAAATTATAAATGTTTGTTAAAATATTTGGTTTGAGCTCCACTGTACCCAATAAAGTGTTTTTGGAATGTCTGTTACCTATCTGGTGTTTCTATAACACAAACAAGTGTACTGGCATTTAGGCTATTTATCGAAGTGTCCCCCCCCTCTTTTTTTGATAACTATAATTTTGGATAGCTGTCATAGGACCAATACTATTTCTAACTATTTGTGTATCTTAGGTATATTATTTGTGTACGAGAATGTTTATAGCAAATGACTCTGCAGGACGTTCTTTTTTATAGTAAAAAAGTCAAGCAGTATTTTCCCTAAACTAAACTCATTGTACGGAACTTCCAGTGTTTTTCACTATATGAACAGTTATAATATTATTGACGCTTTTTATAAAATTAATTCATGCTTCAAAAACACTGCTGAAACTTTCTTACTTGCCCATTCCCAAAACTAAAAAGTCAAGGTACATTTTTGTTTTTTGCCAATTATTTCTATAATAATATTTTTTGACTTACGATTTTGCACATATGTTTGAGTCAATAATGTTCATATTTCACTAAATAAATGAACGAAATCGGTAGAGCCGATTTTGGAAAATTACAGCGTTTGTAACAGATTCATTTGTAATGTTTTATTTATAACTCACGATCCGATATTTTTGGAGAGAGAGAACCGAAACGTTAGAGGCTATATTTGAGAAAAATTTATCAAAGTCGAATTGAGAAATTCAAAATTTTGTGTTTTCTTACGGGAGCTACCAAGTTTTGAGTTTAAAAAAATAAAAAAAACGTCCCGAGGTATAGTTATAATATACCCAAATTTGATTAAAATTGATGCACGCGTTTGGGCTTTAGAGAATTTCACATTGAGATGACTCATGAAAGACGACAGATAGAGAGACAGGTCAATGACAGACGTACAAACCGACAGACAGACGAAAGACAGACAGACAGAATGACAGACAGAGGACACACAAGCGACACACAAAGCCGACACGATAGATAAAAGACAGACATCATTCTAAAAACCACATTTGAACCTCGAAACGGATATACAGTATTCGCAAAAATTCGACATCTATTTTTTGACTCTAAAAATAATTTTCTTTATGCTACGTGTAAGTGAGATAGTAAAAAATTGCATAAAGATTGTATATAATTCATTTGTTGTGTTACAATGACGTTTACTATTTACTGCAATGAACTAATTAAATTTATTACAACAATTTGGATTATTCTATTTCATAATTTAATAATAGTATTGCATAAAGGTATATTTTTAGACATTAGTTGATGGAGTAGGTTGCGGTAGGATAACGTTCAAGACATTTAGAGGTGGGGAGACTAGCGGGAGGGGTTTCGAAATATGACTAGAAAAAGGGATGCGGAGGCAAATAACATGCATATTTGTTATCTGGTCTCGTAAGCTTGTAAATCATTTGGCTGAACATAACCAAAGTCGGTACAGGTTTGCAATGGAGTCTCGTCACATGTTAGTTATGAAAGATAAAGTAAGCAATGATTAGATATACCTGTCATGCGCTGCGCTTTGCAACGGGTGTGGTTTCCGACGTTCAGAAAGTTCCAAGAAAGTTAACATTTGAGCAAAATTAGGCTTTATTCTGATTTTAAAGTTTTTGGATGATGATTAATCATATTAATAAAACGCTAAGTCTGTCCGTTTGATTTTTCAACTCGAAAACTTTATAGGCTAGGAACTTGAAATTTTGCACAATCATAGACCTTAGTGAGAAACTGCTAAAACCGAAGTTTCAAGTATATAAGTAAAGTGGCTCCTGAGATATATGTTCCTGAAGTTTCAGAAATCTCCATATTGAAACTACTGTATTTCAATATATAAAAAGTAAACAAATAATTGTAAATAAAAAACAAATGTATCAGCTGTTTGAAATTAAATACATATAAGTTTGTTTAAACTCAGCCATTTTAAGATGATTATTTTATCCTTACACTGTAAATGTTAGCAAGCTTTACTTAATTTTACGTTATATTTCTTTTTTGTTTTGTGAAAGATCTTATTTTATGTGCAAGATCTTTTTTTACAGGGTTGTCTTGAGATTGTTTACATATTGTTTGATGCTTTTACATACCAGTCTTACAGTAATAGGTTATGCCCCGTCGAAAACTTACTGCTCGAGAAAGAGCAGAAGCTGATGATCTCAACACCTTCTGTCGTCTCCCATGGTCAGCTTTATAAACTCATTGTAATCGATCACGTGAAATGACAGATGATCAAATTTGAACATTTTTATAAATCAATTTCGCCTTAAGATTAATGAACTCTTTAAAATTTTTTACCCGGGGTAACACGGGTACGCGGGTCGCTTGTAGTTCATATTATTGATGTAATTTATTCGGACGTTTGTAAGTGTAAATAATACACGACGTTTCGAAAGTATGGATCAACTGTCGTTATCAAGTAAAATAAAAAATATGAAAAGCGGTAACATAGTACCAAAACTAATACTAGTAATATCAGAAAGGGATACAGGGCTAAATAAACTGTCAAAATTACTAAGACTTTTACAAACGTGAACAGGAAATTTGTTTTCTTGTAGTTTAAAGGCAAATCCACTCAGTCATCATCAGCTTATAAAAAAATAAGAAAAAAAGAGTATAAAATAAAGACTCTTAACCCTCGAATACTCTAATAGCGCCAGAGTCAAGAGTAATGGGTCAGGAGAGACCCGATAGGAAAGATGAAAAAGAGAGTTCTAACTCAATACTAAGTGAATAAAGTGTATAGATCCAACTAAGTAACTCGGGATTGTCTAGCACATACTAACTGTTCTCTGAGGGAGTGATCATTAAAACCACATATCCAAAGAACAGCACACTACAAATGACAAACAAATTGAACCGAATGATACAACGGGTGCCAAAGGTTAGGTACCTAACGGTTTTATCGGGGTGTTTTACCTTTGGTCCTTGATCTTAGAAATTAATACGTAATCTTGTGGTCAAGCCTTGCGGTGAATTAACTGAAAAAGTTTCAGTTACTAGTTTAAAAAACTAAACCTTTCAAAATCTTTGTGTATAAGTTTACACACAAATTTCCGAGTACAGCCTCAAAGTATTAAGCTTTTAAAAATATAAACGATTTTGAGGTTAGTTTGATAACAACTTTTGAAACGACATTTTTGTGGACAAACCGAAATATTATGATCGGTTTCTATAACTGATGTTTTGTAACGCCAAATTTTGAGACAAAATAAAAAGCAGAGGCAGAGCAAAATTATTTTACCAACTTTCTTCCATACACAATTCCAAATGAAAATCAACCAAAAATAATAGTACCGGTACCCAAAACTTTTATTTTGGTATATGTCAAGAACAAAATGAGAATGATCCATTAAAAATAGTTATTTCAATAAAAGCCAAAATGTATTTCTTATCAGAGATAAGTTGGTATAGTGGAATCCTTCCCCATCATAATTTTATACAAAATAATTAAATGGAAACTAAGCTTCTTTCAATTGTGTCGTAAACTCGGCCTAAATGTAAATTTGATTGAAATCGAGTTTTACTGACAGTAGTCCAGACTAATTTTTTAAGGTCAGTAGGTAAAACGAAGGCCTCTTATAATTTCACCGGCGTTTCTATCAGTCTGTCTTTCTGTAAGTCGTAACCAGTCTACACAGACCAGACAATAAATCGTATATTTTAAACATTGCATTTATATTCTTTATATTGTCACACATATTATATAATAGCGGTAACAAAAATTACCTTAAGGGGCAAAAACTACAGTGTTGAAAACAAAATCTTAGAAGTGAAAACTTATATTGGTGCGCTTAGTACCCTTCACACTCTATGTTTATTTATTTGTTTTATAACTTTCCAGACTCCATACATAGTCAAAATCAATGCAGAAATATTGCATAGACTTTCTCACATGCACATATAGTCTGTATTAAAAATGAAAATCTACGAAAAAATATTCACTTATTTTCTCAGACTCCATACATCGTCAAACTAGTAATCCATGCAGAAATTTTGCACAAACTTTCTCACATACCCATATATATATATATATATATATATATATATATATATATATATATATATATATATATAAACCAACAAAAAATATTGCACTAACTTTTTTAGACTTCCATACAAGTCAAACTAGTAATTAATGCACAATACAGAAATATTGCACAAACTTTCCCACATCCCCATACATATTAAAAATAAAAATCTACGAAAAATATTGCACTAACATTCTCAGACTCAATGAACCATTACATATAATTAATATTTTTATTACATTTATTGAAAGTTTAAAGTTTTATTAATTTATTATTAATTTTTAAATTTATACTTCTGTCTACCTATTCCCGACATTTACATTAAAAAAAAATGTTATGTGTGGGGTTTCAAAATAAAACTATAAGTTATTCTGATTATGAATATGTATGTTTATTTGACCAAACATTAATAGTTTGGCTCTAGACGAAATTTAAAGTCTCAGATATCATATCCCCCCCCCCCTGTAATTTGAACCTAGAAATCTAAAAAAAATAAATTTATATTTAAAATTAAATTGCAGTAAGAAATCATATATTATAACCTTATGTCTGGTGAATACAATTTAATTTAACCACATAATGAGGAAATGCGTAGCGTATAAGTTTTAAAAGAAGTTTTTGTGAGATGTGTGATTCAATACCCATTTAAAGATGGTTTGCATTTTCATTGACTTCTCTTTATTAGGGTCAGTAGGTAAAACCAAGGACCTTTATAATTTCACGTGGGTGTTAGTCGGTACAATTTAAACTGCAGCTTTAAAAACTTCGACTTAATAAAAATAACTGTCCTACGGAAAAAAATATTTGCTGCGAAAAAATAGATTTTGAAAAATTAGGTTTTATTCATGGACGATTTATTTAATTTTCTACCAATCAGGCCGTTTTGGGGGAGATTCTCTCCTTCATGTACTAGCCCAAGGAGGCTAAATTTTAGCTAAATATAATCGAAAGAACTATTTTTAAAATCTGAATTTTTAGTTTTGTTTTTACAATGTTTTCCTAAACCTTTGAGTTTGTTTGGTGTATGAGTGTGTTTGTGCAATATTTGTTTCTCATTGTATACATATATAATGTGTGTGTGTGCGTACGTGGAAAAACTATGCATCATTGTTTCCTCATAGCTTTCTGTGAAATGAATAACAGAGCTTAATACCAAGAATTGAATAGTCAAACATCTAATGTTTATCATAACTTAGTGAATTGATTATACAAATATACTGTGCTAACTAAACAAAAACGTATTGGGAGTCATATCTCTAGAAATTATTGGTAAACTTCAAATTATACGATTTTCTTTTAACTTTGGTGAAATGTATGCAAAAATGGAGGTACCGGTATGTAGTAATATATAAAATTCCAAGTAAAGAAAAAATATTAGTTCCGAAATAATTGACAAGAAATGAAAAATATATTGAAAATTAGTTTTCAGTTAGTTAAGATTTACGTTTACCTTAATATTTTTAAGGTCTATTTTACTATATGAATATTTTTTCAAAATGTTTTATAAAATTTTCTTAAAATGTTGTCTTTGAAAACCTTATCTTCCAAATTATCTTCTAGAAGAAATAAAAAAGGAAAACTCAGTGAGAAAGCAACAAAATGTCTCCCCCACTAATCTGGAAAATCAAATATACACAAACTAAAACTATTTTTCACAAAAAATGTCAGTTTGGCAGTTGTCACTCAAAATGTAAAAATGAACGATTGACACAGTATTTTAAAAAGTACTTTTAAGGCCAAAACTTGCTTTACTTGATTTCAGCGTAAGTAAACCTAGAATCGAGCTTATAATCTGCAAGGTTTTTTCTTTACCAATTATTCATGAATCGTAATATTATATTTCTTGAGATATTGCGCATGCGTATATTTTTACGTTGTCGTAAAATTTGAACAAAATCGGTACCGCGCCTTTTAAGTAATTACGTCTTTTATAACAACCCTAAGCCCGATAATTTTACCGATATCTCTTGAGCCGATATTTTTGGTCAGGTGCAACCATTACGTTTTGTTTGCGTAACTATAGGGCACACTTGAGTGAAATGTGATCAAAACCAATAGAGCCGATTTTGAGAAAATTGTAATTTCGTGTTTCTTATTATGGTAGCATCCAAAACTATGAGTTATAGCACAAATGAAATGAAAGTTCCAATATATGGGTTAAATTTCTTCACATACCAAATTTGACATAATTACTAAAAGCACTGGAGACCACAAAACAGATTTAATCGATTTTTTAACCTATCTCATAACTTTCTTTATACGACGTATTTGCGAGAAAGTAAAATGACTTTTTTTTTTCTTACTTCAAAAGTAGTATTAATACTTTTCTTGGTAATATGAAGTATTTCGTTTTGTCAATTAGTGTGTCAGAAAGTTAACACTAACAATAACTAGATTAACTGTAATATAATGACATTCTATACAAGCACTTCCTGTGTTTCATTTCTTATTACTAAATAGAACACTTGGTGTACACGTGATGTGTCATGTGTTATCAACATACTTTGCATGACTTAACGCATTTAGATTATTTCTGAATTACCAGAGCGGAGCGACTTTCTGTATTAACCCCACCATTGTTTAAGAGGAATATTATCAGCATGATTTTTGTTTTGTTTCATTTTTTTAGTTTTATACACTTGAGTTTTGTTTTAGCACGATTTTTTTAAAAAGTGTAATACCACAAATTTATTTCATTAAATACACACTGTCAGTTAAAGATGAACAAATATCAATTTATCATATTTAATCTATACTCCATTCCACATTTAGTTGACAGTAAAAACATCGCCACACCATGTTACAAAACATATATAACTGTATATAGTCTGAAAGAGAAAATGTAAATAAAATATAAATAAGTTATAGGAAAGACTGAACTCATCATACTGTACAATGTAATACAAGCTGATCCTCTAAATTTAATGCCCAAAAGTTGGTCTTTTGGTCCGTGTAGGAAATGTTAAAAAATGTACTAATAATAATAAATGACTTGCTACTGTAGATTCAGTCTAGATGTCATTAAACCAGCAGTGCAAACCGTTATTGTATTGATAGTGTAAGAGGTTTAACCCAGTAGTACAGGGTAAGTTTGTTTAAAACTGTTGTTACACAGGTTTCCTGAACCTCATAATTGTGTATATCATTATTTTTTGACGTCGGATTGACGTATAATATTATATTAAGGGGAGGTAAAGGTGCCCACCATATTGCATTTTTAATCCCACAAAAACAATGTTGAAGCGTTTCCCACCTATATGCAACACCTTTTGTCATAAAATTATGAATTATACTTGGTTCCAAAGGTAATTAAAAAAAGATGAAAGTCCGCTGCCCAGATTAAAGTTTTTATTGGGTTTTATATTTAACTTTACAATTTAAATAAATCAATAAATATTTAATTGAAAATCTGATCAGCGCTTTTTCTCGGGGTTTTTATACTCTATTTTACGGAATTTTTTCCAAAAGTGGAAGTGAAAGTGTGTGGAAAAAATCTGGGAAATCTGTCATGCTAGTGTTGCTTGTTACAATGATTCGAGAGAGCTTGGAGGGAAATCTGTCATGCTAGTGTTGCTTGTTACAATGATTCGAGAGAGCTAGGAGGGAAATCTGTCATGCTAGTGTTGCTTGTTACAATGATTCGAGAGAGCTAGGAGGGAAATCTGTCATGCTAGTGTTGCTTGTTACAATGATTCGAGAGAGCTAGGAGGGAAATCTGTCATGCTAGTGTTGCTTGTTACAATGATTCGAGAGAGCTAGGAGGGAAATCTGTCATGCTAGTGTTGCTTGTTACAATGATTCGAGAGAGCTAGGAGGGAAATCTGTCATGCTAGTGTTGCTTGTTACAATGATTCGAGAGAGCTTGGAGGGAAATCTGTCATGCTAGTGTTGCTTGTTACAATAATTCGAGAGAGCTAGGAGGGATATTTGTCATGTTAGTATTGCTTGTTAAAATGATTCGAGAGAGCTAGGAGGGAAATCTGTCATGCTAGCGTTGCTTGTTACAATGATTCGAGAGAGCTAGGAGGGAAATCTGCCATGCTAGTGTTGCTTGTTACAATGATTCGAGAGAGCTAGGAGGGAAATCTGTCATGCTAGCGTTGCTTGTTACAATGATTCGAGAGAGCTAGGAGGGAAATCTGCCATGCTAGTGTTGCTTGTTACAATGATTCGAGAGAGCTAGGAGGGAAATCTGTCATGCTAGCGTTGCTTGTTACAATGATTCGAGAGAGCTAGGAGGGAAATCTGCCATGCTAGTGTTGCTTGTTACAATGATTCGAGAGAGCTAGGAGGGAAATCTGTCATGCTAGCGTTGCTTGTTACAATGATTCGAGAGAGCTAGGAGGGAAATCTGTCATGCTAGTGTTGCTTGTTACAATGATTCGAGAGAGCTTGGAGGGAAATCTGTCATGTTAGTGTTGCTTGTTACAATGATTCGAGAGATCTAGGCGGGGAAAATGCCAAGCTCCGGGAAGTATTAGCCTTTTGTGGTTTTTTGAACAGTTTTTTTTTTATAAGATAGAGTTGCTTTAAGTTATTTGCTTCCTTCTCATTTGGAAGATTTATTTAAATTATCGTAAGTTTTGAGATCATATTGTATATTTTACATCAATATCGAAATGAAATAAGTTGTAAGGACAAAACAATCATTTCAAATAGCATAGAATAATAAAACTTAAAATTTGACCGAGCAGCTCATTTTGTATGTGTTACCTTAAATATAGCACAACTTTGTAGTTTAAATTCTACTTAATATAAATAAAATTTTATTTAAATTCCAAGCTGACAGTCTCCAAGCGTTTCACTCGAGTATGTCGCCCCAACGGTCCTCATAGCTATACATTCGTTATATTGTGACAGTGACTGGGTCCTGCTGCACTCGTGCATATCACACTTTCTTGGGAAGTTAGTGCTCCAAATAACATTTTTTTTGCAATAACTTCGCTATTTGTCAACATAAAAAGGTGGGGTGGGCACCATTACGTACACAATTAATAACACGCGAGATACGAAGGAAAAACTGTGATATTCTTAATTTGATTTTTCTGAGTTTCAAGAAGGTACTGTATGAACACCATATAGTCTTCTATACTAAATTTCATGGTCGTATCTTAATTTGTGTAGCCGCTATCGTGCTTTCGTACAAAGATAACAATGAAGATGGACGGAATGTCGAAACACTTTTTTCTGTTTCCTAAGGCTATAAAATTGCGCAGATCAATCTAAACATGAAAGTCGAAATTCTTTTCGATTGCTAAATTTAGCCTATACTTCGTTAAACAAAACAAACAGTTAAGATTTCTCTTTAAGTTATTCAGTACAGTAGTTATCAAACTCAAATTAAACTGTGTTGACTTACTTGACTTATTTCCTTTTATCTCCTATTGGAGCATAGGGCGTCCAGAAGAGCTCTCCATCTGTCCTTGTCTCCGGCAAGTGCCTTCACTTCTCTCCAAGTCTTATTAACCTCTTTTCCTTTTTTAATAACGGTCCTCTTCCAGGTTTCTCGGGGTCGACCTCTTCTTCTGACACCTTGCGGGTTCCAATCTAGGGCCTCTTTCTCAATAGTTCCGTCTGGCTTCCTCAGTGTATGTCCTAACCACCTCCACTTCCTCTCTCGAATCTGCAGTTTGACCCGATTTTGACCTGTTTCTCTCCATAAATCCTCGTTTGTAATGATCTCAGGCCAATGAATGTTCATGATACGGCGAAGACACCTATTGATGAAAACTTGCAGCCGAGATGTAATTAAACTTGTAACTTTCCACGTCTCACTTGCATACAACAAAACAGACTTAACATTTGTGTTGAAGATGCGAAGCTTCGTTTTCTTTGAGATGTTTCGATTTTGCCAAATCGGGTACAGTTGTACAAAGGCGGCGTTTGCTTTTTTAATGCGAGTCTTCACATCATCATCAGCTCCTCCACTTGTTGAAACAACACTTCCCAAGTAAGAAAAAGTGTTGACCTCCTCTATTTCTTCTCCATCGCAGTTTAGAGCTTGTCTGTTTTCTGCATTCATCTTCATAACTTTAGTTTTCCGATGATTTATATTGAGTCCTGCCGCTTCAGATACTTCTTTCAGCGCATTCAACTTAAACGTAAACTGTGTTGACTAACTATAAAAACATCATACAACGTAATACAAAATTTCATGTTCCTTTCTTTATTTTTGAGGCCACTATTGTGCTTACGTACAAACGACGCGACGTCGCCATGACGTATATTACTTTTCCGGTTCCACGAGGCCATGGGTTACCCTATAGTTCGTGTACTGGGTAAGTAATAGCGGTCAAACCCTAACATACATATTATGGAAACAAGTACATCAGAGCTGACAGTACGCCACGTTGTGTCGAGTTTCCTATTGGAAAACAAAGCGTTAGAAATGTCAATCAATGAGACATAAATAGTGACATGTCAAGCTCGAGATACATTTCTAAGGTTTGAATGAACATGATATTATTGTGGCTGTGATCAAGTGTGGTTAGTGATCAATGGTCATTATAGTGATTGAAATAGGTGTGACAATGTTTTATCAAGAAGTACATAACAAAAACATTAAAAGGTAATCCCAGAATTTTTTGAGTTAAAATTAGTAGTTTTACCTAATTTTTCATATAAGAGTCCTTACTTTTTTACGAGTGTCCATTTTATTTCCAGATTATTTTAAGATTTTTTATTCTTGGATATTTTTAACTGTTTAGAGGTATAGGCGCTCAAAGTCGTGAAAATACAAGCTCTAAAACGTTTTCAGAAGTCAATTTTCCTAACCTAAATCAGTTGAACTGAATTAAAACATATACAGACTGCAATGTATAAAAAAAAAAGCTTTGAAAAATGTCGTTCTTTTACTCACTTAGCACTACTAAAAAATATCAACATTTTTGAGAATTTAATAATTATTTTTCTGCTACAAATAATGTTGGTAATACACTTTATAAATATCAGGTAGTTAACTAATACTCTTTAGTCACTAAAACAGCTGTTATGAAAATTTACACAGATCAGTTTATAAAGAATTTCAATAAAAGGAAGTAATTTAAAATGGTCTACACGATATTGTGCAACTCTTCTGGTAATTATTTAGAACACCTACTGGATTACACAAGTTTGTAATTATTACTTGATTTATTAGACCTTGTGAATAAGATATTAGCCGAAATAATACATTTAGTAATAATAAAGAGCTGGTGTAAGCCAGTAAATGTTCTATATAATAAGATTAATTTTTGTTTTTTCCCCCAATTATTTGTGAATTTTTTTTTTTTTTTTTTTTTTTTTTTTTTTTTTTTTTTTTTTTTTACTTGCAATTTTGTAGACGTATTTGGGTCATTAATTATCATATTTAACTAAAATTGAACGAAATCCGTTAAGTCAATTTTAAGAAATAACGGCTTTATGACAACCCCAAGACCGACTATTTTACTGATAACTTATGAACGGTAGGGGAAATGACAACGTAAATGTATTTGTTTGGATCCTTGAGGCTACTTTGACCAAAATTTGATAAAAATTAATACAGTCAATTTTGATAAAAATAGTAATTTTGTGTTTTTGTCTTATGCTACCCCAAATGTTTAGTTGTGGAAAAAATATAAAAAAAGTCTCAAGATATGGACAAAATAAAGCGCAATAGTATTACCAGTACGAGGCGTAGCACAGTGCTGTACGGAATAACACGGAAGAGAAATGTACGATATTTTTTATTTCATTGTGGTATACTGGTATTCAACCAGTAGATTTTCATTTAAGAAAGTTTTTCGTGAGAATTGACTAACATCTACATTTCCTTACATTGGTAGACAGCTTTTTAGGATAGAATATTTAGATCATAAAGTTGTAGCTTTCATAATTTTGAACTTCTGTAACATATAAACAGGAAAAACAATATCACTTATAGTTCTTACGCTCACGCCATTTACAAATCTCTTTTTATTTTTTAATCTAGATTTTAGTAGTAATAATACTACATCCTACTTCTTTATGGAGTAAATTTTGAACAGTATTTCACTAAAAGAAAATGTAAATGTAAATAACTTTCCTAAAACAAACGCTTCTGAAACGCCAGAGTATTGGTTACACGCCAATAAAGTCGAAGATAACATCAGAGCAAGTTAAGCAAGTTAAACGAAGCTCCTGATGAGAACTGCTTAATAGCTAAAACGGTTTTAATATTTGGGATTTTCGAAGCATGCCGTAGAGATGATCTACTACGTAAATGTTTCTTTTCTTATGCCATTTAATTTGATATATCTCAAGTCATATGTACCTATTAATGATTTTTGAGTTAGGTTTTGGGGGAGGGGAAGGGGTGATTTTAGATTTTGTACTTATGGATTTTAAGAGTCCCTCGTAAGCTAAATAGTTTTCTTGGGATAAATTTGAATATGTATCTCCATATTTTTAATAATATGAAGTGATAATGCAATTCCACAAAATTGCGTTTGTCATTGTAGTGAACGAACGCATTGGCCTATTTTTATTTTCTGCCCCATTAATTCATCATTTTTATTAGGCTTTCATTTGATATATCACAAGCCATAGGTACACATTAAAAATTTTTGAGTTAGGGGTTGGGGAAGGGATAGGGGTGATTTTGAATTTTGTGCATGTGGTTTTTGGTTCCTCTTAAGGGTAAATAACTTTCATGAAACATAATTTGAATAACTCTCTCCGTATTTTCAACAATAGAGGTGGAAACGTAAAAAAAAAACACTCTGTATATATAAAAGGAAGCAAAGAATATCAAATAACAATTCCTAGCCTTCTAATAGCGTCAGGGTCGGAAGAGAACAAGATTTGGTCAAGAGAGACCAGATAGGAACTAACCGAAGACACGAAAAAAGTGTACATCCAGCTAGGCTCCTTCGAGATTGTCACGTCTGTACTCATAGATTAGGTTAGGTTAATTTAAGGCCATGAGGGTTAGGTTAGATTAGGTTAGGTTAGGTTAGGTTAATTTAAGGCCATAAGGGTTAGGTTAGGTTAGGTTAATCTAAGGCCATAAGGGTTAGGTTAGGTTAATCTAAGGCCATAAGGGTTAAGTTAGGTTAGGTTAGGTTAGGTTAGGTTCGGTTAGGTTAGGTTAGGTTAATCTAAAGCCATGAGGGTTGGTAAATTTTTAGAAAACGTTATCAGTTATAAGCTTAATAGTAATTGTTTCAGTAATAAGTAAAGTATCAGTTAAGATGTATCGGCAATATTAAATAGATTCGTTTAAAATACTTTAAGAACAATTTTCTGTTAATCTTAAAAATCCTCAAGGTCAAGGTGTTACAAAAACAGTTGTAAATATCAACTATTATGTATTTATAGTTTTACGTATCAGCTGACGGCGTGTAGGTATGCAAGTAAACCCCGTTAATACACCGCCAATAAATACAGTAATAACCGTGTTCTCATACTATAATTACAAATACCGAAGTCGTGTTTGTTTTACGTAATCTTTGGGTTATTTACGACTGTAGGCGCCTATCACGTGATGTCGTGAAACAAACTTAGCTCACGGTAAACACGAGCTTCATGCATCCAATCAATATGGCAAAATTTGATTTTCACAAAATGTCTCATAAAAAAAATATATTAAAAGAGTTTAAAAGTCGTGTGGACAGAACAATTAGTTCTGAAAAATATCAACAATAAATGGTGAAAACATTGCACAAACTTTTCTCACAATCACATCCTCCAAATGAAATAAAACTAATCGTCACTTAAAATGCCAGTTAGGTAGTTGTCAATCAAAAAGTAAAATTGAAACGTTGTATTTGAAAAAATAAATAAAAATTGGTGTTATGTGTGAAGAACTAAATTTGTTTTCAGAATTTTCGCCCCATAAAAGTCTCCTCGTCGTAACAAATTGTTAAGTAAAATTGGCGAATATTTAAGTGTTGTAGAACCCAAGTTATAGATATGTGTAAATAGGGCGAATCTCACTTTGAGAATGTAAAATATGCATTTCACCTTTTTTACAGAACGACATTGTGAACCTTTCACTGCAAACTCAACGTTAAAAGGGCGAATTAACACTTTGGCCCTTTCATATTTATATATTTTACATTAGATTTGATTACAGAAACATTATTTTTGTAAAAACAATGTTACTAATAACACACAAAACAAATTACAATGGTTTAAAGCAAGGTGGCCAGAAAGGTTCCTAAACCATACAATGTCATAGAGCTAACTCACGAGTGTTTTGTTGACTGAACTGTATTAGCTAATGATAACAGACACACCAAGATATGATACTGCCTCCGGAGACCGTGTAATGGAAAAATATATAATGGTTCAGATATGTAGAGTACACCCTGACTCAATTTAAAAAATACAATTATTATGATGAGAAATTCAGAGATAAAAGTATTGAAATCTGTGGGCATACCACCCCTGAAAGATATTAAGTCTTCCACAGCCTTATAACACAAGATTGGCAAAAACTTGGAGTAAATACAATGTCTAATGGATCTAAGTAAAACTAGAGTCATTCTAATTTTTTGACAGCCTACATCATGAAAAAATTACCAATTTAAAGAAAATGAAAAAGAGAAGTATTAATGAAGAGGAAATCGCAGAAGGAAATAAAAAAAGATGAAGGAAGACTGGTGAATTAAAAAGTACAATTCTAAAGGCAAAAGGAAAGAAGAAAATACCAGAAATGTTAAAATGTGGAATATGTGCACCGTAACTAAAAAGCAGTAAATTAAAAATATTAAATAATACTAAATCTCCACTAAATTCAGTGTTTGTAAAGATAAGGTTTCAGCAAACCTTAAGTTTTTCTTTTTACAAAATAACAAACTAACAGTAATTTTTAGGGAAATTTGAAGTTTAATTTTGTTCTCATGAAAAATCTTGTTAAGGTTGATTCGCCCTTCTTACATAATACCGACGATATATTTATAATGGCTTGACCTTGCTTCGCTCATAAACATGTCTTCGGTGTTTTTTGTGTGTTTTTCATTAAATCATACATTTCCGAAACCGAAGTCTCTTATAGCGTTTGAAATATTCTCACTCTTTAATTCATTTTGACAGTTTAACATCAATTCAATTATGTCTCTCGCAACCCTAGAGCATCCGGCACTTCTTCTGGCCTATTTGACTTCTTATTCTTATTCATGTACTCCACCACCCCACAGACACAGGCACTTTCCAAAAATGCCAATTCGTGAGTTATCGGCAAAAAACAAAACCCCCACGAAGCTGTTATAAAATACTTAATTTCTCAAAATCGCCTTCGTTGAAATTTGATTGAAATATGAGTTTTAATCAATGTCGACTATCACTTAGTCACGCCATTGAAAACTATGCAGCAGGAGAGTGGTACCATAGGGTACATAAAGTTGAAATCGAATTGTGTCAAACGATGAAATGCTTTTGTGGAAGAAGTCTTTTCGGCGGACCTGTCGGTATGAGAATGGACCTTAATATAGGAGAAGAACTTGTTTTACACCATAATCTGAACATTCCGTATGGTACGATAAAGAATCGTTTAAAGAGTTGTTATTATTAAAAGCAAGATTTTAGTGAAATACGATTTATTCTGAGGACCCAGCGATGGACTTTTAGCCTATTTAAATATATACAGTGTTCCGTAGGTGAACTGGCTATTCATTTTCGGATTATATACATCAAAACGAACAAAATTGTAAAATAATATATTTTCGAATTTCGCTTCATTATTCGTCTATTGAAGATTTTGTTTTTCATTTATTAAGATTATTGTTAACACATTACAACTCCAGAAATAGATAAAGTATTGGGTTCAGATTTGGTATAAACATTTTTTATGTTACGTTTTGTAATTGTGCCAAACACAAAGACTTTATTTCTATAATTTTAAAAATGGTGGCCGTTAAAAATGTTTAACGTCTAATATCTCCAAAACCGTTAACTTTAAACAACATTTTTAACGGCCGCCATTTTTAAAGTCCTTGTGTTTGGTATACTTGTAAAACGTAAAATACAAAATTCTTATACCAGATCTGAACTGAATTTCTATTTCCGGAGTTATAATGTTTTTTGTAAAATAACAAAATGGTTGGTAGACTATTTGTTATTTGATATTTTTTTGTTAGTTTTGATGTATATAATCCAAAAATGAATAGCCAGTTCACCTTTTGTCGGAACACACTGTATATATTTTATAAATATGTCATTATTGGTGACAAATAGATTTGGTTTTGGAGATTGAAAAGTACAGTATTTTTGCACCTTTTTCTCAAATTAAAACACAAAGTTTTACGTTTGAAAATTTTGACTTAAATCCCTTAGAGAGGCGTACTTTTTTAGTGGGTAAATTGGATTGTATACCAAATGTGTACCCCAAATTATTGTTTCTCCTCTTGTCCTTGTGTATAAGGTCGCGAAGCCTGTGTTACCAATGTTATGCACGTAAATATAAGCTCTGTGATGACTCAGTCTAGATGTTGGTATGAATTTATTCATTACGTTTCCATCTATGGCTTTCGACGTAAATTAGCAGAGGTGCAATATTTCTCACATACACGTCAACAAAAATGAAAATAATAAAATAATATAAAACCGGAGAACTCGACACAGATTCCCTATATATATATGAGAAGCTTTGCGGTTACTAAAGTAGTTTTTATCAATTGAAAGTGTTGGTCCAAGTTGACCTGTGGAAGGTTATCTATATATCAGCTGTTAAGGTCAACAACTTGCCCAAGTTCAATGAATCCTTCTCTCGTTCTGTCTGTCTTGTGGCGGCAGTTGTTATAGGATATTGTTATGAAAACTCCATAAATAAACGTAGGACAAAGTTTCTCACACACCCCATACACTACACCAAATACTGATCAATCTTTAAACTTACGGGGGCAGTAAAAATATAAAATATAAAATTTTGATTTTGTCTAAATTAATCGTAACAATTTAATAGCATTTTAATAGAAAATTTAGGCTCCAAGGGCCTAACAAAATGTATTGGAAGTCATATACAGTAAATAGTAAAATGAAGCTACAAGTGTTATGAGTGGAAAGTGAAAATTAAGAATCCAAAGAAAACATATCGACTATCTTCTTTTTCCAAAAATAATAATATTTTTGAGTTATTTCTTACAGACGGAAAATAAACCATGGACGACGTCATAAAAGATCAATTGTATAAAATTGGTGAAATATGAACCAAACATTTGTGGAACCAGGTGTAAGAGAACGATACGTTTTTACGTAACTTGATGGGGGGGGGGAACGATAGTAGTCAGGAATAATTTTCATTAACAAAACTACTTGAGAGGTTATGCGTTACAAATCTTCACATTCTGTTAACATTTAATCGAAATGACATGGATTGACTTTAAGATATTTTTCCGTCTATAACCAATAACTCAAGAATAATTTTGGAAAAGAAGTCGACGGATATGTTTTCTTTGGGTTCTCAAAGGTTATTTTGTAATAAAATCATTAAAAATCGAAATTTTGAGTTCTATTTTCATGACAGCTGTACTCAAATTTTGAGTTTCAGTCACATGATAGCTATAGCCTACTTAAATTTGGAGTTTTAGTCTTAAGACAGGTAGACTCAATCTTTGGTTTTTACTTTCATGACAGTTATATTTAATTTTAAGTTTTAGTACCATGATAGGTATACTCAAACTTTGAGCTATAGCCTTATGACGCCTATAAACAATAAACAATAAACTATTTGTAGTCTCATGATAGCTTTACTCAATCATTGTGTTTTAGTCTCATGACAGCTTTACTCAATTTTGAGTTTTAGTCTCATGACAGCTGTACTCAAATTTTGAGTTTCAGTCTCATGACAGCTATAGCCTATTAAAATTTGGAGTATTAGTCTTAAGAGAGCTAGACACAAATTTTTAGTTTTATTCTCATGACAGTTATATTCTAATTTAAATTTTAGTACCTAAATTATTCTAATTTAAAATGATAGATATACTCAAATTTTGAGCTATAGCCTTATGACGCCTATAAACAATAAACAACCATATATTTGTAGTCTCATGATAGCTTTACTCAATCATTGTGTTTTAGTCTCATGACAGCTTTACTCAATTTTGAGTTTTAGTCTCATGACAGTTATATTCTAATTTAAATTTTAGTCTCATGACAGCTATACTCAATCTTTGAGCTTTAGTCTCATGTTACCTATAAAAATAAACAAACTTTTAGTTATCTCATGACAGCAATAGTGACTTAGAGTTTTAGTCCCATGACAGCTATGCACAGACTTTGAGTTTTATTCTCATGAGAGCTATACTAAGACCTTTGAGTTTTGGTCTTCTGACAGCTCTGCTAAACTTTTAGTCTCATAATAGCCGTACTCAACTCTGAGTTTTAGTCTCATGTCAGCTAAGCTCAGACTTTGAGCTTTAGTCTCATAACATCTATAAACGAACTCTTAGTTTTAGTCTCATATTAGCCGTACTCAACTCTGAGTTTTAGTCCCATGACAGCTATGCTCAAACTTTGAGCTTTAGTCTCGTAACATCTATAAACGAACTCTTAGTTTTAGTCTCATAATAGCCGTACTCAACTCTGAGTTTTAGTCTCATGTCAGCTAAGCTCAGACTTTGAGCTTTAGTCTCATAACATCTATAAACGAACTCTTAGTTTTAGTCTCATATTAGCCGTACTCAACTCTGAGTTTTAGTCCCATGACAGCTATGCTCAAACTTTGAGCTTTAGTCTCGTAACATCTATAAACGAACTCTTAGTGTTAGTCTCATAATAGCCGTACTCAACTCTGAGTTTTAGTCTCATGTCAGCTAAGCTCAGACTTTGAGCTTTAGTCTCATAACATCTATAAACGAACTCTTAGTTTTAGTCTCATAATAGCCGTACTCAACTCTGTGTTTTATTCTCATGTCAGCTAAGCTCAGACTTTGAGCTTTAGTCTCATAACATCTATAAACGAACTCTTAGTTTTAGTCTCATAATAGCCGTACTCAACTCTGAGTTTTAGTCTCATGTCAGCTAAGCTCAGACTTTGAGCTTTAGTCTCATAACATCTATAAACGAACTCTTAGTTTTAGTCTCATAATAGCCGTTCTCAACTCTGAGTTTTATTCTCATGTCAGCTAAGCTCAGACTTTGAGCTTTAGTCTCATAACATCTATAAACGAACTCTTAGTTTTAGTCTCATAATAGCCGTACTCAACTCTGAGTTTTAGTCTCATGTCAGCTAAGCTCAGGCTTTAAGTTTTGGTCTCATGTCAGTAAAAATTCAAATAAAGATTCCAAATTTAATTCTTTATTTTGAGTGTTTACTTACCCAGTATAGGGTAAGTTTGGTAACCCTCAAATATGCCAACCTCCTTTTTTAACTGATCTTCACGTTTCATAATTTCTGGAAACCGAAAAAGTGATTTTCAATGTGTCGGCCATCCATTGAGTGTGTCGCCTGTACGATAGCAGCCATTAAGTTACTGTCACAAAATATGAAATTTGATACAGGGTGACTGTAGTGTGCTCACATAGAACTCCATTGAAATTCATAATAATGGAATTAAAAATGTCAGAATGGCAGTCATTTTAAACAGATTTTTGTTCATATCTCGTATTTTTATTCAAGTTTTAACACACTAAACTAGATAAAAATGCGAAGATTTCAATTCTCTATGTAATGGGCACCAATCCGACCTCTCCACTACGAAAATAGCGAAGTTGTTGCCATAAATGTTATTTATAATTCTGACTTCTCAAGAGAATGTGATATTGTTATAGTTACGTGATTCGGTAGCGCCGAGCCACCGACAATTAACAATTATTCTGTTACACCGGCTGTAATTGAGTGATTTGAAGACGCGTTTGGTTATAACTGCGTACAAATGTACAAACATAGAGATCTAATGGTAAAGTTAAACCAGAATTAATTAAAAAATATCAGAAATAACGTTTTCACGCAAAGTAATGTTGATAACACATGTCACATCACGTGTACATCAAGTGTTCTATTTAGTAATAAGAAATGAAATTCAGGAAATGCTTCTATAGAATATTAATCTACTGATTGTTAGTGTTACATTGCAGTAACTTTCTGTGACACTAATTGTCAAATCAAATGCTATAATTCAATTCAAGAAAATTGATTTATCAAATGTTGCCAACTTTACGATAGCTATAACAGTATATTAACTTGGTCTTAGTCTAATAAGTGATGTATGTTGTTATTAATACAACTAAAAGTGCAAAATTACACAAACTTTTCTACTCATCAACCACAAATCAAATAAAAACAAATCAAAAATCTACATCGAAATGTCATTTCGTTGTCAATCAAAAATCATCCATTGACACAATCTTCCAACGTACATTATTATACGATAGAATTAAATAATAAGATTTCACAAATAGTACTTTTATTTATTATAACGCGTTTCAACAATAAAGTCGCCATCTTCAGTGATACACAAACTAAAATAGTTAAACTATAACTATCAAGTATGACATCTCTCAAGTTAAACTCAATATTTATTTATATATTAAAATAAGATCGTAAGCTTGCTTCTCTTCTCATAAACACATCATTAGCGTCAGTCGTAGGGCCTATTTGATTAAAAATGAGTTTTTAAGACGGTGGTGAAGATTCATTTTTATTTTGATTTTTTAAAATTATTCGAGAAAAATCGTTTTTTTTTTAAATTACGATTTTTTTACACAATCTTCACATTTTCCTAAAATTGAACGAAATTGGTAGCATTGAGTTTCAGAAATTAAATATTCTCTGACAGCTTCATGGTTTTATTTTTGATTTCTTACAGATAACTCCCGAAGGGTCATTTTTGTAGAGAACGCGACCAATGCGTTTTGTTTGGGTCCTTAGACGCTACACTACCAAAATCGTAAACTAATTTTGAGAAAACCTTAACTTTGTGTTTATCTTATAGCAGCTCCTCCTAATTTTTAGTTATATATATATATATATAAAAAAGGAAAACGTTCCTAGATATCGCCAAAATATACCTCCACACCAAATTTAATTACAGTCGGTCCACGTGTACGATATACATAATTCCAAAATACTTCTTTTTGGACTTTAGGGACGGATATGACAGCGAAAAACTCGAATTATCACATAACATATAGGAAAGTAAAAACTATAATATATTTGTAAAAAATGAAATAATTGAGCCACTGTAATTATGTATACTAACGAATACTAAATATCAGCTTTTAAGTTATGTCAAAAATATTACCATAGTTTCAAGGTTAGTTTTTTGTTTTCACCAATTATTCCTGAACCATAATTTTCTTCTATTTGTTTTTTGGTACGCTGGTTTGGGTTATTAATCTTAAATTTTCAAAAAATTTGAACAAAATCGGTTGCCACGTTTCGAAAATTAGGTCATTTTTATAGTTTTATGGGTGATTTTGTTTACCTATACCTCCCGAACTGGTACTTAATACCAATTATAGTGCCAGGATAATACCAATAGTGCCAATTATAGTGCCAATTATTAATACCAGGCTAATAGTGCCCAATAAGTTTGTTTGAGTCCTTAAAAAAAACTTTAAAAAACCACTTAAAACATCGGAGTGATCATTTTCCCTCTAAACAGCCTAAATTTGGAGTTACCGAAAAAATAAAAACAAAGTCTCGAGAAATACAGCACTGCTCAAATAACACGCTAGACGGATAGGTTAGGTTAGGTTGTGTTAGGTTAGTTCACATAATTCCAAAATTTTTGTGCTTAGGGGACAACAATACAAATATATCAGAAAAATTGATGTTTTAACCCAACATTAAACTTTTACTCCGTGAGATATTAAAATACGAGAATAATAAAATACTTTTGTGGAATTCATAAGTGCTTCACAATATAAAAAAATGTACTTTAAGGGCAATATCCTTATTGTAACGAAAAATATTCAATACCTTAAGACAACTCTGCAATCTTGGAACAACATTGTATGATGCATGGCCCAGGTGGGACAAGGCCACAGTAAGTACTATGTTTTACAAATATATATGAGTAATTTCAAGATAAGATAAAAGCTGTAAATTTGAATCATACAAACAAATTAGGTTATTACAGAGGGTAATTAAAGTATAAACGAACGCGCATGCGTGAGCCAAGACGATTTTAATCCTGTAAGATTTTATGTTGCCTTTCTTCAGTATTCTAAAATTTCATTTATCCAATAACATGATAAAATGTACAAATTCAAATCATCATGTGTGTTTGTTTGGATTTCTTTAAAAACTAGAATGCTTTAAATGTGTATCTTTTACTAATAAAAATGATTTACTCATTATATGGAAAAGGTACTTTAACTTCTACTAATACAGTTTTAAACAGGATGATTAAAAATTTCATGACAATTTTTCAGGATTTGATAAAAATAAGTTTATGCAAATATAGTCCAGGAACACTTTCATTTTTTGTCTCTAGACTATTTTGTGTTTTTACAAAAAAATATATTTTTGGAAGCAGATAGGAAATTTAGTGAAGATTTATTATGTGCATTATACGTAAGTTTTTACCAGTCTAACAGAAAACCAAGACTATTTTTTACATTTTCAAAATGGCGAACTTTTAAAATGTTTAATTTTGAATCTCGAAATTATTATCATTTCAAAATGTTTACAAGAAACAAAGGATTTTCATCTTTTCACAAAAAATAAAATGAGTTTAAAATATTGATCCGTAGATCAAAAGATAACTGAGCTGTCGACAAAAAAGTAAAAACAACATTTCTTGGTAATTGTCTACAATAACAAAGATTAACCTAAACCAATTAATTATCGAATTATGACAATTGTTAATAGTAATATAATACATTACCCAGATATGTACCAAAAATCAAAATGTTTCTCTTATCATTTTCAAAATGGTATTACTAATTTAAACATTTTATAATTATTTTATCCTCAAAGTTGGTAAAATTAAAATATATATAATAAAAATTTCAATATTACTTTTATTATAGTTGTTATATTTAATTTAAAAACCTACGAGTAAAAAAATAGTATTACAACACCAGTCGACATTTTGAAACTGTTTTAAGGGAAACTTTAAAAATTTATGTTAACTTTCTTAAATTGACTATAATATTATTATTAAAATGATCATAATTATAATATTTTGGTTTACGTTTATAGTAGGTGTTGTAGACAATTACCAAGATATTATTTTTTAGTTTAAAAAAATAAATAAATAAAAAAAATCAATTTGTTTTACGTGAAAAATAAAATAAAAACTTTTGTTTTTGTGAATATTTTGTAGTATTAAGGGTTTTCGGGATATTCAACATTAAACATTTTAAACATCCACCATTTGGAAATATACAAAATAAAGTCTTGGTTTTCTGGTATACTGGTAATAAGTTACATAAATAATGGGTTTATGAAATCTTCACTCAATATATTATCTACTTCAAAAGATATATTGGTTTTGTATAAAAAAACAAAATGGCCGTCAGAAACGTTTCCGGATCTACGGATATAAACTGATTTAACTCTAGAATTAACTCCTGAAATATAAAATGCAATTTTCAAACATATTCATGTTTAGATTTAGTATTAAAATACAAAGACTTTCTCAAAATAAATTCAGTACCAAAATTTTATTTATTATACTATATGTTAATAAATAAACTATTAAAACAAAAAAAGAAAGAGATGAGTTTGAAGTTGATTGGTCCATTTAGTGTGTTGTTACATAACATCAAATACCTATCATAAACTGTTAGCCATAAGTATAGACATTATCGACGGTTTAAATGAAACTTTACAAAAAGATGATTCTTGTGAAGAATAAATACCAGTATGAAATATTTGAAAAACAGTCGACATTTGTCTAAAATTCTGGTTCAAATGTTATCAGTTAAAAACAAAAAAATCGCATATGATGTTGTTAAAAGATGCAATTTTTCAAAATTTACTCAGTAGATTTCTTTCAAATAATATTGAAATGTCATGATTAATGAAACAAACCGATGTGGTTAAATTGTAAAAAAAAAAAATTCAGGAATAATTTGCAAAAAACAATAAAGAACCTAATCTAACTTCATTAAAAGCTTGATTTTAATGAAGTACGCTTGACGATCAAATCAAGTTTATAACGCAAGCAAATACAGGTTGTATTCATTTTTAAATCGAAAACTGTGGTTCATGGCACATTATTACTCAAAACTACCGAACCAAAATTTTATTGTCGAATAATTTTTGTTTGTTTATAGGAATGGGTGAGTGCAATGTTTTTGCAGATTTTATTATCCCTAAGTTAGCTAGTGAAATAAGAACGTATTTAATATGTTGACCTTCGCCCCTTGTGCAATATTACTCATACTGATAACGTTTATCAACTATTGCCACTTATGTTTCATAGTTGACACAAATCGATAAAAATGTAATATAGATAAAAACAGTAACTCATTCATGGCTTAAAACATTAAATGTACTCAATCCCATCAATTCATTCCTCAACAGAATGTCTCCATCAGATCCTATTTTGGTAACGATCTTTGCTTCTTCCCGAACAAAACGTTCGTAGCAATTAATCCCATCATTATATTCGTCAACAGAATGTCTCCATCAGATCCTATTTTGGTAACCATCTTCGCTTCTACCCGAACAAAACGTTCGGAGCAATTAATCCCATCATTATATTCGTCAACAGAATGTCTCCGTCAGATCCTATTTTTGGTAACCATCTTCGCTTCTACCCGAACAAAACGTTCGGAGCAATTAACCACATCATTATATTCGTCAACAGAATGTCTCCATCAGATCCTATTTAGGTAACCATCTTCGCTTCTACCCGAACAAAACGTTCGAAGCAATTAACCCCATCATTATATTCGTCAACAGAATGTCTCCATCAGATCCTATTTTGGTAACCATCTTCGCTTCTACCCGAACAAAACGTTCGGAGCAATTAACCCCATCATTATATTCGTCAACAGAATGTCTCCATCAGATCCTATTTTGGTAACCATCTTCGCTTCTACCCGAACAAAACGTTCGGAGCAATTAACCCCATCATTATATTCGTCAACAGAATGTCTCCATCAGATCCTATTTTGGTAACCATCTTCGCTTCTACCCGAACAAAACGTTCGAAGCAATTAATCCCATCATTATATTCGTCAACAGAATGTCTCCATCAGATCCTATTTTGGTAGCCATCTTCCCTTCTACCCGAACAAAACGTTCGAAGCAATTAACCCCATCATTATATTCGTCAACAGAATGTCTCCATCAGATCCTATTTTGGTAACCATCTTCGCTTCTCTTTGAAAAACAAATTGGAAACACTGAATCCCATTTGAATACATTTCTCAACAATATGTCTCATTTATTGTAGTAATACTCATAAATAAAATTAAAAAAGAAATTGATTCAGATTAAACTAGTTATGAAGGGAGAGTGGTATTTTATTATTATTATTATTAATTTTATTTTTCAATATTGCCTTCACACAAATTACACAAAACTCAGAAATTAATCAAATAAAACTATAAGAAATCAAAATACAATTCAAATAACAAATAATATATAAACAATCTTACATTTTTTTTATAGTATACTTATCTTTTTTTAACTCTAAATTGAAAGTTTTATTTACTTCTTTGGTCCTTATTTTAAATAAATTTTTTCAACGACTATTTTTGACAATAAAAATTGTCATCATCGGATTACAATTGATTGTAAATACCCTTCAGTTCTCCAGGCTAAGTATTAAATGAACAAACAGATTTGCTTAGAAAATTATTTATTTACAATATAAAAAAAATATGAAAAGTATAAAATGGGATGTGTGTGTGTGTGTGTGTTAAATATTTACTGAAGTAAATATGCACTCGACCTAACCTAACCTGAAAGCCATGGAAAAACCGGTATTCCAAAAGGCTGCCTGGAGTGCAGTGTGCAGTCTATAGAATACCTACCAAAATCACAGATCAAAGAGATATCAAGCAATATTTGGTGAAATTTGAAAATTTACTCCTCGAACCAATGTCACGAGATTCATAAGAAAGAAAATTACAGTAGTTAGTAAATTGGGAAAAACAAAAAACCTAATTGATTTTATCAAAATTATTTGTATGAATTTGAGATATACGACGGCGCATACGGTTCATCTAACTTTTTCATCTATTACTTCCAAACAGCGTTTGTTTAGGCCCTTAAGGGCTACATTTTAGTAAAATTGATCAAAATCGTTGGAGCAAATTTTTATAAAATTGAATAATGTTTACACTTTAATAATTTAGACCTACTTCAAACTCTGTGGGTTATAAAAATACAGGTACTCTTGCTATGTACGATTTCTAGGAACAGATATAAAACATTCATCACAATGAAAAATTGGAATTATCGTATTAATGGATAAATTCAGAATATAATTTTCTTTTTATTTCCTTGTTGATTTTAGGGGAAATGTGTCAAACAGTTCAGTTTTAATTTCTAAATACTATTTTTACCTGATACATTTCTTTCCTTAAAGTTCTAATGTGCTCTTTTTTTGTTAGAGTCTTGACATTTTTTAACAACTAAATAAACCTACAGGCAATTTGTATAAACCAATAATTATTGTACTTTGTATACGTTTTATAAACTAATAGATATAAAGCAGTTGTAAACAAACACCAGCTGACTTGCAAGTTGTAATAATAGTGATAATATTCAGCTGACTAGCAACTAATAGGTATTCTAAGAGTAAACGATTTTCCACTATGAAACAGAATTTTATGCACTTATAAAATAATATTTTAACAGCTTATATTATAAGTTATAGTATTATTATGTTTATGGAACAGGCCCCAGAAAATTTTCCAAAAATTTAACAGACAGTTTTTGAAACAACGTATTAAGTTATAAACAAGAAACAAATTAAAGCGGTGTCATTTTGATATATACACTAACTGGTCTAGATTTGGTGGTTTTTAGGTTATGACAATAATTGGTGACAAATTGCTAATGGATAGGATCAGTAGACATTTTATAGCCTTCAGTGTTGTAGTTTATATAATAGCTAAAACTTTATATCAAGACGAACAGAAACTAAACCGTTCCAGGACGGTAATTAATTCTACTTTGCTATCTTCAAAGCAACTTGTTTGTACATGCGCTGTGCAGTCTACTTATTAGAATAGCCTACTTTTACAAACAGCTGTTTGCTTAGAATGTATAAACCCGTTACCAAACAATTTCTCTTCCCAACTCAGTTTTACAAATATTGGTAGTTGACATGGAAAGCAAAGCAAAGTCTAAAGTTGGCAAACATTCGGACTGCAGTAATAAGGTCAAAGGGTAAAGATAACAGCTGATAACAACTGTGCACCGCATCTGACAGAGTTAATACCATTAAATGAGTATTGTTGATTATACGTAGAATATATTTTGGGAGCGAAGATTCTGAGCTTTATTTCTGTGCAATAATGTAAACATAACCTCAACTTAAACTAATCAGCTGTTCAAATAATTAACATTGGGTTAAATCGTCGTTTATGATTTTTCTTTAGATATTAATTTCGCCATATTTCACCAAATATTTTTAATGGGATTTTTCAGATTATTTAAAATACAACAGAGTTGGCTGTAAAGTAGACAATCATTTAATTTATTTATGATTATTTTTAAGCCACTTTAGTGTATTTGAGATAAAGTTTTTGAGTATTGCATTCATAGACGAAATTATTGCTTAAACAATACACAGAAACCATAATTCAAAAACTATTTTCACCTAATTAGCGTGTAGTATAATTAAACAAGGTGACTGATGCACTGTGTTTCTTATTCTTTGTTTTTGTGGGTTATTTAATTGCTGTTACAGTATGTTATTCTAACCGAAGTTTTTGTTTTATTATGTCAGCTGTTTTAGTTACACTGGTCACTATGGTAACGCTTTAGTTATTGATGGTTGCATATTTTCTCTTCGTGTTTTTAAAAGAATTTTGAGCGTTGTATATAATTTTTTATTCAATTGATGTAAAAACATATATTTACGATTTGCTGATCCTTCACGTAACTTTTAATATATTACGTCTAAGTAAGAAAATAAAAAGCAAAATATAATATGCTAACATTTTTTTATTGCAATTCATACAAAGAGAGGTTACAAGAATCCAGATGTAAAAAAATAAATAAAGGAAGTTGTCAACAACATGTAATGGTTCTTGCCATGACTTTAACGTGCAAATAATGAGCCTAGGTCGAGGCTATCTGTGACGTAATGACCTTCCTTTCTCAATATGTAAATTTACTGTAACATCGGTTGCTAAAAGTACGAATTATTTTAGTAAACGATTAGCAGGCACTGCACAGATGTTATAAACATAACCTTAAAATAAGTTAATAAATATATTTATAACAGCTGATGGCCTAAACACAAGTAAGTTTAGTGTTAAAATTGTTTTAGTTAATAAATTTAACCAAAATTGAAGCTACATGAGCAATTGATATAGATTTTGAGGTTATGTTCTTCACAATTTATTTTTACTTTCTCACATAAATGTAGTATAGAGATAGTAACGTTTTGGTGACAAAAAAATCTACGTTCAGTTATTTTGCGTATATAACAGTTTTGAATCAAAAAAGTGTTTTTTTGGAATGATGTTTTTGTTTGTGGGTCTTCTAGAGTTCAAAAAGCGTGGAGAGTATTTAAACAAATTTAGTATGTGGACATATTTTAAATCTTTTTTGATAATTCATATTTGGGGGTAATTGTATATATGTACAAAATATAAAAAAGTATAGATGTTTATATATTTGGAGGTTGTTTATATAAAAAAATCGAAACGTTGTATTAAGTAATTATATATATATATATATATATATATATATATATATAACGTTTCGATTTTTTCAAAATCGACTTTAAAAAATTAAGTTTTAGTCTTTTTTTTAAATACATATTTTTTAAAAACGATGCCCATGGTTTATTTTCACTTTTAGACTGACAACTACCGAAAAAACCTTTCGATCATCATCAAAAGAGAAGATAAAAAGCACATAATAGAGAACAATGTTCTAATAGCGTCAGGGTCGGATGAGAAAAAGAGTTGGTCAAAAGTGACCTAATTAAAAATATGAAAAGTATCTAACCCAAGAATACATGAAGAAAGGTGTAGATGTAGCTAGGCAACCTCGGGATTGTGACACTTGTAATCACTACAAGTGAGTCCTTAAGGAGGACTTAAAGATGAGCCCTGAGTACCACTATTTTATTATATTAAATGTATTATTAAATAGATTGTTTTAAGACGTTTTTGTTTTAAAATCAAATTTGTATTTCATGAGTACTTTATACAAGTTTTTATCCCGGGTATTTTAATTACAAAAAATATAACCTCTTTTATTGACCTTAACCTCCAACTTTTGCACAAAATGATTGTTGTGAGTTCATGTAGGACAAAGATAAGGAAACAAAAATTTAAAAAAGATTTAATTTAATTAATTAAATTAAATTTTTTGTTGCTATTTTGTAGAAACCAAAATTAAACTCTATTACGTGATAAATTTGACTATAAATAAACTAAAATTGATGTTATATGAATTATATTTATAAATTTGAGGTTATTGGGTTTTTTCCAGTGTAAAAAAAAGTTGTAGAACCAAATTTAAAAATCTGATTCAAGCTGCAATGTGTGCAACATAAGTTATGTCTGAGCCCAATTTCAAAAAATTATATATTTGTAAATATTTGGAAAACTTTTAAGACACCTGTCAGTAAAAGTTCAAATTATTTAGTCTAACCTACTATTTAAACTGCATTATTTTATCAAGAGATATTTGGTAATTTACCAGTGAGTTCTAGTAATAGTAATCACTAGTATTATTTTAATTAGTTATTTTCATTTCATGTTTCTTTTGTTTGGAATTTGATTTTGTATTTCACGTGTGATTTATAAAAGCCATTATCTACGAAATTATAAAATTAATTGAATTTCAATCAAACATAACCTAACTTTTACCAGTTCTTTTGGTAAATATTGACAATTACTAAGATTGTTTGATAAAAGTCCGAGTTTAAGTAGTTTACTAAATAATTTCAACTTTTACAGATATATGTTTAGGACCCTTCAACTTGTTCAGTTAAACACATACCCGCGCGCGTATATAGGTTATAGGTATATAAAATAAAACAATTACAAATACCTTTGAAAAGTACCAGTGATAATTATATATATTTTTTTATGAAATACTTTTTTTTTTATTTCCCCATCGATTATTTCAAGTTAATGCTATATTTTATAAAACTATATTCTAAATAACTATAAAAAATTATTTACGCCTTTGTAAGCACTTAACCAACATTGTTTGTAGGTATGGCGGAGGGGGGGAGAGAGAGATCACATCCTCCCAAAAATGGGCAATGCATTTTACAAATATTTGTGTAGAATGTACACAGGCCTCGTGACGCGGCATGTTTGTATGTTTACTTTATTATACACATTAGAAGCTTTCACCAAACCATGCGATATTCTAAAGTCGATACATCGAAAGACGAAGATAATCGACAAATAAGGAAATGTGAACAGGACGAGTTAGCGAGATTGTCGGAAGCCAAGCAGGAATGCAGACCATATGTTGTCCTTTATCAAATTCCTGCCTTAAACAGAATTTAAACTCGTTGTTTGAATTTAAACACAACACTTGCACTGCAGCACTTCCAAATAAGTGTGTTTTTATGGTTCTTTGGACACATCTCGTTCTTAACCGGAAATAGAGGGGAGTGACCGGTAAGTGTCCAATGTGGAGAAACTTTGGTTTTTGTGAGATATTAGGGACTGCTAGGGTTGCAATATTTTGGAAGAGAAATTGCGACACATTTAGAGCTGAGCTTATTAGAGGTTTGGTTGGGAAGCTCTTGTCGAGAGGATGGATGATATTAAATATTTTCAAATTAAATTATTGACAAATTTAAGCCTTAATTGAAACGTGTTAACAGTCATCCTTGCTTCTTAAAAACAAAATCGTATGGAAGATTAAATTATACTAGCTGGTAAAAACGTATAAGTGTTAAAATCAATTAAATTTCCGTTTGTAGGATAAATTAGAAAAACAACATTTTAATTATAAACATTCATCATTATAAACAGTGTTTAAGAAATAATGTACGACGGCTCTTAAATCATTTTATATATGTCCTAAACACTTTGTAACGTTACAGAAATTCCACTTATAAGATGCGTAACATAAAAATCACTTAATTAAACATATTCAATACCACCAACTAAAAACATAACCCATTCATCAAAAACCATATTACAGTAGAAATAAAATCATTTGCATTTTGTGCCTCCATTAAATATAATTTGTACAACATGAATAGTAATAGAATTTACATTATATGTTAAAGGTTAAAAAAAAAGAAAGAAGAACTTACACTTGGAGGAAAAGGGAGTCTCTATGGTGTAGAAGAAAAGTTTTGGGACATTCTATTCAAAACATCCAAAGAGCATTATTGTTATAAATCCAGGTAAAATAAAATTAATGCAATAAAAAAACAAACAAACTGCAAGTAACTAAAATATAATATTCGTGCTTCGAATCATTGGTAAATGAATATTATAAAGTCATCTTTCATCCAGATTTTATCCAATCAAAATTAACCAAAGAAAATTACAACTATTTTACAATTCTTTAAAATTCATAATAACAAACTAAAACTGTAACGGAAAAACCTTTATTAACATAAGCAATATAAATACCATTTTTTACAAAACACAATCCACCATTACTTTTATCGTATTCACCTATCGCTTATCCACTTCAATCTCATACCTTTTTATTACGATATCACATGTCTTAACTGTTTAGATTAAGTTTTATAGTTTTAAGTGTTGTAAAAAGAGACAAGAGTTAGAGATTATTGAACATCTGTACAGCGAAATTAGGAATAGCCTATTCGTTTTGTATATTTTGTAACTGAATATATCTAAAATAATAATGTTAAATGATTAATATTTTTATAACAGATACTCGTTGTACGAGATATAATTTTATAACTAACTTTTCAATCTGTTGCTTATGTTTTTTTTATTAAAAAAAGTTATAAGATTGAAAATGGATGAGATATTCAGTTCAGATTTGTTTTACCTATTATCGATATAACCTTTTATCTGCATACCAAAAACCAAGATTTTATTTTGTATGTTTTAATAATGGCTGCCGTTTAAAATGTTTAACATAGAATGTCTTGAAAACTTTAAAGAAATATAGACCAAATATACTAAATAGGTTGGTATTTTTAATTTTTGTGTAGGTTAAAAAAAATATCGTTCTTGTTAATTGACTACAATACACTCTTTGTATTCTGAATGAGTGTTTATTAGGCTACACAAATATTTGTTTGTATTTATGAAACCTTGATAGAACTACACATACTTTGGAGTGGAATTATATTTGGAACATTTTTATTGTGGAAGAATGCAAACAATTATTATTTTATAATTTATAGTTTGGTGTCAATTTCTTTTAAAAAGTGACATAAATAGATAAAAGCGCGGGTACCCGGAACCTGTTAACGCTAATTTGGCAACATACAGGGTGTTTCAGAAATATATTTCTAAACTTCGAATCATCAAAATAAATAAAAAGTTTTTGTCCGAAAAAGTTTCGTTATCCGGCCATTTAGTGTTAAAAAACATTGATGAAATTAGAAATTAATAAGTTTTAAAGTCAAAATTTCGTATACGCATTTTTTATGCTACCTTTCATCAGTATTCCAACAACTTTATCTTGTAAAATTTCAAAATGGCGGTCGATTATATTTTTTGTAAAGTTAATGTCAATAGAGTGATTGAATATTAAAAATGTCAAATGGCAGCCATTTTTACAATTTATACGATAATGTTTCGATACTTAGTATATTAGTTGAATATATTTAATATATGATACTTAGTATATAGCATGAACAAAGTGTATACCAAATTTCGATTTAAAAATTTATAATCTTTAAAAAGTGATCGTTATTTATCGAAAAAACACAAAATCGTCGACAGACAGATAATGAAGCGTTTTCTGACATATGTTATAAGAACAGTTTTCTTTATTTTGATGTCATAAATCACTTTTTCAAGTTAGGGCACTTATTTTTCAAACATTCTGTATAATTTAATATAGCTTATACAGCGCCTAAAATGTACAAAAGAAGTATATAAAACTGTAAAAAAGAAAGATTGTAACAATAATAAATGAAAGAAATGAATCCGGTAATTTCTCTTAGTGAGGTAAGATTATGCGGTGACCTTAGTTAATTGACTTGCACAGTCAATACAATGTAGGTACACCAAGGAGTAAATGCCATGAGACATAAGAGGAAGCCTGCGTGTTCACGTCTACTTGCTTAGTCAGCATGGACATGTTCTTACTAGGTCTAATTTCAACTACTTTGTAGTAAAGTCTTTGCATTCCGCATTTGATTATCTTTTTAGTGTCCATAGGTACAACCAAAGATTCTTATAATTTCACGCGAGTTTCTGCACATCTGTTTGTCTGTAAGTCGCAACACGTCTACACAGACAAGACAATTTGTTTTATATATTTCAAACGTTACATTGGCCCATATATAGGAAAAATATAGTGGTGGCGGAAAAATGACCGAGGGCCAAAAACTATTGATTGAAATTTTTTTGGAATATTATGTCTGAGGTCTTAATAGAACTAGAAGTTATTCTGACGAAATTGATATGTTGGCGCTAATTTAATAATAATAGGTGCTAATAGGCGTTAATTTAATTTAGTAATAGGTCAAATTTAAAGTGTCAGATATCACGCCATAACCTAAATACGGCGAGACTTACAAAAAAATATTATTTGGATTTGAAATTAAATTGCAGTGAGAAATTATAATTTTTTGAATGACAAATAACACTTAATTTAACCACACAATGATAAACGTGGAGTGTATACGTTTTAAAAGCAGTTTTGTTAAGAGTTAAGACAAACAATTCAATAGCCATTAAAAGATGGATTGCATTTTCATTAATTTTTATTTATTATAAACTAAACTAAACCCTTATAACTTCACGAGCATGTCTGCCTGTCCATCCATAAGGAGGAAGATGAATCATATATATTTTAAACTTTGGATTTATATTATTTGTATTATCTCACAATTAGGACAAATATAGCGATAACAATAAATATCTTGGAGTAGTTTAGGGGTAAAAACTATTGATTACAATTTCTTTTTTCCCCAATATTATGTTGGGTTATCAAATAAAACTAGAAGTTATTCTGATTAGGAATATGTTTGTTTATTTTAACGAAAAAATAATTTGTTGGAGCTAGGCCATATTTAAAGTCAGATATTATGTTCCTCTTATCTAACTTGAACATGACGTTAACAATAAATCTGGGGGAAAAAAGTTCTAAATTAAACTACAGTACAAAATCATATGTTGCATATATTTTTTGTTTGATGAATACAACTTAATTTAAACCACACAATGAGAAATGCGTAGTGTATAAGTTTGCGTAGGAAAGTAGTTTTCGTGAAATGTCAGAAAAACAATTCAATAGCTATTAAGATGGTTTGCATTTTCATTTGTTTCTTTAAGTCTTATAACAAACACGCAAGTTTACTTATATTACTTATTTTAATTTAATTTAATTTATTCTTGCCCAAACGTTGGTGCGCCAATATAACAAACAACTTGTTTGCTATTTTTTTTTTGATTTATGATTTTAAACAAAAGCCACACGTTGGTGAGCCAAATATAACATTTAAGACGTTATATATATGTTTATTTAAGTTAATTTATTTATTTTGAATATTTTGAATAATAATGATTATTAGATATTAATAATTCAATATTATTTTAATTACCTGCTATATGTTTAGTTGTTCCTAAACTTGCAAATTGTGGAAATATAAATAACACACCTGACACAACGTATTACTTAAAAAACAAACCTTAATTTATTTAAGCAACATGTCAAAGAATCATAAAAACGTACATCTATTCCATTAGTGTCTAAAATTTCTTCATTCATTCCACAAGCATTCCTTAATGTTATGTAATATACAAATTTATCTTAACTAATCGTCTTTCCTTATGCTAGACTTTATTACTAAAAAAAAAACATCAAGTTTCCACAATTGGCGTTAATTTTTAATGAAATTAATCTGTAATTTGAATTACTTTTATTTTTTTTATACACAAACAATTATTTCCTTTACAAAATTAAACTTTATTATAATCTTTATTCAATTTGTTAGTTATTAATTAATTTAATTAATTCTCTTATCTCTTTTTAGGGTCGTTAGGTTCTTTTATGGCTCAATTAAAGTGAATTATTTTAGAAAAATGAATTTATAATTTTAAAGTGAACAAGAATTTTAAATTGTACTTATCGTTGGTACTGCTTTCCAATTTTGATCGACGAGACACTTTCCACACACAACACAACGATGGCTTTAAATTTGATTTAGATATATAAAAAACAAAACACTCCACACACTATCTCCAACAACTTAATCCTGGAATTCGGACTGATGATCCTCTCCAAATCTCCACTGGCGATGAATTAATTCTTCCGACTCTTCTCTCGAACAATTCTTCCAAAATATTTTAATCTGCTCCAAAATCTCAACAAACTTTTGACTAAAAACTACTAACTCTCTTTTCAACTTTGATTCAACTAATTAATTTACTCGACGTATTGACACAGAGAACCCTAGTCTCGTGGTCAATCTAACTCCCTTTTTCTGTCCCACAGAATGCTCTCTGTCCCTAAGACCTCCTCTCACCACTCCAGATTTTAGACTCCTCTTCAAATTTTCGACGCCAAAAACCTCTCCCTTCTTCCCAAACTTTCCTTCGCTTTCACCCCTCCGATTCGCTCGCTGAATTCTCGATTTCTCCCCAGATGTTGTTCTTTTTTCCTAGTGGCTGTATTTTTTTTAAATTCGTTAGCTTTCACCATGTGGCTGTTTTCCGATTGGCCGACCTAATTCCTTTTGTCGGTTTCTCATGTTTTTTAGAAGTACCGTTATGCTTTCTAGCGTGTCCCATCAGGTCTCTCTCCCTGTAGATTTCTCTTTTTTTTATACATCCAGCTGCGTGACATAAAATCTCCCTTTAGATACCGTTACAAATTGTTTAACGTTACCACGTGTACACTACAAGGTTAGCGAAACGGCTTCTTTTCTCTTTGCACGCTTTCTCTCCTAATTTGTTGTGCACAGATGTCCTTTTGGTTATTTTTTTGTTAAAATAATATTTTCTGTTACCAGATGATACTAGTTGTTCATTATTTTTCTATTATTTAATTTAGTTTCCCCTTTATATCATAAGTTACATGTAATTACTCATTTTTTATAGAGATCGTTGTTATCCTTTATTTTATTATTTATTTGATAACGCGATATCGTTATAGTGTCCCCAGATTAAATTAATTTCCTGGTTTGGCTAAGAAATAAATTTAATCTTTGCCCGTGGAATTGTAAAACCATTTGTCCCAAAACCTTTTCCTACAATGCCATTGTTAATTGTGGTAAACCTCAGTGTTTGACAATGGACCCCTTCTCCATTGTTCTCTTGTGGTAGGTTGTTGACCATTTGTTTTGGGTCATGTCTGCTTCCCCTTTGTTTATTTACAACGTCCTAACCTAGATTTCTTTATTTGTTTACCCTGACATGTGTTATTTCTAATCTTATTTCCTAGTGATGATATGCTTTTAATAATCTACAATTAAACGTACCCCTAATCTTATCCTTATGTAAATATCCTAATTTATATGTAGTATTTCCTAATTTTTCTCTGATTAAGTAAGGTCCTTCATATAATTCACAAAATTTGTGGTACCTTTTTAGAATTAGCTTCGATGGTATACAAGCGCGTACTAAGACTTGTTCTCCCAATTTATATTCTGTTGGTGGGTGCTGTTCGTTAAATTTTTCGGCATACTTCTCACGTTTATTTTTTATTCGCAGGTAGATTTCAGCATCGCTGGTAATTGGCTCTCGCTGATCGTCTGGCTTGATGATATACCTGCTCCAATTGCGTGTAGGTTTTCTTTTAAATTGCGCTTCTACGGGTGTGGTCTCTATTGTGTCATGATATGACTCGTTAATAATGGTTTCAACGATTTCTATGATTTTTCCCCAGTCCTGATGTCTATCTTTTATTAATATTCTGCAAAATTGCCCCAACTGCCGCATGATACGCTCCGCCATGTTAGATTGTGGATTTCTAATTGCTACTGTCCTCTTCTTTATTCCCAGTCTTGTTAAACCCGTTTCCCATTTTGGTGATGTAAATTGTGTCCCATTATCAGATAGAATGTGTCTTGGCGTTTGTACTTCCTGTAGGTATTTTTCTACTTGTTTTAAAGTGGTTGTAGTTGTAGTATTCCGTACCTTATATAATTTGGTATATTTCGTGAAGGCGTCTATCATCACGAATATGTATTTGCACCCCCCAACTGACTTAGGCAATGGTCCATAATAGTCCACGCAGACCAACTCTCCTACCCCTTTTGGAACTATTGGCAACATCTCCGCATTTCTGTGTTTGATATCGAATTTACCGTTTTGGCATTTTGGACATTTAATGAGTTCGTCCCTTATGTGTTTCGTGATGCTGTCTCCTGTAAAGTCCTCTTTAAATAGTTTGTAACATTTTTTAATTCCCACATGTCCGTATATTTCGTGTATTTCTTTGGCTAATATTTTTACAAAGTCTTTTGGTACCATTAATTTCCATACTCCCTTCTCTCGTCGAAATAATTTTTCTTCATATACTTGATAAAAAGTCTTAAATTTTGGATTATTTCTATTTAAGTGTTCTATGATATTTTTACAATTTTGGTCCCCCCTTTGTATGGTTTCGAAGTTCCTTAAAGTTTTCCCCAATTTTATATTAAATCCTTTTGCCAACATTAAAATTTCTATAAATCTCTCTTCTCCAGTTTCCTGTATTTCCGCATTGTCCTCTGGATACCGACTTAGAGTATCCGCCACGATGTTATCTTTCCCTTTGCAATGTTTAATCGTAATATTGTATTCTTGTATAAGCAGAATCCATCTGGTCATCCGGGCATTCAATAGTCGACAATTATTGATGAATGTGATTGCTTTATTATCAGTAATTACAGTTAATCGTTTTCCTAATACGTAGGTTCTAAATTTCCTAAGGCAAATTACTACACTATACAATTCTTTTTCGGCTGTGCTATAGAATCATTCTGCTCCCTTAAATGTCCGGCTGGTGTACGCAATAACTGCTATTTCTTGATCCTCCCCAATTTGATATAATTGCCCTCCTGCTGCGATTTCCGACGCGTCTGTCTGTAGGTAGAACATTTTATCGCGGTCAGGATGTCGTAACGTTACTACTTCTTCAAATTCCTTCTTAACTCTTTTAAAACTCTCTTCTATCTCACTAGTCCACTTAAATTTGGTCCCCTTTTTCAATAATCCCTGTAATGGTGCTGTTACCGATGCGTAGTTTTTTGAAAATTTATGGTAGAAATTAGTAAGTCCGAGAAATCCCTTCAACTGTCTGGCTGTCTTAGGCCGTGGGAAATTTTGTATTGCTGCCATTTTGTTTGCCTGTGGTTTAATACCGTGCGTGGTTAATAAAAATCCTAAATACTCTATTTCCTGTCTACAAAAGTTAGACTTGCTTAAATTTACAGTTAAATTTGCATTTTTGAATACCTCTAATATTGTCTCAATCTGTTTTAAATGCTCCGTCCAGTTCTCAGCTAAACACAAACAATCATCGACATATAGGGTGATAAATTGTTTAACTTCCTCAGTTAATATCGAGTTTAATCCTCTGGTGAGGCTGGCTAAGCTAGTACTTAGACCAAATGGCACAGTCTTGTATCGGTAGCATAACCCCTTGTGTAGAAATGCGGTGTAATCGCGGCTATCCACATGTAACGGTATTTGCCAAAAACTGCTCGTCAGGTCAAAACTACTCATCCAATTAACGCGCTTTTCTATGGTTAATAACTCCTGTATAGGCTGCGATCCTTCGTAATCCGGCACCGTTCTAGCGTTGATAATCCTCGCATCCAAACATATTCTAACACTTCCGTCCTTCTTACAAACCGGAACTATCGGATTAATGTACGGGCTATTGCATCTCTCAATTATCCCATATTCCATCATTCGTTCAATTTCCATGTCAACACTTTCTCGGAATTTCATAGCTACCGGCCAACTTCTTTGACAATAGGGACTTTTATCTGTTACTTTTAATTTATGTTGATATGTCGTGATTAACCCTGGTTTCTTGCAAAATACATCTTTATACCTAATTAAAATTTTACCTAATTGTTCCTTTTGTTCTATAGAAATATGCCCTAATTCATTTAATTTATTTATTATTTCTTCCTGACTTGTATCGTAATTTTCCGTAGTCATATGTTGTATTAATTTTTCATCATATCGCTCTTCCGGATCCTCGAACAAAATCTCATTTTTTATCTCATCATTATCCTTTGAAACATTATTTAATTCTAACCTATTACTTATGAAATCCACTACAGCCTTATTCTTTACTAAAAAGTCTAATCCTAAAATACAATTTCTTATCAATTCGGGTACAATAATAAAATGAACGTTCAGCGTAAACTCTCCTACTTTCGTTTCTATAATAATCTGCCTTTTTACATTCTTCGAGCGTAAGCCAGTAGCTCCAATAACCTTAACGCCGGCGACTGGTAGCTCCTCGTATTTTCCCATCATCTCTTTATTTTCGGAATAATACTGTTCCGACAAGGAATTAAATTCACAACCTGTATCTACTAGTGCTTTTAATTTGATGTTGTTGAATTCTATTTTTATTTCCGGGCATTTATTAAGATTTTTATTTATAAAATACGGGTCGTCTTCCTCCTCTAAACGGTCTTTTAAATCTGTAAATAGGGTGTTCATTATTGTGGCAGGTTGTAAAGTCTCTTGTCGGCTATCGCTTACGCTCCCTTTCAACTTTCACTTATTCCGACCGTTAGGCATCTGTTCCTTGACAACCCTCTTGTCTTGGCTGCCCGGGTCATTGCTCGTACTAGGTTTGTTTACGTTTTCCCTTTCGTTAAAAGGTCTACGCCCCTCTTCTCGCCATGTGGTTTGTCTGTCATTCGGTCGTCTACCCCTGTTATCTTGCCTACTATTGTAGTTATAATTTCCCTTTTCCTGGTAATTCCTTCTGTTTATTTCCGTTCCAGCACTCTCATTAATTTGCTCTATTCTAGCATGCTCAAATTCCATCAATAACTTTATGAAATCTGTTTTCCTTTTTATTCCTCGCGTAATTATTGCAATGAGCACATTTGGGTGGAAATGCTTCCCCGCTTTGTTTACTAATTGATCCTCCGTTAATGGTGGATTTAATTCCGAACATTGCAACATCAATGTCTCTACGTATGCGATCGCTTCTTCCCCCATTCTACCTCTGAATTTTCCAAATTCCAACTGATCCCTAATCTTGGCCTGGATTATTTCGTTGAAATATTTTTCCTTAAATAATTCTTCGAATTGTTCGAAATTTTGCACGCTTCCCCTATGCAAACGCCACCAGATATACGCGTCGTCCTTCTGGTACCGGTCGATCCAGTTCATATTGTTCCCTACCATATTCTCACTAATCTCCTTCATTACGTTTACGAATTGCATAGGAAACCGCTCCCTTCCTGAGAAACTTATGTTCCTTATTTCCGGCTCTTGTATATATCCCTCTCCGTTGTTTTTAACCGCTCTTAACCTTCTATCAAGCTCTATTAATTTCTTCGCGACCTCATCCGTCTTTTTCGCGTTTTCTTCCAGTTTAGCAGTATTAACGTCATTAAATTTTACACAGTTCTCCCGTATTTCTCCGTCTTTTTGCGCAAGTTCCTGTAGCCTAACGTCGACAACGATTCCGTGGTCCTCGATCTCTCGCACGCGAATCTCGGTTTCCGCACGATAATCCTGGATTCGGTTGCCGAATTCTTCTCCCGTTTTCTTGACTTGTCCCTCGAAATTCGTCCGGATTTCCGCTACCGTTTCTTCTACCGTTCGGACTCGATTTTCTACGCCGTCGCATCGTTCTTCTAATTTTTTGTTAATCCTATCCTCGACCTCGTTGATACTCTTTTTTAACTCCCCACGAATTGTTCCTAACATCTCCTCCTGTCTTTTCGCGTTTTCTTCCGCTAACTTCTCGGCTTTTTCTTCCGCTAACTTAGCTAACTTCTCGGCTTTTTCTTCCGCTAACTTAGCCAACTTACGATTTTCTTCCTCCGCTAACTTAGCTAACTTACGATTCTCCTCGGCCATTTGTCTTATCATTTCCTGCAATCCCGCCATACCGTCTCCTCCTACCTGTCCTACCGCTGTTTCTACCCTTGGATTCCTATCGCTGGTCCCCGCCCGGAATTCTACATTACCCTCAATTTCTAACCCTCTAATTTGTTCTACTTCCCCAATTTGATTCCCCTCTTCGCTGAAATTTAAGCTTTCGCTCCCTAGCCCCATCTGGTTATAAATTTCACTTTCATTGGCCATATTTGAATCTAATACTCTTTTCCTACTTCTCGTCAACATATATCTCTATCTAATTCTCTTATTCTAACACAATACACAATACACAATATATCCTACAACAATGTCTATGTCCTTATTCTACAATTTCTATGTTTAACAATTAAAACTTCACTTTTAATTGAGCCCTGCCGTTGAGCGCCAATATATAACAAACACGCAAGTTTACTTATATTACTTATTTTAATTTAATTTAATTTATTCTTGCCGAAACGTTGGTGCGCCAATATAACAAACAACTTGTTTGCTATTTTTTTTTTGATTTATGATTTTAAACAAAAGCCACACGTTGGTGAGCCAAATATAACATTTAAGACGTTATATATATGTTTATTTAAGTTAATTTATTTATTTTGAATATTTTGAATAATAATGATTATTAGATATTAATAATTCAATATTATTTTAATTACCTGCTATATGTTTAGTTGTTCCTAAACTTGCAAATTGTGGAAATATAAATAACACACCTGACACAACGTATTACTTAAAAAACAAACCTTAATTTATTTAAGCAACATGTCAAAGAATCATAAAAACGTACATCTATTCCATTAGTGTCTAAAATTTCTTCATTCATTCCACAAGCATTCCTTAATGTTATGTAATATACAAATTTATCTTAACTAATCGTCTTTCCTTATGCTAGACTTTATTACTAAAAAAAAAACATCAAGTTTCCACAATTGGCGTTAATTTTTAATGAAATTAATCTGTAATTTGAATTACTTTTATTTTTTTTATACACAAACAATTATTTCCTTTACAAAATTAAACTTTATTATAATCTTTATTCAATTTGTTAGTTATTAATTAATTTAATTAATTCTCTTATCTCTTTTTAGGGTCGTTAGGTTCTTTTATGGCTCAATTAAAGTGAATTATTTTAGAAAAATGAATTTATAATTTTAAAGTGAACAAGAATTTTAAATTGTACTTATCGTTGGTACTGCTTTCCAATTTTGATCGACGAGACACTTTCCACACACAACACAACGATGGCTTTAAATTTGATTTAGATATATAAAAAACAAAACACTCCACACACTATCTCCAACAACTTAATCCTGGAATTCGGACTGATGATCCTCTCCAAATCTCCACTGGCGATGAATTAGTTCTTCCGACTCTTCTCTCGAACAATTCTTCCAAAATATTTTAATCTGCTCCAAAATCTCAACAAACTTTTGACTAAAAACTACTAACTCTCTTTTCAACTTTGATTCAACTAATTAATTTACTCGACGTATTGACACAGAGAACCCTAGTCTCGTGGTCAATCTAACTCCCTTTTTCTGTCCCACAGAATGCTCTCTGTCCCTAAGACCTCCTCTCACCACTCCAGATTTTAGACTCCTCTTCAAATTTTCGACGCCAAAAACCTCTCCCTTCTTCCCAAACTTTCCTTCGCTTTCACCCCTCCGATTCGCTCGCTGAATTCTCGATTTCTCCCCAGATGTTGTTCTTTTTTCCTAGTGGCTGTATTTTTTTTAAATTCGTTAGCTTTCACCATGTGGCTGTTTTCCGATTGGCCGACCTAATTCCTTTTGTCGGTTTCTCATGTTTTTTAGAAGTACCGTTATGCTTTCTAGCGTGTCCCATCAGGTCTCTCTCCCTGTAGATTTCTCTTTTTTTTATACATCCAGCTGCGTGACATAAAATCTCCCTTTAGATACCGTTACAAATTGTTTAACGTTACCACGTGTACACTACAAGGTTAGCGAAACGGCTTCTTTTCTCTTTGCACGCTTTCTCTCCTAATTTGTTGTGCACAGATGTCCTTTTGGTTATTTTTTTGTTAAAATAATATTTTCTGTTACCAGATGATACTAGTTGTTCATTATTTTTCTATTATTTAATTTAGTTTCCCCTTTATATCATAAGTTACATGTAATTACTCATTTTTTATAGAGATCGTTGTTATCCTTTATTTTATTATTTATTTGATAACGCGATATCGTTATAGTCTGTAAGTAAAACCAAAGACTCTTATAATTTTACTTTAAATTGTCGCTTTAAAGACTTTATATAACTCTCTTTATATACTTAAGGTTGTGTCGTATTAACAAACGCTTGACCCCTTTTCTTATTTAGGAAATGACTAACGTAGAACCCAAAATAGTCCATTATGTCCAGCTTCAAATGACACATTTCATCAAAATTTGTTATGATATAATTTGTGATGATTTAGCGAAATTCGACCTATTATGACATCATATGTAGTACTTATGGACTGACACTGCTGACATGGACTTTGGTTTTGTGTCTGAGAATGTCGGTACAATATTAGACCTTTACACAATCTATTCCTCACTCATAGGTAATAAAGTTATGTGTGATAAAAATAATTGTCGAGTTATTTGCGACATATCAGTTTTGAGTCCAGAATTTTTTTTTAAGCAATGTCTGTCGTCTTTTGTATGTGCAGTGCTTTGCAACTTAAACGTGTGAGCCGATTTTAATCAAATTTGGTGTGTGGGCATATTTTGGCCATTACTCGGTGATTTATTTCTTCATTTATTTGACAAGGAAAAAACTCAATATTACGATTTTCTTGAAATCAGTTTTAATTATTTCGAATAAATTTTGCTTAATATACAGGTTCATGAATTATTAGTAAAAAAAAAAAAAAAAAAAAAAAAAAAAAATCGACTATGGGGGTGTTATAAAGTATTTTATTTCTCAAATTTGACTCAGCCGATTTCGTTCAAATTTTATTGAATGGAATTTGAAGATTAATAAACTAAATCAGTGTTCAAAATAGCAAGTAAAAAAATATTATTGTTCAGGAATCATTGGATAAAAACAAAAATGAACCCAGACCACGTATTAAGCCTTTATCGAAATATATAATGTTTTCAAAGATTGCGCCCATTTTCAGTTTTTTTAATTAATTAATTTATTTTATTATTTTTTAAATTTTTTTTATTATTATTATTTTTTTTTTTATTTATTTTTTTTTTACAATTACATAAATGAGATTTTGGTGAAGATAAATTTTGGTTCGTTTTTATTTGGTTTTGGGAGTGGGTGAGTGAGAAAATTTGTGCAATGTTTCTGTACCACTTATTTTATTATTGTTGTTTAGTAAACTCAAAATTTTAGAGTGGTTGTTATAAAATCAAATTTTAGAATGTTTGTCATAAAATCGAAACAAAGATTTAGAGTAGATGTCATAAATCAAAATTTAAACTTTAGAGAGTGGCTGTCACAAAACGAAAATTCATAATTTTAGAGTGGGTCCCATAAAACGAAAACTAAAAATGTTAGAGTAGCTGACATGAAAAAAAAACTCAAAATTTTAGGATGGTTGTCATGAAACCAAAACTAAAACTTTTAGAATGATTGTCATAAACCAAAACTCAAAATTTTAGAGTGGCTCTAATAAAAATAAAACTAAAAACTTTAAAGTGTGTCATGAAATCAAAACTAAATTTTTTAAAGTGGCTGTCATGAAACCAAAACTCAAAATTTTAGAGTGGTTGTCATGAAACCAAAACTAAAAGATTTAGAATGATTGTCATAAACCAAAACTCAAAATTTTAGAGTGGCTGTAATAAAACTAAAACTAAAAATTTTAAAGTGGCTGTCATGAAACCAAAACTCAAAATTTTAGTGTGGTTGTCATGAAACCAAAACTTAAAACTTTGAAGTGGCTGTTATAAACTAAAATTCAAAATTTTAGAGTGGTTGTAATAAAGCAAATTAAAATTTTTTAGAGTGGTTGCCATAAAACCAAAACTAAAAATGTTAGAGTGGCTGCCATAAACTAAAACTAAAAATTTTAGAGTGGCTGTTATAAAAGTTGAGAGTTTTAAAGTGTGGAGATACAACTTTAATCAATGTGCAAAACTGCTAGAAATTACAATTAGATTGGTCTTTGTATATCTACTATTCACCGATAATTTCTAAATTAATTGAAAAAAAAAATGTAAATCGTGAACCAATTTTGAGTTTGTTGATAGATTCTTACTTACATTCTGAGATTAACTGATACTTGGTTTAATGCAACGTTTTTGCATCGTAGAAAGTGAACGCAGCCGTGAAGTGAATAGAAAAGTCTTTAGTATTGTGTGGAATGATGCAGAGATCCGGTTGTAAAATATCAATGTCGTACTAAAACCTACTGGCTCTATGATTTACAACAGGAAGTCATGGCCATTCTTGGATTTATAGTATCACGACTTGTGCATAAAACTATAGGGAGGTGCCATGATAGTATGCTGCTTTAACGAACTCGACCCTATTGTAGGACAGAATCTATTATAAGCTTAGGTAGAACTAGAGCGGTTAGCGAACTTTGTACAAAACGTATCAAATCTGAGCAAAAACAACGGACAAACTAATTTTCTCTTACCCAAATCAAATCAGCCATTATTTTTATAAAGTACACCTCATGTCAAAAATATAAATAATATTTTTTTGTAATTCCAACGCCTTGACTTTATGTATAAACATCCATATAGTTCATAAATATGAATAAAACCATGATTTTCCCCCAATTTTTCATTATAATATTGATTTCAGTATTAAAAAAAAAAAAAAAATAGAAATAGGCCCTATGATTCACAGCCTACAAGAGCATCAGTAGGTCTACAGTTGTTGTGTTATTGTAACTTTTAACAAAATATAGGCCTAGTGTCTTTCTCAGATTTTTTATGGAAATTTGATAAAATATGAATTTTTGGGCTACTGGAATAACTTCTTTAATTTCATTATTTTCCATTTGTTTAGCCAAAACAACATGTAACAATTAGTGTAGTTAACTATGGATTATCTTTAAGTTCATAAATAAAAAATATTTCTTTCATATATTGAATTTCTTCTACCTTCCACTACACGTGTCACGACCGTTACAAAACAATGTCACGTCCGTGACGACAGGAAACATTTTTTCTCTCTCAACAGAAATAAAATAATAAAAACTAGATATTATGGTTATAAAGATTATATATTAAGCAATAAAGTAATATTTTATTTTATACCCTAACTGTAAATACTTAACAGAATTTTTTATAAGACTTGCCGAACCTCAGGAGACAGGTGAATTTCTTGTCACGTCCGTTACAGCCAATTAAAGTTTAATAATACCTAGACTATTCAATCATGCCACATGGAATTTTGCATACAGTTAAATAACCTTCATTCCTTTAGGCTCAGCAAAGAAAATATTTGCTAGTGAATAATGTTTACCATTTTTTTTCTACTGTAAAGTCATCTAATTGTCACGTCCGTTACAAAAGAATGGCTGAAATATAAACTAACCGAAATATCACAAATGTTATTTCGGTAGTTGTCAATCAAAAAATGCAAAAGAACTATGGATGACGTCTTTAAAAAATATTTATATATTTAAATACTGTAAGTGCATAAACTTCCTTTGCTCGTCCCGTAAATGCGTCCATGCGTAAATCGTATTTTATTAAAACAAGCTTAGAATGAAGTCCGTCAATGATAGAATTTGTTTCTGTCAATCATTCATAAACGTAATATTATTTGACTTCAGATTTGTCACACATGTCCGAGCCATTAACTCCAAGTTTCAGTAAAATTTGAACAAAATCGGTACATCACATTTTGAGAAATTACGTTTTTTAACAACAGCGCCATTACATAATTTTTGTTTTCTTACCGATAACTCACAATCGGTGTTTAGTTTTGTGATTTAACCAAGCAATCACAATAGTCTACGTTTTGTTTGGTTCCTTATTGAACTGTCGATGAAAAGTGTTCAAAAAATCTGGTCACAAGTTTTACCACCACAGATACCATGCTGTCGTCTTTGCGTAAACACGATAGTGTGATCATGTAGAAACATAATAAATTGAATTGAAAATGTCAAAATGACGCCCAATTTAAACAATTTTTGTTAGGTTAGGTTAGGTTAGGTTAGGTGTATTATTCAAATTATAAACGCACTAATTTAAATAACAATGCATATTTCAAATCTGTATGTAACGGTATCATCCCCACCTCTATACAATGAAAAATAGGTTATTATCAAATATGTATTTTGAACCCTAACATCCCAAAAAGATATACATATAGTTACAAAGGCTGCGCCACAGACAGGAGCGTAGCGTTTGGAGGCTCCTTCACATATCTTCAAGTTCAAGGTCCGCCAGGACCGAGACACTAAAACGAGCGAAGCGATATATCAATTAGAGCTTAACCAACTTCAAGAATAGTGATACAATTACTAGGTTTAGAAAACCTAACTGTTTTAAACAAACTTACCCTGCTGGATAACAACCCTTGATCAACCAAAACAATTTAGCATATCATACAAGGTCGAAGATAACAACTTTTGAGATTTATATTTATAGGATATTATAGCAATACATTGTAAGATAGGGCTGGGTAAGTAGCATATTTTTTTTAGAATTATGGTAGGCCTGTAATTTAACTGTTTATTACAAAAGTTTTTTCTGGTTTGTTTACATTAAATTAAAAAAAAAATAATGAAATTGAATCGTACTCACTTGACCTCTGAACGTAATAAATTTAATTGTTTTTAATTGTATTGTACTACAGATTGTATAATGTGAACCAATTAATTTAATGTGGTCATTTTGTATTTATATGGATAATTAAATGTGTTTATGTGAGTTTTATATTTGTAGAAAAAATAGTCATAATTTTAATTAATTTGTATTTAAATTTGATTAATGAGTATTAATTAGTTTCGTATATTTATGTTCATTAACAATATGAATATCGATCGGTTTGAAAAGTTTATTGCTACAAATTATTTGGACTATTTCCTGTTGTTGTGATGAAGTTATATTGGTAGTTTAAGTTGTGAGTATAAATAAATTTACGAAACTTAAAACTGGTCGTTGAGATGTGTTGGTTTCCACCGGACATTCTATGCTGACTCATGGGTTTCTACGGGAATCCTACGCAATGCAAAAGATGTCAAGGTGTTTTTACAAACACATTTAACTCCCGATGTTCAGGATGATATTAAGATCCGACAACAGGATTAAATGGAAATTTAAAATTAGCTCGGTAAGGTAAAATTAGCTCGGTAAGATGTTGTTTTAGTTTTGTTATTAGTGATACTGAAGATAGAAAATAAATTGTACAAAAACATTGCAAGAGTCACTCACCCAACTCCAAAATAAAATTTAAAAAACGAACCCAACTAATCGTCATTTAAAATCTCATGAAATAGAATCTGAAAATATTTCAAAACAAAGAAATATCAACTTTGTATATGTTGTTTTTTTATAATTTTCAATATTTTATTCTTTTTTTTTAAGTGTTAGTTGGTTAGTCATTGGTCAAATATTGAGATTTTAATAGATTCTGTTTACTTTCTTGTTGAAATTGATTAAAAACTCAAGAAACTAATTACTTTATTGAGGAAATTGGTTAAAAAAAATCAATTAAGTAAATAATTTCTTGTGAAAATTGGTTAAAAAATCAAGGAAAAATTACTTTATTGAGGAAATTATTCAAAATCAAGAAACTAGTTACTTTCTTGTGGAAATTGGTTAAAAAATCAAAAACTAATTACTTTATTGAGGAAATTGTTCAAAAATCAAGAAAATAATTACTTTCTTGTGGAAATTGGTTAAAAACTTAAGAAACTATTTACTTTTTTGTAGAAAATGGTTAAAATATTAAGAAACTAATTACTTTCTTGAGGAAATTGGTTAAAAAAATCAATACATAAATTACGTTCTCGAGGAAATTGGTTAATAAATCAAGAAACTAATTACTATGTTGAGGAAATTGGTAAAAAAATCAAGAAACTAATTACTTTCTTATGGAAATTGGTTAATAAAAATCAATAAACTAATATCTTTTAGAGGAAATTGGTAAAAAAATCAACAAAATATTTACTTTATTTTGGAAATTGGTTAAAAAATCAAGAATCTAATTACTATGTTGAGGAAATTGGTAAAAAAAAAAAAAAAAAATCAACAAAATAGTTACTTTCTTTTGGAAATTGGTTAAAAATCAAGAAACTATTTACTTTCTTGTGGAAATTAGTTAGAAAAATTAAGAAACTAGTTAGTTTCTTTTGGAAATAAAGTTGGTTAAAAAATAAAGAAACTTATTGACTTTATATAGAAATTCATTAAAAAAAAAAAAAAAAAAAAAAGAAATCGGTTAAAAAGCAAAGAAGTTAATTACTTTATTCAGGAAATAATTTATAAAAAATCAAGAAACTAATTAATTTGTTGAGGAAATTGTTAAAAAAAAATCAGGATAAACAGCGGTCAAGGAACGTTGTTTGTGTTTTTTTCCCAATTATTCCTGAATTGCAATAGGCTATTTTTTAATTCCATTTTTGCATATGGATTTGGGTCAATAATCTTCACAATTTACTCAAATTTGAATAAAGTCGGCAGAATCAATTTTGAGAAATTAAGTATTTCATAACAGACCCATTACTTTTGACCTTTTTCAAGGTCATTCTTTTGACCTTTTGTCGTTAATACTTGAACCGACATTTTTGTAGAGATGAAGACCAATACGTTTTGTTTTGTTGCTGCATTTGTGCAAAATTTGATCAATTATGACTTATGCTGAGGATTTGTTTATGGGATAAGTAAAGCAAGTTTTTGCTTCTATTAAATTTTTGTTCAAAGACGGTGTACAATGCTTCATTTTAAGTTTTTTCTTGAAAAATAATTAAATGATATTTTTGGTGACTTTTAGATTTGGTTAGTTTTTATTTAGGTATGAGTGAGGGAGTACGTTTTTGCACCGTTTATTGATGCTTGTATTTCAGAGAACGAAGTAATATTTTTATCATTTCACTGAGTGGCTGTGAAATTACAATATTTTACTTGTTTACGAGCGTGACAGTGGACAGTCACTGTTAGTGGCCGCCATTAGTTCCATCACACTATATAGTAAAAACCTAACGCCTGTACATTCATTCTTCATGTTAGAGGCCAGAGGGGTTACGCACCCCGCCATTTCATTGCTACCGCATTCTTTCCTTTGTTGTTCCATGCAATTTAAATAGATTTGAGGCGAACGACCTCGTCGCAAACACTGCCATCCCTTGCTCTCCCTGCTAATTTAACTTTATTATTTCAATATTAGGACACAGATGTAAGAAGCTTTGAACTAAACTAAAGAAAACTAGACTAGTTCAAAATTAGTTTGGGTATTTTTGGTTTCAAATAAATTAGTAATGAGTAACAAATGGGATGAGCATGTTTTGTGAAACACTCTGTATACAACGGTAATAATTGATATAAACAGGGTGATTATTTCATTATGTACACTATTCTTATAGCGTAAATTATTAATCCGATGGAAAAACTTTAAATGGGAAACTGTTGTTACTTTTTAATACAACTGAATTTTTTTTTGCTAATTCTGAAAAATGCCTATTTTCCAATAAGGCTACCAACGTTTTAATTTCTTATAGGGACCCTTATTTTTGTGTTGTTTTTGGATTCTGTATAAAATTTTAAGTCGTTTTTATTCTTGGTTATTGTTTGGTAAACCAGTTTAGGAGTAATAGGGGCTGAAATTTTGAAACATTTGACATTTGAAGCATTTTCTGGAGGCAATTTTACATACTTCCTATCGTTGAATTAGGATAAAAATGTAAGTAGTTATCTAAGATGTGTATATACTAATGTAGGACTACAAATCAAATAATTTGTGCAACAAATAAAAAATTGCTAGAATCTAAGTGATGTAATAGTGTAGAATAAGCTATGTAAAGAATTAAATAGCCTGGACAAATTATTTGTTTTATTTGTAGCCATACATACATATTAGACTACGCATTACAAATTCAAAAATAGATAAGATATTGAGATCAGATAAGTATTTCGTATGTTACGTTTTACAAGTGTACCAAACGCAAAGACTTTATTTTTATAATTTTCAAAATGACGGCCACTTAAACTGAAGACTTGGAATGTTTTCAAACCCGTTATTTAAAAAAAAATTAACGGCCCTCATTTTGAAAGTTATAAAAAATAAAGTCTTTGTGTTTGGTACACTTGTAAAACGTAACATACGAAATACTTATCCCAAATCTGAACTCAATAACTTATCTATTTTTAGAGTTATAATGTTTTACAAACTGGTGGATACACGGATAATGAAGCTGAATTCGACTGTGTGTTGTTTTACTCTTTCTTTTCTTTTTCGTTTTGATGTGTATAATCAGAATGAGTAGCCAGTTCACCTTTTTTGGAACACTCTGTATATATTTTGTAAAGATGGCATTTTTGGTGAGGAATAGATTTGGTTTTGGAGATTGAAAAGTTGTACAGTATTTTTCTAACTTTTATTTCTCAAATTAAATCAATTATAACTTTGCTTATTTTTCAAACTCAGATGAAATTTAAACTAGAGCTAAGGTAACATTAATAATAAACCCTATATTGTTATTTTTTTTCTGTAAGCTGAGGTACCGTAACAAAGTTATCGATAAAAAAATCATAACATTCTAGTAATTGTCTAGAATACCTACTGGCTTACACCAGCTTGTAATTATTTTTGTATGTATTAGACCTTCTAATATTATAGCTGAAACAAATGTACAAAAAATAATGTAGTGCTTAATAATAAAATTTGTCCTTAATTCACAAGGTGTAATACATTTAGTACATTAAAGAACTGGTGTAAAGCAGTGGATGTTCTAGACAATAATTACCAGAAAATTAAGAATTTGTTTTCTATCTACAACTCTGTTATTACTCAGTCTACAGTACAAATAAAAATAACAGTACTGTAGTGTTATTATGTTTTACCCCAGCTCTAGTTTAAATTTCACCTAAATTAAACAATGAAAAATAAGCAAATCGTCTCTGGAAATAGAGATTAAAAAAAAAAATTAAAAAATTAAGTGCCTATAGCTCTGTTGGAAGCAGCAAGCCACTCATAAAGCATAAAACGTTTATATATTTCTCTGTGAGTACAGTAGATGTGGTATTTATTGTAGTTACAGCGAGTTAGCCACTAGCCACATTGGTTGTATAAGAACGCTTTATTGAATATATTAAAACACCCTTCAAAGAACCACTTTTATGGTTCGTATAAGCACGTATAACTTTTGAAACGGACTGTAGGTAAATAACTTCAAAGTCTGTCTGTGACATAGATCAGAGGAGTTCTTGGTGTCTACACCATCGTTTAAATCACTTTAATCCTTTATAAATATTCGGTATGCAGCTGTTGTCGTTGGACGGCTGGATTTGGTTTTTATTTTGTTTACGTTCTCACATGTTTTTAGAATAAAGTTATGAGAAGGGATATAAAAGAGTTGAACTGGTATACGCGGAAATACCAGTTAAGTAATTTTTTGGAATGATGTTTGTTTGTTGTCTGTGCAGTGACGTCGTACAAAATAGTAGGGGTTACTAAATTTATAGAATTTCTTGAAGCGTTTTTGTATTTTTTATATACAATGGAAAATTTGGGTGATTTCAGATCAAAATACAGAATTACAACTCCTTAAAAATCGACTCAAAAGAATTTGCTCAATTTTTTTATTGATATACTATTTTCAAATATTGATTCCGTCATTTCGTATATAGTGTGTGACTGTGGACATATTTTGACCATATATGGAAGCGTTTTTGTATTTTTTCTATAATGCAAAATTAGAATGTAACTGATGTGAGAAAAACAACAACAAAATATTCAAATTCCCTAAAAATCTAACCTAAAGAACTTTCTCAATAAAAAAAAAAAAAATTCTAATATTGATTCCGCCATTTGGACTGTGCATATATTTTGTCCATATCTAGAAGCGGTTTTGTATTTTTTCTACAGTATAAATTTGGGTATAAGTGATGTGAGAATAAAACACAAAATTCAAATTCCCCAAAATCGACTCTAAAGACTGTGATAAAATTTTGACAAATTTAATATATCCTAACATTGATTCCGTCATGTGGTCTATAATGTATGTCTGCGCACATATTTTGGCCATATCTAGAAGCGTTATATTTTCTACATTGCAAAATGTGGGTATAAGTGATGTCATACCAAAACAAAAATTCCAATTCCCTATAATAGACTCTAAGAATTTACTCATTTCCCCCTAACTTTTGAATATTTTATAATATTGATTCGTCATCTGGTCTCCACTAGCTATGATCTAGAGGGTATGACTTTTTTTATCCGTAAAGAAAGAAAGCAGAGAACAGCAATGCCAAAGTTGGAGTGAGGATTAGCATAAGAGCAGACCACACGCAGTGCGTACAAACCAGAACTCACGAGTGAATGAGTTTTCAAGCAACTCACAAGATCGGATGACAAAACGTTGCCACATCGATAACAAGTTCTGCTAGATTGCATTGAACCCTACCTTAAACAAAACAAGTGTAGTTTTGGATTAGACCGTTGTGGGACATAAGTGTGCAAAACCTTTAGGACAAATTTTCTGTGTAATTAATATTTATGAAACTTTAGAGAATATAAAAACACACGTTGCCACCAATTCTTAAATCTTTTAGTCGAGCTTCTCTAAATCATGATACAGATTGTTCCAATCATGTGTCGGTATTTTTAATGGTTATACAGGATGTAAATGATACTCAATAAATATGAAACTTTGTGGTTATGTTCGTAAAGAACTGGAAATTAATATATAGAGAATTAAGATTTTTATTTTTATAGAAAAAAAAAAAAACACTTATAAAGAATGATTTTTTTATTGGTATAAACAATAAAGCAATAAAAAAATCATTCTTTATAAGTGTTTTTTTTTTGTTTTTGTTTTTGTTTCTATAAAAATAAAAATCTTAATTCTCTATATATTAATTTGAATGTTATTTTCAACTATGAAATATCAAAAACCTAATACTATTAGTGGTAGATATTAGAAATTAATAAATACAAGATTTAACCTTAAAAAAAAAGTTTTATAGAAATCGTTGTTGTTACTTTCTTATACAGTAAATGCAGTTTGAATAAAACCTTAAAATATCACATTAGTTTTTTCTAATAATATTTAATTATTATATTATTATTTCCTTGTAACTTTTTTTTCAGATATATTGTAATGTTATTTATATTAATTTGAATATATTATTGTTTTGCAAATAAAATGTCATTAATTGTAAAAATTAAGATATTTATTAAAACTTCCGCTATTTTGGTTTTAATTTGCTTATAATTATTTTCAATTATTTGGGAACGTTACCAAGTTTTACCTACGTTGAATCTTATTTGTTTTAAAATAACCTATTCATGCAACACTGTATCAAATACGATGTTTAGGGGACCCTGACATAATGGATAGATGAGAACCTTTCTTTTATATCGGTTAAAAATATGAAAATAACTTTGAAAATATTTATTTAATATTTACTACTGTGGATGAATTTTTTAAAATATTAACAATGTGGACTCGACTATATCCACTGCTTGATATTTTAATCTTTTAATTTGGCAAATGTACAGTAAATGGAAATTTCTTCTTCTTTCTATAAATCTCTTAGCTATTTCTATTTTCTTATGTTCCGACAACGACAAAACTTCCACCAATCTTTTTCAAAGAATTAATTAGGCCTATGTATTAAAGCCTATATGTAATATAGGCCTATGTATGCAAAGTGTTCATTTTAACTTGGCCAACATTAATATCTCTAAAATTACAAGGTATAAAAACATTAAATGTGAGTATGTCTTTAATTATTTTAACGAATTACAACCATGTGATTCACTTTATCTCTCCAGGATTCTTGGTCTTACTATAAAGACTGCTTCAATAGTTTTTTGTACTATTAAAATTTCCTAACAAATATTCTCTACAAACCTTCTTGATCGAAACAATATTCAAAAAAGGTATTCATTGACCTCAGAACTAGATGAAAACTAGTTCTTATACTCGCACAATCACTCCCCTCTAAATAAAGAAATTATCTGTAAATAAACTTGTCACCAAATTAACCATCCACTTCAACACTGAACAGTGAATGTGAATGTTATCTGATTTTGTGAAACAGACCACCAATGTGAAAAAAATAACCTGTCACTTTTACCAAGTCATTATTTGATACGTGAAACAGAAACTTTTTATAAGTTTACTTTTAATTTATTCTGTTGTTAAAATATGCTCCAAAAAACATCACCTTGAAATAGATTGTTAACATATATTCATTGTTGTACAGTTGGTACTTGATATTGGCACATCTGTATTACAGCTGTTGATACATGACATATGTGTGTATTTATTATATACAGAGTGTGTTCAAAAGTTCTAATCCTTTCTTTTATGTTAATGATTGAAATAAAAATTCAAATTTTAAAATCATAGTTTGTGTATTCCTTCTACATTGTGATATAGTAATGTTTTTTTAGTTCTCTCCTGGCGGGGGGGGGGGGGTTAATTTTAAATAAGAAAGTGGTGTGACACTCCGTTAAAACGTCTCGATGAATGATGTCATAAAGTATAAAGTTTTCATTAAAAACAAAAAATCGACAATGGAGGGTTGATAGAAAATGTAATTTGTCAAAATAAACTCAACCGATATCCTTCAAATTTTAGTGAAATTAAAAAAAATATTGATCTAAATACGTCAACAACAGTCAAAAAGGAAATTGAACCATGAGAAAATTATTTCGAGAAAATTATAAATAAGGTCTAACTTGCTTTTACGCCATGAACATATCCTCAGCGCAAATTGTATTTTGATTCACATCGAACTTTTAATACTAAGGTTCATTTTTATATTTTACCAATTAATACTGAACTCTAATAGTAAATTTACTTGAGATTTCATTTAAAAAAAAATGAATGGGACAAACGTATGTTAAAACCACACGACTTCGGGTCCGTATATATATATATATATATTATATAGATAGTTATAAAATATATAGGATCTATCTTCTTGTCTGTGTAGATGGGTTGTGACTTACAATCGGACAAAAACGCTCCTGTGCCCTTCTATATTAACTTATCTTTATACAAATGGAGGAAACCATTTCTGTTCTCAACTATAAATAGTTTAAATACATTTTTAGAAAAGTGGTAACGAATACTATTTTAAATTTTGAAGATAGGTGTATGAGAAAGTTAATGCTCTGTTTCCGTAGCGTTTAATTATGTAATTATTTCGAAATTCATGTACAGTTCACATCCATTTTAATGCGATTTACATATTTATTACGCAGGGAAAGAGTTCATTATTGTTATCTAGATGCGATGGAATTTTGTAGCTATACTATAATTACACATTATGTAATGAAAACGTTATTACTGGGTCTAGGTGTCTAGACAATCCTGTCTATAGGATTTACATTAACAACACGTTTAAATAACTGAATAAATTAACAACATGTTACGTAACGCTTGTAATTACGTAGACATACTTTACGTTATGATTCCAGCTACTAGATATTATTTCTCCAATTTTTTGTGGTTTAGTTGTAAAAAAATGTGTTTTCATTTTTTCACGTATACATAGTACCGAGAGAGTTATGTGATGGGTGCAAAAAATCGATTTATAATTCTTTGAGTTTTTGTCCTTTTTTTGGTGACTTGATCTACAAAAAAATTGTTTTCGGAACGATGTTGGTAATTCTGTACAGTGTGAACTGGCTTTAATCAATTTTGGTGTGTGGGTATAATGTGAACCCTATTATCTTGGGTACTTTTTCAACTCAAATTTAGCTGTCAAAAAAGAAATCACAAATTCAGATCAAACGATTTTGATAAAATTTTACTTACGTGTAATCTCCAAAAAAACCTCAAAAAAGTGTTGATCGCCATTTATAAAAAATATCGGTTGGTGAGGTATTGCTAATAAAATGATGTGGCAATTACAAAATAAATAATTTCTCAAAATTGATTCTACCTATTTCGTTGAAATTTTAGTAAGTTGTGTAGATTAATGATCCAAATCCGTGTGTGAAATCTCAAGTAAAATACTATTAGAGTTCAGGGATAGTTGGTAAAATATAAAAAGGAACCTTAGTAATAAAAGTTCGATGTGAATCAAAATACAATTTACGCTGAGTTGTGCTCATGGCACGAAAGCAAGTTAGGCCTTATTTATAATTTTCTCAAAAGCAGGGTACATGGTTCATTTTCCTTTTTGACTGTTTTTGACGTATTTAGATCAATAATTTTTTTAATTTCACTAAAATTTGAAGGATATCGGTTGAGTTGATTTTGACAAATTACATTTTCTATCAACCCTCCATTGTCGATTTTTTGTTTTTAATGATAACTTTATACTTTATGACATCATTCATCGAGACGTTTTAACGGAGTGCCACACCACTTTCTTATTTAAAATTAACCCCCCCTCGCCAGAAGAGAACTAAAAAAACATTACTATATCAAAATGTAGAAGGAATACACAAACTATGATTTTAAAATTTGAATTTTTATTTCAATCATTAACATAAAAGAAAGGATTAGAACTTTTGAACACACTCTGTATATAATAAATACACACATATGTCATGTATTAACAGCTGTAATACAGATGTGCCAATATCAAGTACCAACTGTACAACAATGAATATATGTTAACAATCTATTTCAAGGTGATGTTTTTTGGAGCATATTTAACAACAGAATAAATTAAAAGTAGACTTGTAAAAAGTTTCTGTTTCACGTATCAAATAATGACTTAGTAAAAGTGACAGGTTATTTTTCTCACATTGGTGGTCTGTTTCACAAAACAGATCCTGTCACATTCACTGTTCAGTGTTGAAGTGGATGGTTAATTTGGTGACAAGTTTATTGACAGATTTTTTTATTTAGAGGGGAGTGATTGTGCGAGTATAAGAACTAGTTTCCATCTAGTTCTGAGGTCAATGAATAACATTTTTGAATATTGTTTCGATCAAGAAGGTTTGTAGAGAATATTTTGTTAGGAAATTTTAATAGTACAAAAAATTATTGAAGCAGTTTTTATAGTAAGACCAAGAAACCTGGAGAGATAAAGTGAATCACATGGTTGTTAGTTAAAATAATTAAAGAAATATTCCCATTTAAAGTTTTTCATTGCTTTTAATTTTAGAGATATTAATGTTGGCCAAGTTAAAATGAACACTTTGCATACGTGTTATACGTAATTAATTCTTTGGAAAAGATTGATGGAAGTTTTGTCATTGTCGGAACATAAGAAAATAGAAATAGCTAAGAGATTTATAGAAAAAAGAAGAAATTTCCATTTACTGTACATTTGCCAAATTAAAAGATTAAAGATTGCGGTTTGTTAGTTTTACCAATGACTACATAAATACTATAAGACACGACATGGCCATGTTAAATATTCTACGCTTATTCTTGAGTTGACCAATACCCGTTAGGTCGCTCTGCTAGAGAATCTGAAGTTGATGTGACTGGCGCTAGGTGGCTCTACGGTCAAACAATGTTTCAGGCAGGTAAGAGAAAACGCACTGATGCCACATATGGGACCAGAGATGCGAGGGAAGGTCGAGAATCGCTTATCTCAGCGCACGAACTGACAACACTGACTATGCTGACGGAAGTAAGTGAGAAGGTTTGTGAGAGAGAGGTCAACAGTTGTACAGTCTCAACCAAGTGGGATGCGTACAGTCAAGCACCTGCTGCTAGCGCTTTCTGATAGCTGTGTGTCAAACTTGTGACGAACAGCACCCGTAAAGCGTAGACTATTTCCCTATCCTATGTCGTGTCTTATAGTATTTATGTAGTCATTGGTTTTACTAAGCCTAAAATATCTATGAATACTGTAACTGAATATTGTCAAACTGAAACTGTGACTGAATTTATTAGTATTATTTGTATGTATTCCAAAATTCATTTTTGTAAATAATATTAAATATCAGTCTTATTTTCTCACATATTCGTTGTGTAGAGAATAAAATGTAATTATTTGCTTACCTTTCACAAATAATAGAAGAGAGAAATTAGAACACAAAAGTAATGTAACTGGGAAGTTGAATTTTTTCTTTCTTGTTATACATGCAACTGGGTGGGAAACCGAAAAAAATTACTAAAATCGGACTGGAGCTTCGCTAGAAAAGTGCATTTTTTATGCATACACTATTTTTAAAATATCTCCAGCTTTATGGGTCGTAAAGAAATGGGGGGGGGGGAGAAAAAAGAAAATACTTGGAAATGGTAGGTTATAGTAACATTAAGAGTACTTCCTAACCTTAAACAATATGAATTTTTTAATTTTAGATTTTTTCACTAATAATGCAACAAATGGGGGTAAAAAGTGTTTATTTCATTTATTAAAAAATCGTGCCAATTAAAAAAAAAAAACAAACAAACAAACAAATTGACTTTCAAGTTATTATCTTATTACAGCTTCCCTAATATAATTTGAGTTTGACACATATTATTTACGTGTAAGTACAATGTTTTGTGGACAGGTTATTTTGTACAATTCAACACTACAGAAATAACAGCATTAAGAAGTTAATCTTCCATTAAATATACATTTGTAAATAATTACATTGATAAAATACAGTTCCGCTAGGACGTCAGCACATTCATCTGCCATTTAGCATTGTCTAAACGTTTTGCTGATGTGTTTCGGATGTGAATAGGTTTGAAAATGGAATTCATCCGAAACACATCAGCAAAAGTTAAGACAATGGTAGGAATATCAGAAAAATGTACTTAAATTAATTTGCAATTAATATAAAGATTTATCCAACTAGTTTTTCGACTTCTAATTTATAATTTGTATGTGTATTATGAAGTGTTTGTGTCTGTTATTGTTTACCCCCCCAAGTTTATAGTAGACTAATAATTCACAACTCATTTCCAAAATCAAATAGTAAAAATGTCAAACGTGTGATAAAACCGCACGACTTAAAGTCCATAGGTATACTTATTGTAATGTTATTTTTACATGTCGAAGTCTTTTACGCATCCTAGTGCCAACATATATACAGGGGTGGTGAAAAGTCCCGGAACGGGTTAATATTTTTTTAACCATTACAGATGGAACTATATAACTTGGTACACTGTTACTGGGCATAAAACACTATTTTACCACAATTTCAATGAGCCGCTACCGCTTCGGGGGGAAGGCCCACAAGGAGTCAGAAGAAAATCTTAAATGAGAGCGTGGGTCGAGTTGTACATCAAATTAAAGGTCTAATTTAGTAGAATACAATGCCGTAAATCCGACTTCAAAAGGTTCATCTTAAACAAAATGGCGGCGTTTTAAAGTTTATGAAAGTTACAATGGCGTTGAGTGTTAAAGATAGCTGGAACATGTTCACTCGGCACAGGTTTCAAAACAAACGCCCAGAAATCAGTGTTGAAGCTATAAAGCTATTTTTTAGAGTTCCACTTGACCCTTAACCTCTAATGGGGGACGGCCCACAAGGAGTCGGAAGAAAATCTTTAACGAGAGCATAGGTTGAGTTGTACATCAAATTAAAGGTCTTTATTAGCACAGTACAATGCCACAAATCCGACTTCAAATGGACAACCGAGCCGGAAATGGCAGCCATTCAAAGATGGCATGAATTTGAAATACTATCTTTAACACTCAACGCCATAGTAACTTCTATAAACTTTAAAACGACGCCATTTTGTTTAGGGCTAACCTTTTGTAGTCGGATTTGCGGCATTGTATTCTACTAAATTAGACCTTTAATTTGATGTACAACTCGACCCACGCTCTTATTTAAGATTTTATTTCGACTCCTTGTGGGCCGTCCCCCCGAAGTGGTAGCGGCTCATTGAAATTGTGATAAAATAGTGTTTTATGCCTAGTAACAGTGTACCAAGTTATATAGTTCCATCTGTAACGGTTAAAAAAATATTAACCCGTTCCGGGACTTTTTACCACCCCTGTATATTTCTAATCAGAATAACGTATAGTTTAATTTGATACTACACGCATAATATTAAAAAAAAATAAAAATTAACTCAATAGTTTAGCTACTCTAGGGTCATTTCTTTTGTTACACTTATATTTTTCCTATATGTGGGAAAACACACAAAAATATAAATGCAAAGTTTGAAATATATAGGATTTATTGTCTTGTCTGTGTAGACGGGTTTCAACTTACAGATAGACACGCTCTTGAAATTATAAGAACCTTGGTTTTACTATGGACCCAAGATGAATGGTTAAAGAGAAATGAATGAAAATGCAATCTTTCCGTCGTCTTCCAAAATCCAATCCATCTTTTAATGGCGATTGAATTGTTTTTTCACATCTCACAAAAAAACTGATTTTGAAACTTATGCGCTACAGTATTATTATGTTTAAATTAAGTGTTATTCATTATTAAAAAAATAACTACAATATATGATTTTGCACTGGAATTTTGTTTCAAATCCAAATATGATTCAAAAGGTGAACATGTTATCTGACACTTTAAATTTAGCATAGCGCCAATATATTAAGTTTTCGTCAAATAAACATACATATTCGTAATCAGAATGACTTTTAGTTTTACTTGATATATGTTACACATATTTCTATTTTTTAAACTCGATATTTTTTGCCCCTTAACTAACCCAAGATCATTTTTGTTTGTTACAGCTATGATTTTCCTAAATTTGGGACAATACAAGGTGTATAAATGCAAAGCTGGTTACATGACGCGGTTTTTGATTGAGGGATAGACGAGAATTTAAACCTCAAAGAGTAAGGGCAAGCAAGTTTTACTTTATTCGGCCTATGTTAGTTTAAGGTATTTTTCCTGGAGATATTGTACCCAAAAACCGTAATTCACCACGGTAAGAAGCAGAGATCACCACAGAATTTATACTCCCGATTCTTAGAATGCTATTTTACAAAAAGGAAAATAATTATCTCCATATCCCATAGCAATATTTCTGTTTTAGTTAGCACTATTGTTACGGAGGAATGAAGTAGCCTTCTAGTCTTGAAATATTTACAGAAAACTTCCGAAATTTATTCTTTAAAGTAGGACTTACATAAAAATTGGGTTAAAACCCGTTGAACTGTTTTTGAGAAATAAAGTAACAACAAAAGGTCTCATAGTGAAATACTGTTGGTATTGTAATGTAAGGTTAGTAAAGAATACATGATTAATATCTGATTGAATTGCAAAGTTGACAAGTAAGTGTCAATGTGCTATAGGTCATGTTAAACAAGGACGGGGTAACCCTCTTTACAGGATGATTCAAATTTGCACTGCAATATTTCTGGAACTGATATTGGAGCTAAAAATTAATTCAGAAGAACAAATAATTTTGATATTAGAAGAAAATTCTGTCTGTCAGCCTTTTTGTATTTGTATTACATAAAAACATTATATTTTTGAAAGTATTATTGAGTGAAGATTAGGTATTTTATTATTTATATATACTTTTAGCAGTATGACAGACTTTAATTTTACATTTTTAAAATGGCGAATATCAAGAAAAACAAGATACGAAAGATTTTCTTTAATTACAAAGTTTTATAAATAAATGTTTAAATTGTTTTTTCTGTAGGTTAAAGGGCAATTTAGTTATAGATAATAAAGTATAAAATATTACATTACCATTAAAACATCAAACGCCATTTTGAAACTGTTAAAAGAAAAAATCTCAATGATTTAGGCTATCTAGTGTGTTGTAGACAATAAAGTTTGTTTTTTGTGTTAACATGCAAAATTCGTTATCTTTTAATCTACAGAAAAAATCTAAAAAGAATATGTTTTTTGGTAAAACAGGAAAATCTTTTTTTTGTTGTGGATATTTTGTAATGTTAATGGTTTTCGAGATATTCAACATTAAACATTTTAAACGTACGCCATTTTGAATATTTAAAAAATAAAGTCTTGATTATCTGGTATACTGGTAAAAGGTTACGTAATTAATGAATATATCAAAAATTTACTTAATATGTAATATACTTCCAAAGATATGATGTTTCTTATCTAAAAATACAAAACTGCCGCTAACGAAAAACAAAGCGTTTCCGAAATCCTGTCTACAAAAAATTCTTTTAATTAACTTTTTAAAATATTGCTGTGCAATTTTGAATCACCCTTCATATTTTTTCCTCTTATTAGTCCAATGCGTTTTAATTTGACAAACTCGCACTATGTCTAAAATATAAATAATAATTATTTAAAATCAGCTGTTCAAATAATTAACATTGTTCTATTGATCGCTTCGATAACTCTTTAGATAATAAATTAATTGCACCATATCTCCTCATTTATATAAAATTATACCAGATACCGCTTTGAAATGAACAATCACTGGGTGATTATTTTTACAGTGTTTGTGTGAACGAGAGAATAATTCATAATTTGTAAAATTCATGAACGAAATTTTTTTCTTCCGTAAATATAATAAAAGCAATTTCAGTTACTACCATAACCTAAAAATTGTCAAGTTAGTCAGCTGATAGTTGTTATACTGATTACTATGATAACGTTTAATTAACATTTATTTGTATTTTCTTTCCTTGTATTTTAATCGAAATGATCAAAGATGTGTATATTTTTTTTATTCAATCTTGACACAAGGAGTATATATTTTAAAAGAAGGATTTTAATACTCACATGTTTAACTGTTATAAAATAACAGGAAATAAATACACAGATATTGTCATGCCCGAAACTGGTCACGTATTACCCAATACACAACCTTGGAAAGTTTTGTTGATAATGCTATTTTTTAAAGAAATTTGTAGTTATTAATCCATAATAAATCATTATTTTCTATCGAAAGATTGAATCATTTAACAAATATTTCAATAGAAATGTAATCTTAGAGAACTATTTGAATTTTAAAATTCATTAAATTCGGATAACAGCAATTTGTTAACAGTTAGGCCACAAAAATTAAGATAGGAACATGAAATTGGTATAGGGGGCTATAGCATGCTCATATAGAAAGACTGTTGAAATACAGAAAAATAAATGGCGGCCATTTTTTGTGCAGTTATTTAACATAATTACATTAAACTGTGCAGATTTCTATTCTGTGTGTAACTGTACCAAACCGACATCTCTACGATGATAAATATCAAAGTTATTGTCAAAAATGAAATTTGAAATCCTTACCTCCTCAGAAAATGTGATATTCGTATAGTTAACATCTGTAGAGGAGTCTACAGTGTCTATAGTTTCTGAGGAGTTGCGATATGTACGAAGCGAGTGGAATCCTCTTTACGTATGTACAACTTGGAGGCCCGGCGGGGCCGATACACTGAAATGATCGTACATCGTTTACATATCTACAAGGTCAGTCGGGGCTTAGCCAACGTCAAGAAAGTATTGGTATTTACAGTTACTATACGAACGAAGCGAGTGGAATCCTGAATACGTATGTAAAACTTGGTGGGTGGCCCGGCGGGTCCTATACACTGAAACGATTGTACATCGTTTAAATATCTACAAGGTCAGTCGGGGCTTAGCCAACGTCAAGATAGTATTGGTATTTACAGTTACTATACGAACGAAGCGAGTGGAATCCTGAATACGTATGTAAAACTTGGTGGGTGGCCCGGCGGGTCCTATACACTGAAACGATTGTACATCGTTTAAATATCTACAAGGTCAGTCGGGGCTTAGCCAACGTCAAGAAAGTATTGGTATTTACAGTTACTATACGAACGAAGCAAGTGGAATCCTCTTTACGTATGTACAACTAGCTGGCCCGGCGGGACCTATACACTGAAACGATCGTGTATTGTTTAAATATCTACAAGGTCAGTCGGGGCTTAGCCAACGTCAAGAAAGTATTGGTATTTACAGTTACGATACGAACGTAACGAGTGGAATCCTCTTTACGTATGTAAAACTTAATGGCCCGGCGGGGCCTATACACTGAAACGATTGTACATCGTTTAAATATCTACAAGGTCAGTCGGGGCTTAGCCAACGTCAAGAAAGTATTGGTATTTACAGTTACTATACGAACGAAGCGAGTGGAATCCTCTTTACGTATGTAAAACTTGGTGGCCCGGCGGGGCCTATACACTGAAACGATCGTGTATCGTTTAAATATCTACAAGGTCAGTCGGGGCTTAGCCAACGTCAAGATAGTATTGGTATTTACAGTTACGATACGAACGTAGCAAGTGGAATCCTGAATACGTATGTAAAACTTAATGGCCCGGCGGGGCCGCTACACTGAAACGATCGTATATCGTTTAAATATCTACAAGGTCAGTCGGGGCTTAGCCAACGTCAAGATAGTATTGGTATTTACAGTTACGATACGAACGTAGCGAGTGGAATCCTTTTTACGTATGTAAAACTTAATGGCCCGGCGGGGCCTATACACTGAAACGATCGTATATCGTTTAAATATCTACAAGGTCAGTCGGGGCTTAGCCAACGTCAAGATAGTATTGGTATTTACAGTTACGATACGAACGTAGCGAGTGGAATCCTCTTTACGTATGTAAAATTTGTTGGCCCGGCGGGACCAATACACTGAAACGATCGTGTATCGTTTAAATATCTACAAGGTCAGTCGGGGCTTAGCCAACGTCAAGAAAATAGTATTAACTTTAATTTGGTAATGTATTAAAATTAAACTAAATTAATGTCTTCAAAGCTGAGTATTAATTAGGGCAGAATGGTAAGGGGTTTTAAACCTCAAAATGGGCTGGTCCAAAGCAGTACGTTATCCAAAAAGCAAACTTTAGCCCTGGACTAACGTTGCCGTTGAAAAATGTTATCCTATTGCCACAATTACAATGTAAATTAATAATATTATTGTGAAATAAATATTTTAAAAACTTTACCTAATTTTGAATTGGAATAAAAATTAGTTATAGATAAAACACAATTTTTCTCGAATAAAAATAAAACCCTCGACTTCTTAAAACTAAGCATATTCTAACAAATCATTCGAATGTGTATCGATAATAAGTGGTAAATTTCAGCTTCATTTACACTTTATTTTGTTTCAACGTGCAGTGTTTAAAATGTAAATCCATACAACCAGATAAATCGATACTAACGTTGACTTCGTCAACAACCAAACAATATTATTCCAATATATTTGCGTACTATACACCTGTCGAGTTGTATTTACCATACGACTTCCAGTCCAAGTCAAAGGTCAAACCTAGAATCGATTCTTACAACCATGTCATGGTCGATACCTGTTACGATAACGCATAGGTTTTCCATATGGTTAAAAACCTGTTATCGTCTTATGCTAAACTAGTTCAAGCGTAGCTTTAAACTTTTTAAATTTTATTCTGTACACAGAATGAAGTATTAACTGTGTCATTGCACAAACTTTCTCGTTTTGTCGTCTTCAAAAACCAAAGAGAACCACAACTATTGTTAGCAAAGATATTAGGTCCGTGTATATTTAAAACTATCTTCCTCTGTGCCATAAACACGTCCTCGTATTTGATTAAAATATAGCTTTTAATGATGGCGGCAAAGTGCATTTTTTAATTCACATTTCACTTAAATTTGAATGAAATCGGTGGAACTGATTTTGAGAAATTACGTCTTTTATAACAGACCCACGTCGATTTTTGTTTTACTAATATCTCACGAACGGAGTTTTGAAGAGATGGCGACCAATACGTTTTGTTTATGTTAGAGTTAAACTTAAGAGAAATTTGATCAAAATCGATAGAGCAATTTAAAATAATTGTATTTTTGTGTTTTTTCTCATGGCAGCTATTCCTAAATTTTGAGTTTAAAAAAGGAACAATTCCGAGATATGGCCAAATTGATAAAATTCATTCTACGCCTTTGGGTTGTAGAACGCTGCATAAAGGACAGATTACGTCGGACATTATTCCAAAAATCACTATTTTTATTTCAGGAGACTTCAAAATGGGTATATTTGCAAATAAACTCGACTTATTATTTTTTTGACCCATGGCATAACTTTCTTTATAAACTACGTATTTGGGATAATGGAAAAACAATGCTGAAATGCTCTTGGCTATTTCGGAGGCCACTAATGTTTTACAAAATGTTCAAGGAGTAGGCGAAGCTAAGGTGGAGGTTAACATAACGTTATAAAACTTTGGAACAATATTTCAGGCTGAAGTTTGATGCACAACTGGCAATACGACATGGCAATGAGTATATCATACCAATTAAACTTGAGGTGGGTGTTCGGTAATAGAGGATTCGAAATGAAAGAACTGGCAAAGAAAGAAATCCAAACCGTATTGGATCAAAATAAAGCTTAAGTGTAACAAGAACTGTCTACAAAAGGTGATTAGAAAGCTCTATGGGTCATTGGACCCTATCAAAATATCTTCAATGTTTGTAACACCAATGGAAAGTCTAACTGGACATGGAGTACTCAAGATACATTTAAATACTCTGGGTTTAATCCAACACAGCTTGAAATGCAGAATGTGTTTTCAACTCATGGAAACGGTAGAACATAAATTTTTGAAGTGTTAATTACTGGAGCGTGTGGAGACTTCTGATCTTCAGCTCCAATAGAAGATACTCTATCGAAACAGGTTTTAAGACTCGTAAAGGAGAGGGAAGTGATGTGGATCGATTAGGATTAAGGAAATGCACAAAGTATTTTAGCCTGAGATATCAGAGGTGTAAATCCCGGTTCCCAGCATTTGTAATATAGAATACAATCTTTCTAAAAAAGAAGGAAAAACAGGTTCTAGAATTATGTGTAGAGGTACTGTAATAAAAGATCCAATTTATATTACGCAGTTCAAACGATTTCAATCAGATTTTATTGAATCACAAAGATTGTTAAAACAAACAATCGCGAAGAAAGACAAATTGCTCTTTACTTGCTTTAATGGCTCATTTTGTGTTTCTGAAAATCGAGTATTAACACAAAACGGCTATAACGATTTTGACCAAATTTTATTCAAATATTCTCTCTAAGAAACCAAACAAAACATAATATATAAATTATATATATTTAAAACAGGAAAAAAGAAAAAAACTGCAATAGATTTGTTATAGAAAACCAAATTTCTCAAAATCGATTTTACAGATTTCATTATAATATTTATTAAATGTAATTTTAGAATACCAAATTACAAGTAAAAAAATAGTATGGCTTACAGGCAAACATTAAAAACAAACCACTAAAGTTTAATAAATATGATTTACACTTAGGGTGAGTTATGGCTGGAGCGAAGCAAGCATAAGCTCTAATTAAATATATAAATATATTTACAATGAAAAAATAATATATAATAATTTTATAAACAATTAGTAAGCGAAGACCCTATAATACTTGAAAACCTCAGTAATAAAAAAAAAAAAAAAAATCCATTTCTTTGTTTCTCGTGTCTAAGTAATATGTTTATTTTGTTATTGATTTTGCATTGAAGCCCCAACTTGTTGCATTGCAAGTAATTAAATCTAGGTCAATGCAATGCAGGCAATTGCAGCTTAGCGTGTGTCACGTGACAGACTTGGAGTACTAACCAATACACGAACATTCGGTTTGTTGATACGATGTCATAACACAATTCAGGCTGAACAGATTTTGATCAAATAAGGAACTAAATAAATATGACAGTTTTTACCAAATTTCGTATGTGAGCATGTTTACCAAATCTGTAGACTTTATTATTTTGTTTTAACAACATTTGGAGGTAAAGAGCAATGCATGAAATTCTGAATTTTCAAATTCGATTTTAATTATTATAATTAAATTTTGATAATATACAGCCTCTACGAAACCAAATAAATGTAGTTAATTTTGACTAAATTCTGTATTTAAACATATTTTGGCAATATATCTGGATAACCAATACATAAAATTAAGATTTATTCAAAAACAGCTAGGATGATTTAAATTAAATTTTTATAGATTGTAGCCTCTAAAGAACCAAATGTAGAGGATTTTGATTAAATTTGGTAGGATATTCTGGCCACATGTTTATAGTTTGTAAAATGAAGACGTCTGGTTATCTGGTAAAAACCTCTCTCACGCACGCACACTCACAGACGTCCTGCCCCAGACACATAATTAGTAATTCTCCCCACTGCAAACCCTTTTGATACAAAGACAACTTTCTTATGGCTTCTTAATTATTGTTAATGTTACTGAACTTGAATTTTATTGAAAATGACCCCATTGTTAAAACATACAGGATATTTTAATTTTTCAATAACTCAGCTTTTGAGGAAAGTTGCCATAACACTATCGTATAAAATCTCAGTTTTCTCAAAATCGCTTCCTACTATTTCAATTAAACTATGCTAAAACTCAAAGGCCTCAAACAAAAACATATTAATCTCAATTTCCACAAAAAATCGTTTTGGAAGTTATCGGGTACAAAGAGAAATCAAACTATTTTAACGAAGTTCATTTTAGTATTTTATAAATTAATCACTTTCAGTTTGGTTCATTGATTTAGGTTTAGTTTGGTTAATTAATTTGTTTGGGTTTGATCTTTACATTTTACCAAAAATGAACCTGGATTTTATTAAAAAACTTTGTATTAAATTAATGAGCTATTAGTTCTGTTATACTAATCACCATGGTAACGCTATAGATATTAATAAATTCTAGCATATCCTATTAGTATTTTAAAGAGACGTTTTCGAACTTATGAAGATGTATACATATTTATTCAACTTGAGGAAAAACGTACATTTATACGCCACTATGGCGTAGAGGTTTTAAAAATGTTTGTAGGTTAAGTCATTGCTTCACAATTTTGAAACAAAATAACGTTTAGGAAGTTAAATATTATTTTGTTGTACAGCTGTTCTCAATTTATTAAAACCGTTATTTTGAGGTTATGCTAACATTACCGTTCAAAATGTCTCTGCAAAACGATCCAGACATAATTTGTACTAGGCTTTAATTGTAAATTGAAGATATTTTTTTCACGCAATTAGCGTCAAAATGGATAAATGCTGCGGTTAGGTTTAGTACAGTTGGCACACCTGTATTACAGCTGTTAAAACATGGAATGTACAATGTACGCACAAGACTCAGATAAGAGAGAATAACAAGTCATTTATCTAAATGATACTCATGGGAGGAGTTAACTTTAGTGATCTGGTGTCTATATAATTCGTTTTGGTAATTTTGTGTAAAAAAAAAGAAAAAAGAAAAATGACAAACTATATATAGTGTAATTTTAGTTCATTTTGGAAACAAAATTAAAAATTTCTATAAACTTACGTACCAAGACACTTTTTTATTGCCTGTCGTGTAACAAATTATAACTTTACAATTCATGAGAAATACATTCCAGATTCGATATATATATATATATATATATATATATATATATATATATATTTTTATATATATATATCGACTTAATATATTTTGATTTCACCTTTTACCAGTAAACAAAAAAGCGACTTTATATGTTGTATATTTAAAAAATAATCGTAGATAAAAAATGTTTACATCGATAAGTGAATATTTATATCGACTCTTGTAAACATTTTGTATTTAAAAGAAATCCAAAATCATTGTGTGCAGTAGTCTACTACCGAGAAATGTTATTCAGTCAAATGAAACAGTTATTCTTTGACTTACAATAAAAATAAAGATATCACCAGCATTTCGTTAAAAAATTAAATTTTTTAATTATTGTAAGTGTTTTGTAAAGTTAATAGTTTTCCTATAATATATTCGGCATTCAAAATTTCAAACTGCTGCCATTTTAAATGTATAGAAATTCCTTGATTTTAGGTATGCTGGTAAAGAAGTATATATTGAAAATGCATATTCAAAATTTGAACTCGATATTTCATCCTGTTTTGAAGGTATTATTATGATGGCATTTTGGAGTTATACACGTCAAATATAATTGAGGTAACTAAAATTTAGGGTTTTGTCTGGCGCAAGATTCTAAAATAGAAAAATTGAATTTCTTCAACATTAACACATACGATTTTGATCAAATTTCATTCAAAACTCTTTCCAAAATATTTTTAAAGAAATATGAACATATCAACAACCCATATCTGTAAATAAAAAAAAAGATTGCAAATAAATAAACTGAATTCTGAAAACAGGCATTACAAAAAAAAATGTACAAAGAATAAAGTATTTTTATTTCATTACATGTAAGAAAGTTGAGATGGATAAAAAATTGTATTTAGAGTCCAAACCAGTATTTTTAAAAGTTATATCTGTCTGCAATCTGTGTCAGTGGATGGATAGATTTTGATCCAATTTTGGAATACAGACTTTTTTACAATATTCCGAGACGTATATTCATTTCTTAAATAACTTAAAATTTCAAACAAAATTTACGATTTAATAAATGTCGGCTCTAAAAAATAAAAAAAGTAATTAATTGTAAATGTTATAAACATTATCATAGACAATTTAATGTGATTGTCAAATATCGACCAATTACTTGAGTAGGCGAGGTTTTTGAAAAAATGTACATTAGTGGTCTGTTAGTACTCTACAACTCAAATAAGTGAACCGATTTTTGTTAAATTTAGTATGGTCATATCTAAAGTGATTTTTGAAGAATAATTAAAAAAACCAAATTTTATGTGCAACTGTCACGGAACAAAATTACAATTTTCTCTAAATCGTATATAACAAATTTATTTCCTAACTTTGGTAAAATTTATTTGTCTTACTCAAAATAAATGGTTTATTAGTGCATATATAAAACACACACACACACACACACACACACACACACACACACACACACACACACACACACACACACACACACACACACCAATAATAGAGCTGCTGTTAAAAGATCGAATTTTTACGTTAAAAATTCTGATGAACTCTGAAAATGACTTGGGGGAAAATGATTTTGAAAAACCAACAAACAACTAGATTTACAATTAGGACGAGTTTATGACCCCCCCCCCTCTCTCTCTCTCTCTCTCTCTCTCTCTCTCTCTCTCTCTCTCTCTCTCTCTCTCTCTCTCTCTCTCTCTCAAATATTTATAAAACATTCACAACAAAAAAACTCAATAAGGGCCATCTGTACCAAGTTATTTCACATAAAAATTAGCCTACAATGTTTTTTTTCGTGTAGGCTCTACGTAATATTAGATAAATTTCTGTGGATATGATAATGATTATTTTTGTAGAAAGTTAGTGCAATATTTTTACATCACTTATTTTTAATATAAAGGTCGTATTCAAGCTAATAAGATCAAAATTAACTCGGTAAAAACCAAGAATGTTAACAACAGACTTTTACCCTTGAAGTCTATAACTTTCTAGATTCAAGGTTAACCTTTCTGAATATTATTTTTTATTCAAAATCGGTCAATGTTGTAACGCGATCGAGACTAGTAAACAGTACGGTAGATGGATGGTCACAGCATCAAAACGACCCAGATGTGGGTGAAAGCGATTTTCTCGGCCTAGCCGGTCGCTCTGTGACTCAGTCTTCGTGGAGAGGGGACAAGTCTGTACGGCGGAGAGTTCGAGTTCAGGCTTTAGTCTGTCCTCTACAGTCATAACGTGCATGTGTTTGTAGTGTAGTGTTAGTGAGTGTTTCTTGTGTCAGTGTATTACACTAGGTAAGTAGACAATTTATACTTGATTTTGTATAGATTATGTACGGTAATTGTGAGGATTAAAGTATCAGTTTTAATTGGATTTAGATTTAATAAATTTATTGATAACATACATCATACCAATACAACGAAACTGAGTTTAACATTGTGTCGTATTTTAAGCTTCTCAATTATTCTTGAACAGTTATTGTCTTTTCTTTTGTGATTTAATACATCAATTTTAGATTCAACAAAATTTTGATGTCGATTTTTAGAAATACAAAACGACATTTTGGATTTTTTTCACTGATAACTTACGATCCGGCATTTTGCTGGAAATGGTGTGCAATTCGTATCGTTTAGGTTTTTAGAGGTTATATTTAAGCAAAATTTTATTAGACTATCGAAATCTTGTATTTGGCAACTTATTTTCAATTTTGAGTTTTCGAAAACAAAAAAATGAGCTTCCAGATATAGGCCTATGTGCAAAATATTAAGTATAAAATTTGTTAATTCATTTAGGCAGTAAGATTGCAGAGTATGGAGTATAGACTACAGAAAACATTTCAAAATCCACTTTCAAAAAAAACTTATAGGTTTTAATTCCAAGTAATTTTTTGTAACTGAAATGTACCTGATTGAATAGTTGTTAAGGTTAATTTTCTTTTATTTGTTATTTTAAACACTGGTTTATAAGCTTCTCATTTCACCAAAATGTAAACTAAATCGGTACAACCGATTTTGAGAAATTAGATCTTTTAAATTCAATATATATATGATTTTTCTTTTTTATCGATGTACCTGATTGAATAGTTGTTAAGGTTAATTTTATTTTGTTACTTTACACACTGTTTTTGCGCTTCTCATTTCACCAAAATGTAAACTAAAACGGTACAACCGATTTTGTGAAATTTGATCTTTTAAACTCCATATATGATTTTTGTTTTTTATCCTTAACTTTTGAACTAGTTTTTGTGTGAATAAGGCTACCAGGGTGTGTCGTTTCAGTACTCAGGGTCTAAATTTAAGCAAAATTTGATCAAAATCGTTGCAACCGATTTTGAGATATTAGATCTTTTAAACTGCATATATAATTTTTTTTTTTTTTTTATGGATAATTTCCAAGCCTGTTTTTTCTGAATATGGCTACCACGATGTGTCGTTTGGATTCTTAGAGGCACAATCTTGGCAAAATTTGATAATAAATCGTTGTAGCCGATTTTGAGAAATTAGATCTTTTAAACTCCATATATATGAATTTTTGTTATTTTATCGATAACTTCCAAACCTGTTTATACTGAATATGGCTATCAGAAAACAACGTATCGTTTTGATCCTTAGAGGGTTCATCTTGGCAAAATTTAATAAAAATCGTTGTAGCCGATTTTAAGAAATTAGATCTTTTAAACTCCATATATATGTATATATATATATATATATATATTTGTTATTTTATCGATAACTTCCAAACTTGTTTTTTCTGAATACGGCTATCACAACGTATCGTTTGGATCCTTAGAGGGTTCATCTTGGCTAAATTTGATCAAAAACGTTGCAGCCGATTTTGAGAAATTAGATCTTTTAAACTCCATATATGATTTTTTAACAGATAACTTCCAAACTTTTTTAGTGAATAAGGCTACCAGGGTGTGTCGTTTCGGTCCTTAGGGTCTAAATTTAAGCAAAATTTGATTAAAATCATTGCAGCCATTTTTATAAATTAGATCTTTTAAACTTAATATATGATTTTTTATCGATAACTTGCAAATTTTTTTTGTGAATATGGCTACCAGGGTGTGTTTTTTTGGGTCCTTAGAGTTACATCTTGGAATTGGAATTTTGTGGTTGGTTTTAATCCAGTAACCACATTCTTGCCCCTCATTTTGATTTTCCGGGTCTCGAATATTGTCTGTATATGGTCACATACAAATTTGATTAAAATCTGTTTAGGCGGTTACTTTTTTGGAACGGATATTTTATTGAAAATGTAAAAACTATATTTCGTATATGTGAGAAAAACAACTGTGAAAATATTAAATAGACCTTTTTTAAAAATTATATTTGTTAATTTCTTCCAGTTTTGTGTAATTCAAAACGAGCTTTAACCTGAATTTCAAACAATGACTTAACATAAATATACCCGTCCTCATTACTATGCGACCATGAAATGTTTAATGATCATGTATTGTAAAATCTTAATATTATTCTATGTATAGGCCTAACTATTTCAGATTGTAACAATTATTAATGCCTCCTATTAGCGTAAAATTGCATTATATTTACGACATTTGCGTCATACGTTTGTCGAGTACAAGAGATACCAAAACGTAAGAATACTTTCTCACAAATATATCCTAGATAAAGTCACGTGATAAGTTAAAACAATCGATTCTGCGTTTGTCGTGGATAATGATGCGTTTTGAAGCCTCCTGAGTCGAAAAAGTGTTTATTGGAATTGACGCAAAGTATCAAATTTGGTATTTGCGCATATTTTGACCATTTCTCGAGGAATATTTTGTGAATAGTTGCAAATTAGCTTCTATAAGAGGAGATTTGAAAGTTTCAATTTTCTTTTGATCAGCTTTAAGCCTATCGATGAAGTGTTGATAAAATGTATCCTCTTCGGGCTCGAACAAAACGAATTGGTTGTTATTTTCCAAAAAATAACTTTCTGGCAGTTATGGGAAACGAGTCAAAAATCGTCTATTGGATTTGTTTTTAATGAAAAATTAATAAACCAAACCAGTAAACCAGTTTATCAAATCGTAGGTAAATTAAAATTATGGTTCGGAAATTTAAAAAATATATATACAGATATTAAAAACTAGTCATGTACGATTTAAGCGATAGAAGGATATTAGATGTAGGCACAAGCGAAGCAAGCTTTTTGAATGTAGGTATACATCTGTCAACATTTATTTGTTTAAATGTACAAAATGTTGAGAAGTGACATTTACATAAGCAATGCGTGCATTATAGGAAATGGGGGGAATTTAATTTTCCCCTTTCTCTTGTGTAGACGTTCTTTTGGTTAATATTTCGTTTGAAGTTGGGTGTGTGCAATATTTTTGCACAGTACATTATTTATTTATTACATTACGTAAAACAAACAGAATGTTTCTAGACGTTAATGAGAAATGACGCAATTTCTATAGTAGGCTACTAATTGTTTTCTCCATTAAAACTAACATCGTTACACTGATTTTAAAGTTGACGGTCTCAAATTACTTGTCATTTGTTCAATCAAAGTCCAAAATAATATTTTATAGAGAAATCTTGTAAAAAACCGTTCACGCTATGACTCAGAACCTATTTGAGTTGTAGATGTCATATTTTGCTAACTTTATTATATTATCAAGTTTTATTAATGTATAAAACACATTTTCACTCAGTTTAGCCTTTTAAAGACGGTGGCTGTTTCAAATATTTGATATCAAATGGTTATTTGGCGGCACGTCTACCCGGCACCAAATCTGACCACCGCTATAAGGTTAATTAGGCGTTACTAATTTCACAACTTAACCCGACACCGAGGGAGTTTAAAGGTAGGCGATCGAGGTTCCCCCTCCACAACACCAAACATACACCCCTCATTCTAACCTAACCTATTTCTATAATACTGTAAATGTTAAAGTATTTATAATCGTAATAAAAAAAGATGATTAAGAGAAGAAAAAAGAGAAAGAAGGGGTTGAGGAGGAGTAGTGTAGGTGGAATGGGTAAGAGGGGTGGCTGGTGCCGGGTTGACATACTTCCATGGCGGCCGGTGAAGGGACCAGTGCCGGATCGACGTGTTTTTTTATAACATATAATGGTTGTTGCCGGGTTGAAGAACTCCTGGTTATTTATTGCCAGTTCAGACCGTGATCAATTTGAGGGGGAAAAAACATTTAGTCAACCTCACGTTATTGTAAACTCTTTATTAAGCAAAAAACGTTGAGATATATCCGGATTTTGAAACCTTAATCCAAAAAGTTGGTTTTTGAAATGATGTCTGTCTGTTATCTGTGCGGTACTTTACAGTCTAAACGCATGGACCGATTTCAATCAAATTAGCCATTTTCTAGATTTTTTGAATATGTTTTTTCGACAACTGAAAATTTGGATATAACTGGTATAAAAAAACACAAAATTACGATTTTCTTAAAAACGGTTGTAGCGATATTGATCAAATTTCACTCGAAGTATCGTCTCTAAGAACCCAAACCATGGGGATGTTATAAAAGACGTAATTTCTCAAAATCGGCTCTTCCGATTTTGTTCAAATTTTAGTGCTATTTAAAGATATAAAAGTATTTTACGTTCTGTTTTAACTCTTATGAAATACTTCTTTATCTATGACTATATTATTAGGCCTACATGCTAGAATGTAGATTAAAAGTGATAAAATTTGCGATATCTATACTCTGTTTCACTATTAGTTGGCAGTGATTATTTAATAAATCGGTAAACTTTACAAAAAGAACGTGAGTTTGTTAATACATACCCAGTATACGAATTATCGATAATAATGGTAATCGAAAACTGTTTTAAAAAAACTTACCTTTATTGGATAAGAGCTCTTGATCTACCAATACAATTTAACATTTCCTCCATGGCCCAAGAGTAACGTATAGGGTTTACATGTAAATGATCTGCTTGTATGATAGGGCTGGGTAAGTACCCTTATGACTACCATAATTTGTTTTTCTATTATAACTAATAGTGTTCAAATTTCATTTGATTTAGACAGTCAGTGCAGTTTATACACGTGCAAACAAGAGAATATCAAGTTGTATATAGTAAGGGTTTATTGATTGAATATTTTTGATTTCATCTCACAATTTTTTGGCAGAATTCTAAATACATCCTTAATCTTACAATTAATTATAGGCTACTTTTATGGAATTAGGTTTGGTAGTTCTAAGTACAACGAACCAAGGATGGAATGTCTTTGAATGTGTTATTAACTGTTTGTCGTTTATTTATCTAGATTATTTTATTCCTAAAATAGGAGATCACGAATCTTATTCCTTATTACAGTGTCCTTTTTGCTTCCCGCCATTTTGTTATTGGGAAAATTACATATTCTTGGTTAAAATTAAAAAAAAAGAAACATTTAATACTAGTATGGCGCAACAATCCGTCTCTGAAACTACTCAACCAATTTCAATGAAACTTATACAGGGTGTTTCCAAAAATAGTTTCAAAACTTAAGAAGGTCATTCTTCACATCAGAACTAATGAAAAATGTTATATAAACATATTTACTAATCGCCATAGTTTACTATCCAGCCGCCATTTTGTGTTATAAACACAAAAATTAATATATTTTTAATTGTAAATGATATCGAGTTGAAATTTTGCTTGCTACTTACTGGTATAAAGACTGAACTTGAGTAAAATAATCAACTGATTTCCTGTACTCATTTCAAAATGGTGGCTATTTAAGCTTTTAAATATCTAGTAACTCAAAAACCGCGAATTTTACAAATTACTTACAAGACATATTATATAGGCCTATTATTATTGGATGTGTTGATAATTCAATTGTCATTTAAACTACAGGAAGATTTAAAGATTAAAATTTGCAGAATTCAAAAAATCATTTATAGAAGTCAAGGCTATCTTGAGTGTTGTAGACAATTAACAAGAATCGATGTTTTCAGTTTTTCTCGATAACTCAGTTATCCTTTAAACTACAGAAAACGTAAAAAAAAACCTTTATTTTTGTCGTTATAAAAGGAATATATTTTGTCTCTTGAGATATTTTGTCTCTAGTAGACAGTACAAAGTTTAAATAGCCACCATTTTGAAATGTGTATAGAAAATTGGTTGATTAATTTTATCACTGCGATTGTATCATGTAGCATTTTATCTCCAAGTCATTTAGCGTTAAAAAAGATATGAATGTTTGTGTTAAAAAGCCAAAACGACGGCTAGATAGAAAATTAAGGATTTTAGGAAATAGCCTTAAACTTTTTAATTGGTTTTGATGTGAAGAATGACCTTCTTAAGTTTTGAAACTATTTTCAAAACTCCTGAAGTTTTGGAACGATTTTTTGAAACACTCTGTATATCCCAGTCAATGGTACAAGTGTTACAAGTAAACGGCGCAAAAAAGTAATGAATAGAAATTTTTTAAACTCTGTCATGTAATTTATATATATATACATTACATGACAGAGTTTAAAAATTTTCTATATATATATATATATATATATATATATATATATATATATATAACTCTTAATGTTACAAAGTCATATTATACTTTCTGCATACACTGCTAATCAAAATCTATTCAAATATAGAAGAAATTATACCAAAATGGATTACACAACTCGATAGAAGTAGTCAGATTTTGCAAGGCATTATTTTATTCCAGGTAGTTCTGTCCTGTAGGCTTCAAGGAAGTACGTCCTAAGCCTAGGCTAAGCTATGATTAAACCTAATTGCCGCTTAAACTGCCACGACCTTCAACAGGGCAACATTGTTGGGCTTTAGACAATCTTGTTTTCATATTGGCAATAGTGTCAGATCACGAATTGCTGTTGCCAACTTCAAGTTGGGTTTTAATTGGGGGGGGGGGGGGTTGGAAATGCGGCCTTTAAGCACAGGAGGAAAACATATTAAAGGCCATCTCTTGAAATTCCCGGAAGCCTAAATTTTGAATTATCGAAATAATTGGCGAAGAAAAATTCTACTTATAATAAGATCAAAATATAAGCACATACAAAATTTGATTAAAATATATCCACTAATTTGGGTATTAGAAATAAACGACTTAATCATAATCAAGACTATTGAAATACATTGCACGTAAGCTATATCGATTTCAAAGTTTGGCATTGTTTAATTCAGAAGGTCATTGATATTATCTTGACACTTAAATTGAAAGTTCAAATGTCGTGTGTTGTAGGCTTTTCATGCAAGATTTAATAACGTATTAAATTACCAGGTTTAATTAACAACATCAGCTGTTAACACATTTCTAGGTTATGTTGTTATTGCGTCAGAAATGTCCCGAGAGATATTTTCCTCTCTTTCTCTAATCGGGAGAGGGAGCTTAATTGTATTTTAACTGCAGTTGTAAGACAAATACATCTGTCAATGAAACGGGCAGTGAGTTGCTGCATTACAACCTAAACGCTGTTTGAGAAAATTTGATTGTTGTCCTATCATGATATACTCCTTAAAATTTTAGTATTTCGTGTTGTATTTGTGTGTGTAGTAATGTTTATTTGTATATTCGCTTGATTTCCAACTTTTGGTTTTAATATTAATACAGTCGAGCGGCACAAAATGCGATATTTTAGTCTCACGTACAAACTAAACAATAACCGAGGTTATTGTCTATACTCGTGTAAGAAATAAACAATAACCGAAATTTTTCTTTAGGCTCATGTACGAACTAAACAATAACTGAGGTTATTCTCTAGGGTCATGTACGAACTAAACAATAACCGAGGTGTTTCTGTAGGCTCATGTACGAACTAAACAATAACTGAGGTTATTCTCTAGGGTCATGTACGAACTAAACAATAACCGAGGTGTTTCTGTAGGCTCATGTACGAACTAAACAATAACTGAGGTTATTCTCTAGGGTCATGTACGAACTGAACTATAACCGAGGTGTTTCTTTAGGCTCATGTACTAACTAAACAATAACTGAGGTTATTCTCTAGGGTCATGTACGAACTGAACTATAACCGAGGTGTTTCTTTAGGCTCATGTACGAACTAAACAATAACTGAGGCTATTCTCTAGAGTCATGTACGAACTGAACTATATCCGAGGTGTTTCTTTAGGCTCATGTACGAACTAAACAATAACTGAGGCTATTCTCTAGAGTCATGTACGAACTGAACTATAACCGAGGTGTTTCTTTAGGCTCATGTACGAACTAAACAATAACTGGGGCTATTCTTTAGGGTCATGTACGAACTAAACAATAACCAAGATTTTTCTGTTATGAATATATATCTGTACAGGTTCGGAAATATCTGTTATGAATTTTTCTGAGCCTACCGTACAAACAGTATCATAGATTACATCTCAAACGAGAGGGGTCAATTTTAATAAAATTTAATGTAATTATATTTCGAAAAAATTTTGATTTCGATAATTCAATATTTTGAAATTTTTGCCATAAAACGAAACTCGACTACTTTGATAAAATTTTATTCCAATGTGTATATATCCCTCAAGTAAAATAAAAAAAACAATCATTCCATATTTTGTTTCGTTGTGAAAGGTTTACTTGATTGTGTAGGCTGTGATACAAGTTGTACTGTAGGCACATAATATTGATTACTCAGCTCTTGGTATTGTTTAACACACAGTAGAACTTATCTAGTTTCGCGGCCACACCGCACCCACTGTTCTTATCTCTAAAACACTTAAATTGAAAGTTAGACTCTCGCTTGTTTAGGCTAGTCGTAGGAGAATTTATTTGGTTAATTGTGTTTTAACAGCAGTTTTTTTTACTGTAAGTTTAGTTCCGCGTAAGTGAAAAACATATGCTAAGTATCTGTCCACCTAGTTTTTGAGGTTACACCATTTAAAATAATAAAAACTTGGCAAACATATTTTGGTTGTAACTAGTTTTTATTACGTTTTAAATTATTACAGACTACTTTTTTTTAAAACACTTGATAAATTTTGTCTAAAAAGAAACAAAAAATTGCAGGAGAGCGGAATTTTCCCCTTTTCAGTGATCTAGTTTTGCCCTTGGAATTTTGATATTTTAGTTATTTTTTAAACCTCAAATTAGGCTGTAAAAATCCTATTCAAATTTTCCAAAATTTGATCGTACTTTTGTTTTTTTATGGCAACTACTCTCAAATTTTGAGTTGAAAAATTAACCACATATACAAAATTTCAATAAAATCGTTCCACGCATTGAAACTACACCGACTATAAACAGACGGCAAAGAGTAAAATATATCAAAAAATCAAACTTAGTTGCTTCTAGACACCAATACGTACAAACATGTCAAATGGAAACACCTCTATATTTCAGCAAAATTTGCTCAAAATAGTTTATGACATTTTTGAGATATTCGACATTCTAAGACGACGTACATGATTGTTTACATTTGAACAACGACCATGGCAGTATATAGTTTTAAGTTCAAGGCTATTCAGTCATTAAAACTGGTTAAAGACCAGAACAACGGGTGTAATAAAGTATGAAGGTTTAGAAAGTGTAAGGCTTAATTAAACAATTGTAAGCATGACCTAGCAAGAGTTTCTAAGCCTTGATCATGTGCACTGATCCTAACTCGCAGAATAAGATTTGGATGACTGTTCACTTATATCACAGACAATACCTCTAAGTCTCTGCTTATATACAGTATTTGAAAAAGGTTTAATATTTCAATAACTGGTTTAGGTAGAAAAATGTTCCAACTCTCATTTTAAAACGTTTAACCTAAGCTATCTACAGGGTGGTACAAAAGTTTAATAGGATGTACAGAGTGTTCCAAAAAATAACAAACCTTTTTTTAATGTAAGGCTATAATATTATTGTTACATATCTTAATAGGTGAATTTAAGATACTTAAAAGGAATTTATAATTTTTAATAACAACCAAGTTATGGCGTTTTAAAATTCGCAATTTTGTAAATACAATATTAAACGTTCTCTGCTGGACTAATTATAATTTGTTACATCCGATACAGGATGTCCAACTTAAAAAGCAAAAAATAAGCCAACATATTTCTTAATTACACAAATTATGTGTAATTACATAAAGAAGGAAAACGAAGCATTTATCTACAAAATTTACCCTAAACTTTTACTTCTTTTAATGTCCTCTGTCACTTCCAAAATTATCTCCTTTTAAAACAGTCTGTGTATACCAGCTGTTATAAAAGTCTTGCCCCCTCTAAATTTTGATCGGGATAAAACAAAACATCATTTGGCAAACTATATGATTGAACTTTTGACATACAGGACTATTTTTTATCTTTAATGAAATTTGGTTTTCGATGGTGACCATGTTTGAAGTGATCAATCATTTTAAATTAAACTTCAGATGCACACTATAGTGAGTACAAGCTTGGCCATCCCTAGGGAACGTAGCTGGGTCTACATTTTTCATATACTCTCGGGTTAGATCCCTCTCTTTCATCTTTCTTATCCAGTCTCTCTTATTATTTTTCAACCTTGATGCTATTAGTGTTCGAGGTCTAGGTTTTCTTTTGTGAAGATAAAGACCTAAAGGTTTTTCGCCTTTAAACAAGAAGAGGGAAAAATCATTTTAATTTAAATGAAAAATCGCATAATAAAGGAGTTGCTATGTTTTCCAATTTTAATTTTTACAAGGCTGCTAATTTGAGAAAACATCAATAAACAATACAGTCTTACTTATCTCTTGTTTTTATTAAATGTGTAATATTATTAAATTATTTTATATCTTTATTATATTGACGGAACAAACCTTTGACTTATCAATGTCATTAAATTTAATTAAAAAGTAATTTATTGTTCAATATGATTTGTAAGCTGAAAGATTAAAGGGAATTTTTATGTTATTATGATATTCTTTATGGATACGCAATTTCCAATGATCCTAACAATTACAGTATTTCGACCCACTGTATATCGATAAATCCATTAATATGTTTAAAAATAAGAAGAAAAAGTACAAAATAAAGATCTTAGTGTGTCGGAAAAGAACAAGAGATGGACAAGAGATGACTGATAAGAAGATGAAAGAGAAGGATCTAACCCCCAAGATGTGAGTGTGTGTGTGTGTGTGTGTGTGTGTGTGTGTTTGTATCTGTGTATCTGTAGTCTGCACCAAAGTTTTACTGACGAAAACTGTATTCTTTTGAAATCAATTCCTTTAAACCTATATTTAAATAAACGGTGCAAAATACCGCTTTCATATTCACCCACACCCAAAACAAAACTAATCGTCAGTTAACATATCAGTTTGGTAGTTATCAATTAAAAAATAAAAATGTGCATTATATATACATTGCTTGTGTCATAAACACGTCAGAGTATATCGTATATGATTAAAATCTAGCTTTTAATAACAGCGATTAGAGTTTATTTTTGTTTATTCCTGAACCATAATATTTTTTACTTGCGATTTCTACACGAGTTGAGTCATTAATTCTTCCTATTTTATTAGAATTTGAACGAAAACGGTAGAGCCGATTTATAGGAAATAAGTATTTTATAAAATTATAAAATCCTTATTTGCATCCTTAGAGGATACACTTGAAGTAAAATTTGATTAAATTCGGTTTTGACAAAATCGTAATTTTGTGTTTATTATGGCAGCTACCATCAAATTTAATTAAAATCGGTTCACACGTTTAGACTGTAGAGCACTGCACAGACGACAGACGGACATCATTCCAAGAAACAGTTTTTTGGACTCGAGACTTTAAATGATAAATTTGAAATCGATGTTTTTGACACGACGAATAACTTCCTTTACATTTCGAATTTGCGAGAAAATAAAAATGATATGAGTAGATATGACCATTTTAGATAGGCCTAACATAAAGTCCTCTAACTGTGGTTTTATCGTGCTCTTTATTTACTTTAAAATAATGTATTATAATATCCTTAGTTTGGCTACTGGACAACAGAAAGCGCTAGTAGCCAACAGTGCTTGTGATACAGTAGCCAAGCCTTTTTGTCCCGATGCTACTAGCGCTTTCTGTTGTCCAGTAGCCTAACTAAGGATATTTTGTATCACGCTGTTTAACATGGGCTGTGACTTTCTTTTTCTAATTCCTTCTTCCATGGTATTACTCAAACGTGGTACAATTTAAATGGTTAAATCCCCCCTACCTCAATAATTAATTTTTGGGATAGGGTACAAAATTCCCCGTGTGGCAAAAGCTAGCTTATTTATTCACAATTACCCCAAAACGTGTTTTTTTATTCAATCGTTCGAAATTTAAAGGGGCGGGGGCAGGAGTTTTTGGGACACTTGATATGTATATATGTGGGTGTTTTGTTTTAATTTTTAATGTACAAGCACGAAGATGTATGATTCTTACAATTTACTGTTAAATTCTAGGATTTATCAAATTGGTTAGTAAAAGTTTGAATTATTTAGTACATTATTTATAGCCTACTTCGAATTTTTACCAAGAGATCGCGATAATTTTCAACATTTACTGATAAGAAATAGTAAAAAGTAGAGCAAGGTTAAATGAGGTTATATTGACTTTAGAACACTTGGATATTTTCAAAGATAAAGATTTAAATGAGCTTTTACGATGAACTAGTGCAAATATAAGAATTTTACTTTTACCAAAAGTTATTAGGCTACTAATAGTCGGCAATTACCAAGATCCTATATTTAAATAATTTACTAAATAATTGGAATTTTTACCAACCAATGTTGGTATTAGGATTTTTAAAGTGACAAATAGGCTACTGGATATTCCAAAATTGTACAGCAATACTTTAAGAACTGATTCAAAAGGAAAATGTACCGTTAAATTGTATTCAACAAATCAGGATTAGAACACAATGTTTAGAAACTCTTGCTAGCCCATTCCACCAATTGTTTAGTTAAGCCTAACACTTTCTAACCTTCCTAATTTTATTACACCCGTTGTTCTGGTCTTTAACCGGTTTTAATGACTGAATAACCTTAAAATTAAAACTATATACAGTCATGGTTGCTGGTCAGTAGTAAACAGTCATGGGCGTCGTCTTTGAAAAAAAAAAAAAAAAAAAAACTTCTAAAAAATGATAACGAGTTGTATAGAAATAAACATTGTATTATTTGCTCAAATATAGTCGAATGTTGTATATAGAAAGTTTGAGATGGGTCGAAAAGTGGATGAAAAGTTTATTGAGATAATATATATCCGTTTTGAATCAAAAAACTGTTTTTTTGAAAGATATCTGTCGTCTGTACAGTGCTCTCTACAAATGCATGGATCGAAAAAAAATCGGCCATAGGACTGTTATAAGAAAAAATGTAATTTTGTTTACAGTTGTTGACAAAGTGCTATTTTGTTCATTTAAATTAGTTTGCAAAACAGCTGATTTCTCAACAGTTTCACTTTGCCCACTACTTTGCACACTAATTTGCTCACTCCGAATGGCAACCGAACAAAACGAAATTTAGGTTAAGTTTATTTTAATTGATTTATAATATACAGGAAATGTCCCTTATGTAGGTTAGATTAATTCTTACATGTAAAATAACACAAACAAACAACAAAACAACGTTTTAAAGTTGAAAAAGGAAGTAATTATTCTTGAAGATGATTGACAGTGTACGTACACGGAGAGTATTTTTTGTTTGCCGAGTTTTGAAGTTGGCAATCCCGTTTCCTCAACAATACACCTTAAGTTATTTGTAATATTCATAAATAACCTCAGTTTTGACGTGAGAACTTCTACTCAGTGTTGATGTGTTGTTTAGCACTACTGCTATATTTTGTGTAGTTAGTTTTAAAATATGGACAGTTCAGAGGATGAAAGCCTGTCAAATACCCCGCCTAAATTGGCGGAAAATGCTAACAACGTTGTACTAAATCTCCTTCCTGTCAAATCAAGGAAAAAATACGACCGCCAGTATGTTTTTGTCATGGCTAAAGGAAAACAATGGTAACAAAATAACAACTGTAGACAAACTATAATGTGCAATTCGTGAGCAAAGTGTCTTTTTTAAACTCGATAAACATTTTTCTCTCGTTTAAAAAAGTGCGACTTTGCTCACTAGTTGCACAAATAACTATTTCAAAATCGATTTTGCAGACATAGTAAAAATGATCCAAAATCCAAAATTGTACAAAATCCAAAATCGAGTGTTTTAAAATGTTTAAAACAAGGAGTGGGGGGGGGGGGTATAGGCTACTAATACAGCCGCATCAGTAATGATTGAATCACTCACGCTTCTGCCTTGTGTGCAACATTTGTCTATGGCCACCTTGAGTCCTTGAAGCTATTCTTATTATTCCAGCTCAGTGTTACTTTTTATGGAACAATAAGTCGGCCTCATGTCGCTTTATGTTCGAGTCCTTGTCAGTCACATTTATTGTTAATTACATGCTGTCGAACGGCTGAGAGAGTGTTAAGATGTTAAGTGTAAACAATTAACCTTGAGAGAAAAACATGTTTTAGATTAAACTATTTAATTACTTTAAATTACATTAACTTTATTATAAGTGTAAATCCTGTCTTCTAAATCTTTCATGATAGTGGACACATAAATTGCTTCACGGAGAGCACTCACGATTATCTAAATGTTAAAAAAAATTAGGGATAGGTACGCCATCTGTTGGTAATAAAATCGAACTCGATGGTGCTGCTTTCCTGGCCGTATCTAGAAATATTTGTAATCACCTAATGATGTAAATAGTCCAAGTTAATGATTTAGCCTAATTACAAACTTTCTCCAAAATAATGTCGCTGTTGTTGATATTTATCAGCCACCTGATATTGCCAGTTTTTATTAATTACTTGCTTTCAAAAAGCTGATTGTAATTAGAGAATGTGTTGTTAGATTGGATCCTATGTTAGTGGAAACGAAACTTCAATAAAAGACAGATATACTTAACGTACCTCTCTTTTTCTTTTTTTTAAACGCATGCGCAGTGAAGTTTAAAAGCTGTGTACTAGTAGATAAGAATTTAGGTGGTATTATCAGAAATTGAAAGTATTGTTATAAAATCTTGTTTAATGTATGTAGTTAATAGTTATTAAATAGTATAGTGACCCTTATGTATTATTGCTCTTACAGATGTTTTAGAATATGTGTCAATTTTATTATGATTTGGATTTTTAATTTTCTCTCTCTTGATAAGTAAGAACATGTGAATGTATATTGTTAATATTTGTGTAGAATGCTCACCGATATTTTTTGGGAAAAAGTAAAGAAAACTCTTTGTAAATTAAAATTTTTGTTTTAGGAGCTATATTATATCGTTAGGTTATTTTGTTTTACTGCTGTTATATTTTATTTCGCAAAATGTATGAGTGGCCATCCCCAAAGCGGGATTGCCTTCAGGGGAGCCGGGTGTTTTTTCCCTCTTCCAGAGTAATTTGGGGTTTTCCCTGAACTATATTATATTTTCTATTCAAGTAAATGTTTTTTTATACTTTTAGATAAGGAAATGTTATAGTTATAAGCTATGTATATTAGTTTTATGTATAGGTGTGTAAGTATGATTGGGCGTAAGTGTATATATTTAAGAATATGGTACACATTAATGTACACTTTATGTCTATTATAGATTTGTTTTGTTTGATTTTTTTCTTTCAATTTTTTCTCTCTCGCTGATTACTATTGTATAATTAGCTGTAATGGATGTGTTAATATTTTGTATCTGTACTGTTTCTGGAGGGAAATAAAATTTAAAAATTTAAAATCTAATAATGGCGGGAGTTTGTGCAATATGGAAAAACGAATAAACAAATTCTTTTGATTGTCTTAATTTTCACGAGTAATGTCTTTAATATCAAATTTTCATAAAATAAACAACTATCATAGTAGGCCAACTATTTTTGACTTCTTGTAAAAATAAATAACTTTGGTGTCTTGTAAGAAACTAAAAAATAAATGTCAGTGTAAAAAAAACAAAAAAAAACAATATATACAGTAATTTTAACACAATGTTTTGTATAACCATTCTAAATATTACGATTTATTTTGTTTTGTGCAACAGCTGTTGACTTTGACTTCGTTAACGATGATTTCACATGTCATTAAACAAGGTCAGTGTGACCCCCTATGTATTCTTTCTCTATTTGAGTGTCGTGTTAACCACTGATTCACTGGCTATAATAACCCGCTTGTTACAATTTTAAAATGATAATTGCGAGGTTTTTTACCTTTAAACGAGAATAAATAATCAATAAAATTACTGTTATTATCGCAGGTGTAATGAACGAATAAGTTAGCTTAAATAAAGCAATAGGATGCTGTGGAATTCATTTAGAAATTTTATTTTCAAATTCTTTATTTAATAAAAATATACAAGACGTAAAGACTCAACTAAGTGCCACATCATGCATGGTTGAAGGTATACAATGAGAAGTTAGCGTTATTAACTTACAGTTAATCTCACTTAACACTTAATTATGTACGGTACCTACTTTTTGAACTACAACAAAAACAGTTTTCGCATACATATACATAAACCAGAATGAAAAACAAATATTAGAATCAAAAGAAATTACTAAATTGTAAATTATAACAAAACTTTAACCTCTTTACAGAAGACAAAACTATTCTGAACGGAAAATATACACAATAGAAAACAAATAAATAATACAAAAACAAATCACGAACAATTCACTCGCTTTTTAAACACTTATCAACAATTATTCCACCTTTTTTCTCTTGTGTTTATTGAAGACTTCGCTTCTTTTAAAAAAATTGTCTGAAGTCAGGATATTTAAAAACTTTAAATTACTATTATAAATGTTTGTAAGTTTTTAAACGTCCTTGATTCCTAAATTTAAATCTGCCAACAAATTTATATCATGCGCCTGCTTAATGAGTTTCTCAAGAGTAAAATTATCACGACATTAAAATATAATATTAAAAGAGAATAACTAAAAACTTGATAAGAGTAGCAAACCATGGGATCGAGCGCTCACATCTCACATCAACTCACAAACAGTTCTCAAAATGAGCTTCAATAAAACCACAGCCTTGTGTAGGCTATATTAAATAGACACTGTTAAACGCGTTTTTGAACTGTAAGTAACAATTTATTTTCAAAATCATATATTCTACCAATACAGTCTCAATTGTAAACAAAACATTTTCACACACTCAAAAACCAATCAAGCTCAAATTACGATCATCTCAAATTTGGCTCTAATGATTTTGATAAAATTATGTTAAAATAATGTAGCTTCGAAAGGCAAAAACAAAACGTATTGATTCCCATCTCCCAAAATGGGATATGTAAGTTATAAATCATCACATTTCACCAAATGTTGATCAAAATCACTTTAAAAATCGCACAATTTTCAATATATTTGAACTTTAAAAAACTCTCATTGTTTATTTAATTTTTAGGGCCCGTAGGTAAAAACAAGGAGCATTATAATTTCACGCGTTTGTCTGTCCGTCTGTCTAACTGTAAGTCGCAACCAGCCTACACAGGCAAAACTATAAATCCTATGTATTTCAAACTTTGTATTGTTCCACATATAGAAAAAATATAGCGGTAACAAAAACCGACATTGTGGTAGTAAAGGGCAAAAACATTGACTTGAAAATTTTCAAATAAAACTAGAAGTTACTCTCATTACGAATATTTATTTGACGAAAAAACTAATATGTTGGCGCTAGAAGAAGTTTATATTAACAGCGTAACCTACAAATATTAAAACAAATTATTTGGATTTGAAACTATATTGTCGTGCGAAATCATATATAATTTTCTGTATGACGAATACAACTTAATTTAACCCAATGAGAAATGCGTAGGGTATAAGTTATAAAAACAGTTTCGTGAGATGTGAGACAAACAAATCAATAGTCATTAAAACATGGATTGCATTTTCATTGGTTTCTCTGTATTATGGTCCGTAGGTAAAACCAAGGAACAGTTATAACTCCACACCCGTGTCTGTCTGTAAGTTGCAACCCGTCTATACAGACAAAATGATAAATCCTATATATTTCAGATTTTGCCTTTATATTTTTTGTGTTGTTCCACATATAGGAAAAATATAGCGGTAACAAAAAAAAAAAAAAAAAAAAAAACGCTGTAAGGGGTAAAACTATTAAGTTGAACAATTTTATTTTTGTAAATATGTGTGGAGTATCAAATAAAACTAGAAGTTATTCTGACTACGAATATGTATGCTTATTTGACGAAGAAATTAATATGTTGGGGCTAGGGCGCTTAAAAGACTTCGACTTTGTAAAAACAACGCTTGGCCCTTTTATTTACTTGTTAATTTTCGAACCGGCATTTTTTGGAAGATGTCGGCTTATTAAATTTGGTATATGAAAGACTATATTTTATAAATTTTGATGAAAATCATTAGAGTTGATTTATCGTTAGGTCAACATAAATGTTTGTACCAAAATCAGTTCATTTGGGCTGTAAATAATTGGGTTCTGTTCAAGAAGAGGACCACCACTCGTAAACAATTTTCTATTGTCATAAACAGAACAGCTGAGACGTTGTTGGCGTGTATTAAGGACAGTATTTTATCATGAATAGAAAGAATTTGGAACTCGTAGAGATTTGTTAGAATCCTACTTATATGAATTCATGTGGCGCCGTAGGACGAAGGATGAAAATCTATTTGACACCATCTGGGAAGGACAATAATTTATATTGAGTTCCAGGACAATATAGTGTGTATTCATAATATTATGTATAACGTTGATTAAGTTAGGTTAGGTTAGATTAGATTAGTTTAGGTTAGGTTAGGTCAGGTCAGGTCAGGTCAGGTTAGGTTAGGTTAGGTTAGGGTAGGTTAGGAAACCTTGTGGTTGCTACTGTTTGAGTGGAATCTCTTCATAAACACACCCAAAAGTCGCATAGTCGACAATCAGATCAAAAACAACATTTTTATACTCGAAAGAATTATTATCAAGGAAATTTCTACATCGATTTTTGAACCATCACGATAGTTTGTCTAAATTCAAGTCGTGAATGAATACACCTGCGTAAATGTTTTTCGTTAAAAGGAGTGTTTCAGAATAAAATCCCATAATTTGTTTTATCTCGCCTAACCTGACGTATCTAATCTAACATGACTTGTAAACATATAATTAATAAATAAAAAAAATCGTTTGTCTAATTACTTTTGATTGTTGTGTTGCCAGTGTTATCGCGTCACGTATAGGTTGGATTTTAACTGATTTTGTATCACAGTACTTTACGCTGTAGAATGCATCACTAATCCACCTACTCTTATGAGCCTACTACTCCACTTCCTGGGTTTCTGCTATTGAACCAATTCGGAAATAAAATCAAAATCGTCGGGGGAATCACTTCATGATATAAAATTAGGTTCCAATGTTTGTTATTGTTAAAGGGTGTTTTTTAGATACTTTTGATAAATACAAAAATAAGGAGTTTTGACCCTTTTAATTAAATTTGTCAATAAAACTCATATTTTCCAATGTGAAAAAGTTCAAAATGACTGGAGCTGAAATAAAAGTTTTTTTTGAACAGAACAAAATTTAGAGTATTAAAATTGTAAGTGTAAATAAGAATATTTCTGAAAAAAAAAAATAAATAAAAAAAATAACTGTAAAATTCGTGCGTTTAGTTTGACTCAAGTTTGTCTTTTGACATTTTTAGAGAGAAAAAAACTGTTATTTCTTCCCCATGAGTGGGTTTTTCCAAAATATCAAAAACGTAATTTTATGTATGTATAACAATTTTATTGCCATTTTATTTACGTATAATTTATTTAATATGTTATATTTTTACAGTATTTCATTTTAAGCACTAATAAAAATCATGAATTTAATTTAATAAAAAAAATTGGCTAGTAAGCGTTTTTCCATATATATATATCTAGGATCAAGGTATACATACGTATTGATCTTTCAAAAATATTTTCCACATTCAATTTTACCCTTAAAGTGTTGACCTGTTTCAAGGGATGTTACGAATATCTATTTGTTTGAAAAATTATAGAGGTAATAAAATCTATAATTTTTTTAAAACTAATTTTTTGATTTTACGCATCCACACACACACACACACACACACACACACACACACACACACACACACACACACACACACACATATATATATATTTTAAAAACCACTATATCACAGAAAATACTTAATACGAAACATATTAGTAAAAATCTCATATATTTGGCCAATATAACTAAATACATTGTTCGAGTTATTATTTTCACTTTTTGATATATACAGTAGGCCTACATATAAAAATGGAAACAATTCTATCGTTTATAACCGTGCTACACAATCGATCCTCGTAATTTTTTTTTTTGAGTTAAGAAACCATTTTTTAGGTTAAATTTTCTAATTTGATATATTCAGAAGAAAAACAATTACCCTCAGGATGTAAATTTAATGAGTACCGGCTTGGCAATCCCGAGGCAACCTAGCTGGTTTTACACCTTTTTTCATGTAGTCTTAGATTCCACTCTTTCATCTTTCCTATCAGGTCTCTCTTGACCAATTCTTGTTCTAATCCGGCTTTGACGCAATTAGATTATCCTAGGGCTAGTGTCTTCATTTTACACTCTTTTATTTTTATTTATTTAAGGTGATGAAGACCGGTGGTTTTAAACACCAAGGGAAAAATGAATTAAATAAAATGATTAACAAATCATACTGAAACCCGGATCTATTGTTACTGTAAAGTCTCTATTCTACTTTAAACAACAAGAAAAAAATAGAAAGAAAACAAACAAACAAAATAAACAGCTGATATTACTTGTGAAACAATAGGTAGTAGAGGAAGTTGTACACTCACTCTAGTAGAGTCATTACTTTTCAACAATAAATCAAAAGTTTCTTGTTTTTTAAATGAAATTAATCAAACTTGATTTCTACAAAAAGTTTAAAAGACAAATGTAAATACAGGAAAAGAATGTCTAATCAGTTTCCTTAATAGTGAAAGCAAAGAATCATTTGATTGTTCTAATGTTTTCTATTTCTTGTTTACAGGAACGGTCTCGCTGCCGGTATTTCCTGACCTGACCAAAGCAAACAGGTTTGTTATGAATAAATAGTAACACACACCCGCGCACGCGCACACATCTCGGTCTATGTACAGGGTGTTTCACAAACTTTGTGAAGTGAGTCTAAACATCGAAATAAAGCGAAAGGTTTACAAAATTCTGCAATAACAAGGAATAAGAACAGATTGAGATATACATTACAAATTTTTCAGAATTATTTATACTATTTAGTTTTTTTTTTTTTTGTTGTTGTTGAACAACAGGGTATATTTATGTTTTGTATGTTGAAGGACAGACGAAATTAATGGGGATTTAAAAAAATAAACTTTGGGATAGAATAAAACTCGAACACAAGATCTCACAAAATTACGTTTACTTAATCAAACGCGTTTCAACGACAAAGTCGCCATCCTCAGTGATACATGAGCTACAATAGCTAAACCATAACTATAATAATAATATAATTAATTATTTCATATAAGTTTTTCTTTTTAAATAACAAATAAACGTTTCCATGGAAATATTGAAACTATAAAATTAAATGGAACCACCTTTTCGATTTAAAATACTATTGTTAAATACCTTTAAGATAGACTAAAACTGGACCACAAGGTGTCACAAAAATTATGTTTACTTAATCAAACGCGTTTCAACGACAAAGTCGCCATCCTCAGTGATACATGAGCTATAATAACTAAACTATAATTATAATAATAAAATTAATTATTTCATATAAGTTTTTTCTTTATAAATAACAAATAAACGCTTCCATGGAAATATTTAAACTATAAAATTAAATGGAGCCATTTTTTGATTTAAAATACTATTGTTATATACCTTTAAAGATAGACTAAAACTTGAACATAAGGTGTCACAAAAATTACGTTTAGTTATTGTAGCTCATGTATCACCGAGGATGGCAACTTTGTCGTTGAAACACGATTGGTTAGGTAAACGTAATTTTTGAGAGATCTTGTGTTCAAGTTTTATTCTATCTAATTTAATGTCAAAGTAAAGCTCAATATTTATTTATACATTTTTGTAGTTTAATGAACACACACGAGCTTTCCCGTTTCCCCATCATTTAGTAGTAAACTTTTAAAATGTTTAGTAAGTAGAATTATGAATATTTGACGACCAAGCAAAACTTTTGAGTGTTCTTGGAAATTGCCATGAATTAGTTTTGATCGATATTTCATATATTTTGTCAGGATTAAAAAAAAAAAAAAATCATTTTATTCAACATTAAAAGGGTTAAATATTTGATGTAAATAATATGTAAATTGAACGGTTTTCAAAAAAATGGTTTTAACAATTTTTAATAACCCGCCATTTTGAAACGGTTGAGTAAAAGATCAGATTTTGTAGAACACTGCAAAATAATAGTATAAAATATTTTGCAAAATTTTGGATGAGTATCTCAATAATTCGTACTGAAAATCTATTTTGTTTTAAACAAAATATAAATAGATCGACGGAAAACGACTTATTTTTTTTTTACACAATGTTTATTGGAATTTTTTGTTCCTTACATCGATTGGTAAGAGACTAAATTATTTAAGCTTTGAAAGTTTATCGAGGATCTTGGTAATTGTTTTTATCGATGCGAGCTGGTAGGAAACTAGACAAAAGTTAGGTTAGGTTATAGTTTATTGAAATTAAAATACTTGGCTAATTTTAGAGATAACGAACTTTTATGACGTAGCCTACTCATGCAATACAAATCGATTTCAAAACAGATAAACACAATGAAACAATAATACAAGATAATAAAATAAAATAATACTAATGAATACATTTACTATTACGCATCGTTAAATGTCGACAAATACCAAGATCTAAATAATACAAATTATAAAACTTATTCTTAAATTTACCGGTCTTCATGTAACGCTTAGCATATATTTTGCAGTATACAATGTTAATTTTTTAAACTGCAGTAGTCAATTTCTTATTAATTTTAATTTAAGGCTATGCTTACACTATTAAGCGAAACATATTGATTCTAATTGTTAACTATACTCTGTTTCACTTTAGTTGGCAGTCTATATGGATCCAATAAAACTGAGCTACTACACGTCTAAAAAACATCGTGCTAAAATACCGCCTATCATAAAAACTAGTTATTAAAACATATAAAACGTACGTAATTTGAAAGGAAATTACCTACCTAAATCATAATTTTAAAAAGTTATCTCCTTTAAAAGTAAAGGTTAGTTTATCCTGCGACCCTATTTTGTCACTATAGTTAGTAGTGCTGAAACTCCTATTTTATTTACACAGTCAATGCATTTCATACACTGCCAATTAAATGTGAAACGGAGTATAGGTTCTATCTTAGCTGGATATAAAATACATTGAAATCTCAGACTAACATGAGCGGTGTGAGTTTGATGTTTCACTCACTGAAACAAAATTGACAGATTACCGAAAGCAGACCAACACCAAGGTAGTTGTCACCCCATTTTTGGATCAAAAACTGGCCTTTTCTGAACTAATTTTCAAAATCTTTGGTTTTGAGCAAATCAAGTCAAATAAAAGTAAAACTGTTTAAGAAAAATCACAGTCGATGGACGCTTTTAATTTCTTTTTGGATTAAAATCCCTCCTTAAGGGTAGGCCTACTGTGTTGAAAATCCTTCGATTCGAGGGATTTTGATAAATAAAAAAAAAGTCTGATTACACTAAAGTTAAACGCAGGAGGTGAGAGTAGCTGTCATTACTTTTTGGGTTAAAAACCACTCTTATGGGTATTTTTTGAAAATTCTTGCGTTCCAGTAATTCTGGTCAGTAAAAACGTCAAATTACGTTAAAGTTACGCAAATTATGAAGTAAAATCGAAAAAAGGCGAAGGTAGCTTTTTACATTTTGTTTGACTGAATTTGATAAAAAACAAGAATTTTAAAAATAGTAATATGAATAGCGGTTTTTGGTCCGTAAAGGGGGAACCATACACCTGCTTCTGTCCGCATTGGGTTTATTTTAATATACTCAAAATTCTGATTAAGGTGATATGTATAGCATTTTGTAAAAAACAGAGGTTAGCTAATCCTCAAGTTAGCTTTGAACATACCTTATGTTGGGACGCCTACTATAGTACTACTCCCGATGATCGAGCAGCCGGGCAGAATGTCACCTAGATAAAGACCGGGCAATCGTGACCGCAACGCACAAGTAATGGACCTCATTTCGTTAGAGACAATGGAACAACTTTCCAGTTCCAGCAATACAACGTGTTCAAGTGCTAAATCACTACAGTTCACCGATCCCCATCATTGGCGGAGAAAATCTGTTTAGCCTAAATACAATATTTACATGTAGTAAATTGTATCTATTACCTCTTTAAAATACGTAGTATGTCCGTTTTGACGTATAAAAACTTATTTTTGTGTATGGAATGATGTCAATATGTTTAAAATTAAAACAAAATTGTCCATGGCTCTGTTATAAAAGACTTAACTTCTTAGAATGGACTGTGAGGATATTGTTCAATTTTAGTGATTTTTTTTTCATTATAGCGTTTATATATATAATTAGATACAATTTCTATGTACAGTAGTACCAACTGACAACGTGTAGGCATACAAATTTTACACAATCGTTATGACTAACAATGTAAACATAACCTTACATTTAAGTTGAAATCATCCGTTCAAATATTTAACATTGAAATCTGCTAATATTTTGGATATTAATTCCTCCCCATATAGAGCAAGAGCCAGTCGATTTGGCGGAGCCAGAAGGCAGTCCACTACTACTCTTCTGCGGACATTATCCCATAGTTCGGCATTACTAAAAACATTAGAATTTATTAAAAACATCGTTCCTATACAGCAATGCAAATGTACACATAACAGTAATGAATAGTGTAGTTATTTATTAAAACATAAGTTATATTACTCAATGTTTAATGAATACAGATTTTACAGTAATTAATACTATATTATACTCACACTATACTTATATTTAAAGTACTGTAATTATTTTTATTATTGTTAATGATAGTTAGGTGTCATAACAACTTACTTTAGTATGAAACTTAACACAATATTAATATTAAAAAATACACATGATTGTAGTAGAAAACAACTATTTATTAATAAATATAAATCCTAGATCTTCGTACGCTCATTTTCAGACAGTTATGAAAATATAAACAGAGGTTATGAAACAATGTTTTTACTAAGAATAGTACGCAGTTGGCGGGCGAAATGAATAGTAGATCCACCAACTTGGCTGCCTTTTACTTTACTAAATTGGAATTTTCAGTACGATTGCCCGCTGTAAAAGAATCACTGCATTACTTTGATTATAGTTTCAGCATTGTTTGTTTAAATGAATGGAAGTTCGTGCGATATTATTTGTGCATTTTGTATTAATAAACGAAAATGTTCCCTTAAGAAACAGTTAAAATTATAATTTCAGTTGTAGTATATTATTCTAACATAAATTTGTATTTTCTTTTATATCAGCTGTTAGTTTTTGTTACACTGATCACATCGTAACACTTTAGGGTATTATGGTTGCAGTTTCTCCGCTTTTTGTTTAAACGGGGTTTTTTTTTCCAATTTTTAAACGATGTGTAGATTTTAAAAAGCTCACCTTATGCATAGTATAGAGAAAATAATGTGATTGGTCAAAAAATTGATGTCTAGTTTTTTCCGGATGTATTAGTTTCGAGGTCCGCTAATTCCATGATGTCTGTGGATTGTTCTGTCTTTATAGCACAAACGTTTGATTTGATTTTAATCAAATTTAGTATATGGGGATATTTTGATCTTATCTCGGGACATTTATTACATTTATTTACATTTTTTTAATAACTCAAAATTTGGGGTAGCTGCCATAAGAATAAAACACAAAATTACGATTTTCTTAAAATCTGCTTAAACGATTTTGATTAAAGTTTGCTCTGGTGTAGCCTCTAAGGGCCCAATCGATTGATCACAATCACTAGAAAAATTCCTGTTCGCATGTTATTGTTTAAAAAAGAAAATACTATCTTTGGGGGATGCTTCATTTTTCAAAATTTTTACCGATTTCGTTCGAAATTTAGTGAATTTTTCAAAATTCGGAAGTAACTGTAGTAAAAAAAACAAAAACACAATTATGATTTTTTTTCAAATTCGCTCCAACGATTTTTGCTCAAGTGCACTCTCTAAAGATCTGAATAAAACTTATACACTATTTCTCCAAAAATTGCTGTTCGCGAGGTATATATAAGAAACCAAAAATGCTACGGTGCTGTTATAAAAGATGCAATTTCTCAAAATCAATTCTACAGTTTTAGTTAAAATTTTAGTGAAATGTGAAAATTAATTACCAAAACTCGTTTGGAAAATAGTAAGTAAATAAATTGCGATTTAAGAATAATTATTGATAAAAAACAAAAATAATCCTTGATCACAATTTTTGAAAACTTCATCTTAAATACTACTTAGGCTTGAGGACGTATTTACCGCACAAGCAAAGGAAGTTTAGAGATTTATTTAAATATATAAATAATATTTTTTCAAAGACGGCGTCGGTGATGCATTTTTACTTTTTGATTGACAACTACCGAAATGACATTTTTAGTGATGATTCGTTCTTTATTTGGATTAAACGTTTATTTTTCCCAACCCCACCACGTAGAGATCTTTATAGTTAGGGGTTTGTAAATATTTATAGATTGTAAAAATATAACGTTTAGGAAATTAAATATTAACTAATACATTTGTTATGCTCTTTCTTGCATTTCCTGATTTGTAACCTAACCATTAAATACAATTCAACCGCAATCCAGGTATTATGTCAAGTTACCTTTTACAATAGTTATGTTGGGAAATCAGGGTCATATCAAGGTCAGGTAGGAAATGTATCACTTGTGGAAAAGAGAATGGATGGTAATTTCACACAGGTGTTCATCGTTTTTCTTAATACTTATTATTATGGCAAGTCAAGTGTATCAAAACCGATGTTGCGCTATTTACTCGTGAAGTGTTTATAAGTTGGCATTGCGTATTGTATGACCAGGGAAAATTCGTATTCTAGTAATTTACCAAGAATTAATATTTACCGATTTAGTGTATTTTTCATCTTACAGTACAAATGAAATAATGTGTTCAGCGATAAATGAGCTGAATATTTTGTATCTTGTTAGTGAAATAATGGTTTTGAGATATTTTTTTATTAAACGCCATTTTGAAACGGTTTGATGAAAAATTATCAAATGGTGCACTCTGAACTAATAATTAATTTTAAAAAATCTGTAAAATATGGTATCGATATCGGAATACAAGTTATATATATATATATATATATATATATATATATATATATATTTAAAAAAACATAGAAACAAATAGACAAAGTATTTTTTAACATAATATAAGAACGTTTATATTTATTTTTTGTCCAAAATCAGCTCAAAGTTAGGTAGATTGATTTTGAAACATTCTGTATATGAGGAAATTATTACTTAATATTTAATTTGTTCAATAGAAATAGTTATAGTCTATAAATGACGAGTTTATTATTTTTTTCAATTTGAAGTAAATAGGTTGAAAATAAGAATTAGAAGGCTAGAATTGTATAAAGTAAACAATTAATTACTATAAAAACTATATAGATTTTTAGTTACTGTGAAAAAAAGTTTCATGTCCTACTTAATTACTTTCAAAATTTGACAGGCGTAAATAACCTTGAGTCTATAATAAATAGTAGTTATAGATTCAAGACAACTAATACATTATAAGTGTATCATCTGTTTATTGCAGTTATCTAAACTAACCTAACTACCTTGAATTTTCCAATTTTTTTTTAACTTCAAAAATTATCAAAACAAGAGCAAACTAACTTAGTCAGATTTTGGTTATTTTTATAGACAAGCCAGGATTTCTTTGACTAATATGTTTGGTTTTGCTCGTTTGAGGCTATATTGAGCAAAATTTTATCAAAATCGTTAGATCTGATTTTGAAAAAAATCGTAATTTTGTGCTTGCGTGCGTTTTCTTATGACAGCTGCTCCTAAATTTTGAGTTAACCTAAAAAAGAAACAAAATTCCCGAAATTAGGTCAAAATGTGCCCACCTACCAAATTTGATTAAACTCGGGTTTAATGAGTTTGGGTTGTAGAACTTTGCATAGACGACAGACGGACATTATTAAAAAAAAACAAAAAAAAACACTTTTTTCGGACTCGGGGGGGCTTTTTATATAGCCTACTATGTATACGCGAGAAAGATGTGATTATAGTTTCTTGTAATTATGGGGGGGGGGAGGCGAGAAAACATTATACAAATATATGATTATGGTTTTAATAATTATGAGATTTTCTTTTTTAATATGGAAGAAACGTAATTATTTCATTTCGTTGTCAAAAAGTTTTCCTCTGATATTTATTATGTGAGAAAAATAAGGTTCTCTTTAATTAAATTTATTTAAAATTTTTGAGGTTATTCAAATCCTAATATTGTTATATATTTAGTCAAAAGTTATGACGTTTTGATTATCGTCTACAAATTTCGGAAGCGAGAACATAAGATGTTATGGATATGTCGCAATTAAAAAGACGAATGCATAATCACGTATTATGTAAGGACAGGTGACAATGACTGTTGTTGATAATTATCTGAAAGTATTCATGACATCATTAGGAAAACAAAGAGGTTCTTAATGGTATGACAAAGAGGTACTTGTTGAATATAGTGACATGTGATGCAAACAAAGGTTAGGCTATGATTTAATGTTTGTTGATTATTTCGAGAAAATATTCATACTGTGCATCAGTATTGTATACTCAAAACTTACAAATGTTTACTGATAAGAACATTCTATTTAGTGCTGTGTCATCGAACGCTATGAAAATATTCGTCAGTCCTACCCATAGGAATGATTTGGCTGCTTACTGTAGATTACACTATACATTGTACAAGTCGCAAATTATGCCTCTATTTTGTTTTGACAAATTTAGGTTGTAAGTTCGAGTTTTTAATAGTTGGTATGAAAAAAACCCGTTAAATAGTTTTAAAAATGGCACCAAATTTTGAGGATAACTGTTTACTTGTGGGTAATATAATGTCTCATAGAAAAAAAAAATGTTACCGTCGCGGGACGGTAGAGAGAAGTGAAAACTTTAACTGTCAATTTAAAAAATTAATAATATTTTAAACTTTCAATAAATGTAATACAATTATTTATTATATTTTGTATTGATTATTGGTGTGACTTGATTAGATTTTTAGTGTTAATATATATGGGTATGTGAGAACGTTTGTGCGATATTTTTGCATTGATTTTAGTTTAACTATATATGTGATTTGAGAAAGTTAGTGCAATAATTTTTCGTAGATTTTTAGTTTTAATACGTATGGGTATGTGAGAAAGTTTGTGCAATATTTTTGCATTGATTTTAGTTTGACTATGTATATGAGTTTGAGAAAGTTAGTGCAATATTTTTCGTAGATTTTTGTTTTAATATATATATGGGTATGTGAGAAAGTTTGTGCAATATGTTTCGTAGATATATGAGTTTATATATACGCTGTGCGCGCGTATCCGTTGTCTATATATATTAAAGTTGCATTACGGTACGGTGCGTGACGCGATGCATTACGGTACGGTGCGTGACGCGATGCATTACGGTACGGTGCGTGACGCGATTTTTATTGAAAAAGTCCATCCCAAAAAAGTACCCAACGTGCCAATAGAAGATCACTTCAAAAATAGTACAAAACATAACCTCAAAATTAAGAAATATCTGAGACAATAGCAGAAGTGCCCGGAATTTTACATAGATTTCCAGTACCGTATTTTTTATTAGTAGACTAGGAACGTGGATAGAGCGTGAAATACGTTTGAGAGACTTGATAGTTTGAAGGATTTTAAAGAACGTAGGCCATAATTTTGAGAAAGGAAAAAATTGGAGCGACAAAAATTGGGGGTTGCAAATTTTCGGTAAGACAAATGTTTAAGAGAGTTTTCATTATTTTCATAATTTCTGCGTCCTGTTGAGGAAGGAAACTTATAAGGAACAGACATTTCCCTTTGAAGTATTCTAAGTGTGGTCGTGACAAACTAGGTTGGTGAAAGAAAGTTCATTTTCCACAATTAAACGGGTAATTATGCATTGAAGGTCACCCTAGGTTTTAGTCGCTAAAAGCGATGCAAACTTAAACTATTTGCCTTATTTGTCATTAATCTGATATTTTTTAAACATTTATAAATAATTTTCAAATCTCAAAATATATTTTATCGAAGAAACTTACAATTTTAGACACAAGGAATTTAGGCTTTTTCGGGTTATGACGATTGTGTACAATGACAACGTGAGTCAAGTTTGTGACTGCGTTACCAGTTTATGTTTATATTATACGCTGTACGTTACATTAGTGTAAATCATGGAGTGTAAATTAAAGGACAAAGCTCCTGGAAAGGTAATTATATATGTAAACATAGACTCGTAATGCAGTCACAAACTTGACTCACGTTGTCATTGTACACATTCGTCGTAACCCAAAATAAGCCTAAATTCCTTGTGTTAAAAAGTGTCAGTTTCTTCAATTATTAATGGTTTATGAGACTTAAAATATTTCGCTTTGTTAAAAAATATCTAATTAATGACAAATTAGGTAAATATTTTAAGTTTGCATGATGTTTGATGACAGGTTTCGGTTATTATTCTTCATATTTTAATAAAATTTTAACGAAAACGGTATAACCGATTTCGGAATAACAGCTCCGTGGCCGAATTTTACCTATAGATTGTGAACCGGATTTTTGGGGAGATGTTGTACAATATATTTTATTCGAATCCTTGGAGGATAAACTCGGGCATAATTCAATCAAAATCGTTGGAGCCAATTTTGAGAAAAATGTAATTTTGTACATTTTCTTATGCCAGCTACTTCCACATTTTAAGTTATACCCGTAAAGTCCCGAGATATTATGCCCACATAGCCTACCAAGTTTACTATAAATCTGTAGGCTATCTAATGTGATATACAAGAAAAATGTAAATGCCTCTATATCTAAATATAGTAAGCCAACAAAAATAATAATATATAACTCGTATGGTAGAATAGGCGTCTTATGTGAGACACCGGCGGGGCGTTTCAATGTTGTCGATGGATATAACTATAGTCTGCAACAAACAAAAGAACAAACCTTTGCGCATGATCGATTCCGCACACCTCATTCTTTCGCGATCGAGGACATGTGTCTTTGGTTTATTGTACACCTATAGCATGTTTCATTAGCGTACTATATTGAGGAATAATGATATATTTCCTCGTAATAACCTACAAACATTAAATCATACCCTAACCTGCATCACTTGATTCAAATGTAACAAATACTGTACCTCTTTGCCATAGCATTAACAACTTCTTTGTCTTTCTCATGATGCCACATTTTCAGGTAATTATAAACAATAGTTGGAACAATTGTCAACCTATCTTTAAATAATACATGATTTCGCATTTTGTGGTTATTGTTGCGACATTTTCATAAACAATTCCCCAAAACTTGTTATCTCCTAAGATCAAAATCATCAATGACCTACGCATAAACTTTCTCAATACACAAAACTAATCACCAACAATCTCAAAATTTAGAGAGAAAGCTATCATAAAACTAACAAGACTAAATACAAGTTAAGAATAATTTACTATGATTGCAGACTGGGAGGGGGTGGTTGGGGGGGGGTGCACGAACCAGAAGGCATAGTCCCCATCAGTATAATTATTTATGAACCCTAATATTCTTTTAACTTCCCTTTAGGCACAGAAGATTTAGGTTATAAATCTTCACATTAAGAAAAAATTATCTAAATTATTAATATTGATGTTGATAATACTCCATGGTTTTTGATTTGGATAAAACCAATATTGGTTTTTATGAACGTCCATGGTTCATTTCCCCTTTTAAGTGACAACTCTCGACGTTGACTAATAAGTTTTATTTGGTTAAACAAAGACTACACATTTCATCAAAATCTGTAGAGCTGTTTAAAAAAAATCGTAATTTTGAATTTAACAAATAAATTTTTTTAAAATAATTCAGTACTTGTTGGAATATCAGTATTTTAGAGTTTATGATGCACAGGACCTTGTAGATTTATTTAATTATCTATGGACAGGACCCTTCTCTAATGGTGTTAGCTGGGGGTGAATTGGTCTAACTTTGGGTTAGGGTGAATTAGTAAGAGTAAGGGTCAGAGTAGACAATGCATTAGTTCATAAATGAGTACTCCCATTAAATCATCTCAGGTTCTACTAGTCTACTAACTAGGTTAGTAAAAGTAATGTAAGGTTTTTTCTAAAGTTTTGTTTATATTTACCCTGCCAAAATTCGAGTATCGAGTAATGTTCTATTAGTTTTGACATTTCTCTTTAAGGTTAGTTTTAATATTATTTCATGTAAATAATGATTTTTTTTGGAAATAAATAAACATACCATAGTCATCGTTGTTAGTTTTTTTAATGCAATAATTAATTTTTATTTCTGTGAGTAAACCAATTGTAAAACTTCATTATCGTAGGCTTAGATACAAATAAAACCTAGACGACATAACCTAACCTGTTTTAGATGTAAAATACTTAATTTCTTAAAATTGAATCTTCCGATTTAGGTTAAATTTTAGTGATATGTGAAGATTAATGACACAAACCCATTTGCAAAATCGTAAATAAAAATTATTACAGTTCAGGAATTATTTTCAAGAGGCAAAAATGAACTTTAAACCTCTGTCATTAAATGCTTGATTTTAATGAAATTCGAGTTATCCTGAAAAAGTGTTTATGGCACAAGCGTAGCAAACTTAAGCCCTTCTATAAATATAGACTATATATTTTTAACACAGTTAATTTTCTTTTTTTTACTTAAAACTACCGAAATGACATTTTTGGTAGTTTTTTTGTTTCGTTTTGGGGATAGGTGAATGAGAGAGTGAGTGCAATGTTTTTACATAATTTAGGCCTATTTTAAGATGTTTTCAACATTTGTTGATGCCTAATAACGGTTGGTTATTTAACGGCTGCGTGCTTTTATTACCTACAGATTGTAGGCCTACAACAGAATGACAGATATTTCGTAGTCATAATCAGTTATAGACTGTTGTATTAATAACTTAGGCTAATAATTCCAAGGTTATTCAAGTCTATATTTAGTTTTACTTGTGCCTACAAGTGTTGCAATTAGGTGTCTATCTATGGCCACGTCACAACAGGTAGAGCAGAGGAATTCCTTAGTCAAGGTCGTGCCCTTGGTCCTAACAATTGGAGTTATTAAATCAACATATTGAATTATAAACAGTCTGGTGTTAATAGCCCTAGGTATCACTATTATAAGATCAAAACAGTAAAGTCTAATGGTCGTTATTGACATATAACTCCAAAACATCATTTTGTTTACTTTTTGATTTGATGGGTACGTTTTGTTGGGTCCTTTATTAGAAGCACTTTTGGGAAAATAGGGTGGTACTGTATATTAATTGTTGTTATTATTTTGTTTTCTGAACGGGTGTGTGAGAAAGTTAGGCAATGTTTTTATCTGTTTATTTAGTTTGCTTTGTGGTTACTAGAGCTGCTGAATTTGGCTTACTATAAGCTAAGCGAAAGGACACTCAGCTTCCTTGAACAAAACTGTGACTCATGTCTTTGTGGTATTATAATGGATTGTCACGCTCGTATTTCGCCTTGTCATCTACAACACATGCCCGTGTTTATTAAGCCTATATTAGTCTGTTTAGTTTAGTAATTTAGACTTGCACAAATTATTATTAGGCCTTGTTGTTATTTCGTTTACTAAACGCTATTTTTATTTCAGAGCCTAATTTTAAAGATGTATAAGTTGAATAGGAAAATGACTAGAATTGTAAGTCTCTTATGCCATTTTCCCACCAATGTAAATCAGCAACCGTGAGAAAAATGCAACCATTATTACCCTTAGATAAAGTTTGACTTAGCGTTACCTTAGTGATCAAAAACTAACAGCTAACTAATTTAATAAAAAAAAAATATTAAGATAGGATAATATACTACAGCTGAAATTATGTTACCATTCTAACAGATATAATTATAATAATTAAATATAGGCTTAAAAGCGATAATAGAAGGGCTTATTTTATTTTTCTAGATAAACATACTGTTGTAAAATGCTCCAGTTGCCCTTAAGATTTACCAACACTTTTTTTTGCTGATTTCGATGTTGCCTTTTGATCTTACATAAAAATAACATATTAGATTAGAAACTCCAGCTAATATTGGAGAAAGGGTATTGTCAAGAAGATTAGTATTATTATTAATTTGTTTCAGCCAAATCAATGAGAGAATGAGTGTTTTTATTACTGTAAGAATTTGAATGAGTTTGATCATTTCTAATGCTAATGACTGATTATAAGCTTGTGTTGATTTCAAGCAATTGCCTACGAGAGACTTGGAGTATAAGCTTTTAATATGTATATACAAATATAGAGTGTCTAGAAAATATTACCCAAATTTCACCAAGCTATTCCATAGGTGAAAATAAGAAAAACAATTTCCAATAAACATAATTCCAGAAATGCTTAGTTTTCCAATTATCCGCTATTTTTTTTACTAAAAACTTAATATCTTTTTTGGAATAGAAAAGATATTGAGCTCAAGTTTGGTGTTCAAATAATCTTTTCCCTTGTACAAAAACCCTTTGATTTCTTTCTGTGGGGACACCTCAAGAGCATAGTGTATTCAACTCCAGTAGTTTCAATGAAGATCTCAGACAAAACCTTGAGTATTCGGCAAATGCCTTAAGTTTTCCAAAGAGTACAGGAATCTATGAGGAGGCGCTGAGATGTATTTGTGCTAAACAAGGACAGTCTTTGAACAATTTCTTTAGTTTGTTTATAAGTAGCACTACTATAGTTAGTTTATAATTTGTGTGTTATAGATAATTACCAAAAAAAATATGTTTTTAGTTTTTAGCCGATAACTCGGTTGTCCTTTGAGCTACGGAAAAAATAAAACAACCGTTTTGTTTGTCATTAAAAAAATTACATTTTTGTTTCCTGAAATTGATTTGTAAAGTTAGCGGTTTTAGAGATATTTGACATTAAATATTAAATGGTCACCATTTTGAAAATATACAAAATAACGTTCTGGTTTTTTTTTGTACAGGGGTAAAAGGTTACGTAACAAATATGTACACCAAATTATCTTTTCTATTTCCAAAGATATTAAGTGTTTAGAAAAAAAGGGGGATAATTCGAAAACACCATTTTCGGACTTATGTTTATTGTATTTTTTTTCTTATTTCCATGTATAGAATAGGTTGGTGAAATTTGAGACAGTATTTTCTAGACACTCTGTATATATAAAGGCCTCTCATATATGGTCTTTTTGTTTTCCTGAGCAGAAACTGATTAAACTCACAATTTTTTCTAACCTGTTGCAATACTTTAAAATATTGGTCTATAAAATTGTAGTATGACATCTTGTTGCTAATTGATGAAGAGCAAAAGTTTCATATTTTTTATAAATGTAGAATTCAGCCTTTGAGTATGTTTTATATTCATTAAATAGTTTAAAAATTGAAGAAGAAATGAGTTTGAGACAATATTGAGTCTTTCTAAACCTAGTAGTCGTTCCATTAGTTTTGTTGTATTGTTGAACAATAAATTACTTTTCTATAAACCTCAGTTTTTATTCAACAAGAATACACCGATTTAGAAACTTACAAGATTAGATGTGACAGTATTTGAAGTAAATAATCAGATGATTAAATTATCATAGGTTTTGAAATTTCATATGAATCAATATATCTGGTACCAACATTTCTACTCTACAATGAGAATAACAAAGTTATTGTCAAACATATAATTTAAAACCCTGACTTCCTAAGAAAATGTTATAATAACAAATCTATGAGGCCCATTAGAAAGTAGTGATATAACAATTACAAGGTTCAGGAATCTGTGTACCAGCTGTTATAAACAAGGTTAACTACTCACTGAATAGTGAAATAGACCAGGTTATTATAGCTAAATAGCTCATTTTGCGCAGTATTGTTGTTTACCTTTTGCTCACTATTGAGTCTGGTTCTACAATAATAACCGTTGGAAAGATTATAAAAACAGAAGAACTTAACAGGACTGGCTTTGCACAATTAAGGTTAATCATAAATATAAATTTATAGCTCCTGATACAGGCGCTAACACACAACTTGTAGAAAGAATGTGGGTTTTTGCAAAATGGAGAATCGTTTCGAGTCGCTACTGGCTGACATCGCAAAATTAATGCCGCTATCAAAACTATTATCCTTTTTGTAATTTCTGATAAATAAAATGTTGAACCACGAAGTTTGTTTAATTTTTATTCTAAAGTTGGTACAGCTATTTATAATAACCTAATCCATTTCACAGGTACGGGTACCCTAACTCACCCTACTGAATAGTAGCTTACTTTACAATTTAACATTTCCTGCACGTAAAGGCACTAATTTTGAGACTTTACATATCGAGGATCTATTTGTAGCCTATTACATTGTAGATGGGGCTGGGTAAGTTCTAACGATGTCCCATTAACTTGTATAAGCAAACAATTTTGTTTATGAATATTTTTTCCAACTTAATCAGCGAGTTTCCAGCCCTAAAGCGACAATTTCTCGACGTCTTTTATAAACTATATGTGCCAAATCCTAGAGAAGTGGATTGATTATGATTAAAGTATTGCACACATATCACACAAACTCTCATTCATTCTCACAAACATAGTAATTTGCTTTAAAAAAAACAAACAAACAAATTCTATGATTGTTTGCTTTACACTGAATTCTAGTATCTAAATGTATTGAAAAATTCCATAAAAAAATATACAATAGAAAAGATACAATATAAATACGTTTCACACTGGTCTAATGTAGGCCTAACCTCTCTTTCTGCTAAATTATTAAAGAAAATATAGTAAATGTAATTTAGAGGAAGGTTGTGAGGGTGTAAAATGGGGTAAAATATTGTTATGATTTTTGAAAACTATTAAATTTTTGTGTGTGCAAAATATAATAAATTAACTTTTTACAGCTTTTGAAAACCTCTGCATGGAAAAGCGTGTTTTACGCTTGTGAAAAGCAATCTAAAAACACTTCAAATAAAAAATTTAGAGAATTTATTTAATTAAAATTAACAAATATTAAAAATATAACTCTTCATTAAAAAAAAGCTTTTATTTAAAATTTAAAATATATACTATATTATTTATTCTATACTAAAAGAACTGTTATATTTACTTTTTTTTGTATAGTAGCAGAGTTATTATTGATAATACATTTTGTATAAGGGAGTATTTAAAAAAAGAATTTGTGTTTAATTCTGTCCATTTCAAAGGTAAAGTTAAAATAAATAGTAATAACAAAATTGTGGAGAATTACATTATTACAAACTACTTACAGTACTGTAATATTAACATTGTTGTAATACAACTTTGTTAACATTGTTCTAATGAAATAAAATTGTATTACAATGTTTTATTTGTTTTTGAAATATTAGTTTTTTCAATGTCCATTTTCTCAATAATGTGTCTAAGTATGGAAATTTTATATGTAGATGTTTAATATTTCAGATGGTTTGGGGCTTTTATACCTCTGGGGGAATGTCCTTATATTTCAGACTCGAAGCTCAATATTATGGTATAAAGATTATTAAATTATTTTTTTATTTAGCAAAATTATAATTTATATTTTCTATCATATGCGACTCACTTCTTTCCAATAATACTAAAGTATTGCTATTTCGTTGTTTTGAATGAGTTTTGCATTTCAGAGCATCCTGAAAATCCTGCAATGAAGATTATTCTTGCACTATAGCACAGAAACAATGTACACCGTAAGATAACATTGCTTCAATATACAAGGTGTCACAAAAGTTTGGAAGCGCTCTAGTAAATTAAGTTGTATTATCAATAAAAAAAGATGAAATAAACAGATGTAATAGTTATTTACAAGGTGTATCTACAGAGTATGTCAGAACTATGGTATCAAATAACAGTACAATATCGTACATTGTACTGAGGATTAAGATAAAGTTTCTGAAACACCCAGTACTTAAGGCTTTTGGCTTGTTTGTACATTGTATCATTAAAGAAAGTTAAATGCTTTCAGGATGTAAAAATGATTACTTCATATTGCAACTGGAAAGAAAGAAGATATTTTATAATTAAATTAAAAAAATTGCCGTTAATCAGTTTATGTTTATAATAAAAATAAATTTTAAAAATATTAAGATAAAGCAGTTGAAAATTATAATATTTTATAAATTGTTTGAATATTGTAGTAACATTCTATATTTGTTACTATAGTTTTAACACACTTTGTATATAGGTCACATAAATACATTTTTATCACGGTTTGATTCATTTTTCTATCTATAAGAAAACCAAAGTTATTAAATCTTTTCCATACATTTGGGACACCTTGTATTGTAGCTATAATCCTACAATCAACTTTCAAAATTATTTTCTATTTTTAGAAATGAAATGGACTCAAAAATCGTCTTATTGCTTAATCAAACATTTATAGTCATACAAATATATAATACCAATTATCAAATTAGGGTGATTGTAAAAGTTAGTGTTAAACTATTACAAATCCCAATATTTGAAATCGTATACAATATCAATTACATTTTAAATTGGTTCTAAAATATTTCAATTTTACTGTGGTAATATGTATACTGCGTTTTTTTTTTAATTCAAGTTGTGAATTTGATATAAGTTTTTATGTATTTTGTCTCTTATTCCTCTACATAACCAAAATAAACTCCAATTGTCACTCTCATTCTGTCTATATAATGTAAAGAATAAACAAATTTTCTTCAAAATAAGACAACAATAACAAATAATTTCTTATTTTTTTCTGTTGACAGGTGGCAGGCACAATGATCGACTGGGTTAGTTCTGTGATGACTATCATGCTGTTTGTCAGTCACATGTCCTCTTCGTCCCCATCATGCCCTGAAGAGTGTCACTGCTATCAGGACATGAATATGTTTACAGCCAACTGTACATCTCTACCAACATCTAGTGAAAACATTGAAGTATTAAACCTAATTCCGAAACAACGACGACAGCCTTTAGAACTAAGCGAAGGGCAGTTCACAGGCTTCAAGAAATTGAAGTGTTTGAACCTTAGTAACTGTTCTGTTTATAGTGTTCACAAGAAATCATTCTTTGGCGTTAAAAGTTTAATTGAACTGGACCTATCCTACAACAATATTCACTCTTTAGACTCTGCAGTTTTCCAACACATTACAAACCTGACTTCGGTTGTTTTGAGAGGAAATCATTTCGACTTTGTTTCTGATGATCCATTCTTGATTTCTAATACGATTGAAAATCTAGATATCGGGAACTGTTCGATCACTCATTTACCTCCGGGTGTATTTTATGGTATAAAACGACTCAAGTACATTGGGTTAGACAATAATCAAATAAAATCTTTAAAGTATAATTCCCTTCCAAGAAGTGTAATGTATCTTAATCTTTCAAACAATTTAATTGTTAATGTACCAACTGATTTATTAGCGTCTCTAAAAAATTTGAGAAGACTTGATTTGAGTGGAAATCCTATCAACTGCACATGCCCTCTAATGAATGTACAAGATCACTTATCAGGATTAGGTGTAATTTTTGATAATGAAGTTATTTGTGCGTTTCCATCTCAAATTGAAGGCCGTAATTGGAGTCAAGTTAATGAAAATAAATTATGTATTGCCGAAACTCTGTTCGATGAAAATCAGCAACAAAAATATAAATACCAAATAAACCCTAAACATCAAATTTCAAACAACGAAAAGAATAATTATTATGAAGGAAATATTCAAGCAGATCAACCGTATGTTGACCATCTTAAACAAGATCCAGATTCTGAAATCTTATTTCAAAATGACGATACAAGAGCTATGGGAGTAAATATGAACCAAGAAGATGAAGAATTGGAAAAACAAGATCTAAAAGACAATTTCTCTGATGAAGTAGGGACGAAAACGGTTTTTGATGATGTAACTGCTGATTCTGAGAATAAAATGGATCCTGGAAATCATCATAATGTGAAATCGTACAACGAAGAAATAGATAATCCTGAGAATACAACACAACATTTTGAAGATATTGAAATTGATGAAGAAACTGGTGAGCAAAATGATGGAGCAAGCTTAGAAGTAGAAAATAATATTGAAAGTAAAAACTCCGATAAAGTCCAAGAAAACAGGAAAGAGAATGAAGGTCAAGAAACAGAAACTGAAAAAAGTGAATTAAAACAAGAAAGTGAACTTGAGAAAACTGTTAATAGTGATATCAAGGATCACGATCAGATAGTAGGTGGTACGGAAGCAGAGAGTCATAACAAAACTGAAGTATTACCAGAAGTTCATGCAAATATATTCGATACAGAAGAGAAATCTGAAAAAGAACAAAACAAAATAGAAGTTGAAGTAAATGAATCTCCAGAAATACACCAAGAAAAAGATGAAATCGAGTCTACCACTATTGTCACTGTTTCTCCTGTTCACAATCAAGATGAAGTTAAGGATGGACACGACTTGACAGAGATCCTTACAGGTGAGAATGTCAAAGAAAAAGCAGATGAAACAGAAGAACTTATTAAAGACATAACCACACAGGATAGTATAAATAAGGATGTAGAGAGTGTTAAGGAAGCTGACGGGATACATATTTCTGAACAGCTTGCAAAGCTGAATGTAGAGAACGTTAACGAAGTCACAACTCAGAACGCAGAGACTGTTGAAGCCATGAACAATAATGAAACAGAAAGTGTTGTGGTTCCAGTAGATGTAGAAATAGGACTTAATATAATATCTGAAAACAAATCAAGTAATCTTAAACAAGAAGATGGAATAGAATTAGTCAAACTAGAAGAAACAGAAAAACCATCTGTTGATGAAATAAAGTCTGGTGAAGAAATCAAAGTAAATAAAGAAGATCAGAATGTACCAGAAAGTGAAATTGTTGGAACAACAGAAACTATTGAAGGAAATATTGTTACCGAAGTAGCTGTTAAATCAGAGAATGAACATTTTGAAACCCATTCTGAAGGGACAAACCAAAACATTGAAGGGACTACCAATAAGGAACAAACAGTTAACAATGAAAGTGAACCAGATTTAACAATAATAACTACAACCGATTCTGAAATAACAACAACATTAGGAAGTAAAAGTAAGGATGGTGATGGTAAAGTACAAGGTTTAGAAGAAAACACAGTCAATCCCATAATTGTAGTTGATGAAACTGAATTAAAGACAACACCATCACCGATGGATGTAGAAACAACAACCATACACATCACAGTTGATCATAATGAAACACATTCTGATATTCCTGAAGAAACTAACATTCATGCAACAACTGAAACTGTTATTCAGGAAACAACATTAGATATTGACACCACCATCCTCTACCCAGACACAACCATTGCTATTGATGTTAACCAAGAGAATGTTTCCATTATACCGAAAATCGAACAATCGCCGACAGAAATATCTTCTGATATTTATCTAAGTCCTGAATTAAATACATCAGTAGTTTTAGGAAATATTAAACAAGGTGAACCTGGTGAGGATGATAATCTTATCGGAGACAAAGCATTAAAAGAAACAGTACCGATGGAATTTGAACCAGCTCATGTGGTTCTAGGTTGTCTTGTTGTGTTAATCACTGTGTTAGTGTTGGTTGCAATTTATAAATGTGCGACCGAAGGAAATAAACCAAACAGAACTCCAAAGGATGTAGAATCTAATCATGGAACTGAGATGCAAGACATGGCATCACTTTTACCTAAGCCTAACAATGAAGAACCTAAGATTATCAGTAAGAAATATCGGGATGAACCTCCTACCAGTGAAACTGTCAATCTTATTCAAGATGAGAAGAAAGATGTTCCTACTGTAACAAAACCGGCACAAGAAAATGAAAATTCTCTTAATAATAACACTACTTTACAAAATAAACCATCACTGAATCGAACTGCAACACCAATAACCATCAATCCTTCAGCTCCTATCCAAAGGACCAGAGTCAAAGTTGGAATCATTCCCGAATCAATACCAAGAACTCCAATTTTCGTACAAAAATCATACAACAATGGTGTGACAAATGGTTAATAGGCTGTGATCTATGCACATTATGGATAGTGTTCCTTTAATATTTATTTAAAAACAGAGTCATCTTAAAATGTGCCTATACCTAGCAATCGAGCTAGTCAAACATGAAGTTAGAATTTGTTTGATGATTTTATTAAAAGATTATAGTGTTAAAGGAATTTTAACTGTAAGACTGGTTATATTTACAGCGTCAAGAGTAATTTTTACATCTTTTACTCAAAGTAAAAAAACTAAGAATGTATGTACAAATCTGTAGAAGATTACATACTTGCTTGTTAGTTTTAAGAAATGTATTTTCATTGCATATAAGCATGAGCATGTTTTTATTTCTGACTTAAGAGTCAGGCCTATATTAAGTATGATAAGATATCTTCTTGACATGATGGCGTCACTTGTCTTGTTTATTAATATTTTCTTAATGTGTTAGATTGTATCTTTATCTCATTATTTATTTATATAAAAACTCTTTATTAATGATGAACTAAATGTATGGTTCATTAAACACTGGAAATGCAATGACATTTAGTTCAAAATAAGAGAGAAAAAGTGTTGATTTTATAATTATCTTTCTAAATTAAACATTGTAATACTTCACTAAAAAGGTTGTGTAATCTGCAAAGTGTTTAAAAAGTAATGAATATATTTTATACACAACTATTGCAAATAACTTACTATAAGTATGTTGTTTTTAGTAGTTTGCTTTTGCTTGACTATTACCAACATTTACAAATATTGTTTTATTTACTTTAAAAATAAATTAAACGAATGTAAATTACTTTATTGACAAAGGTATATTTTTGATTAAGTCTAACAATTTTCATAACCGAATGTTAAAACTTATGCAGGTTGTGCATGGACTGTTTTTGTACTTATGTGTAGATAAATGAATATTTATAATTTAATTTTCAATTTTGTTATTCAAAATTATTTTTATCTTGAGTCTTGGAATATCAAAGTTTTTGTGTCTTGTTCAAAATGCATTTATTTAATTATAACAGAGAATGATAAGTTTTATTTGAATCGAACATTATGACTAAAAAGATAACTATATATTTATTAAGTTTAGATGAATATTTTGCACAACTTCTGAATGTATTATGTGCCAAAATATTACCAACGTGTTAACAAATAAAGACTGAAATTAATGTTAAGTTGAATGTAGGCCTCGTGAGGGTTTGAAAGCATTTGTATAATATTGCTAGAGTTATGTATTTATTGTTCACATATTTTTACACTTTGTTGTATATTCCGTAAATAAATATAGTAATATATAATATATTTTTCAACCAAAACACAGAAAATATAATAGCACTAATAAACAATTACAACAAATATACTGTTTTCAAACTCTGTATTCTTTGTTTTGGATTTTTACACATTTCCAACATCATCCTTAGTAAGAACCCATGATCTTAATTCTAGGTGTGAGGATTAAATCCTCAATGAGATAGATTCTTAATCCTCAATTCTATATCTCTAAGGGTTTTTTTTACTATGAGTTTTTTAGTCATATTTATATTTTTTATTCATTTAAAAATTGTGGATATATCAATCGCCAAATGAAAGAAAAGTCAATTTTCCACAATAAACTCTATTAGTTCAAGACGACATACTCAGTTGTTCACATGTACACAAACTTTATTGCCACTGAACTCAAATAATTCAGATAGTTCAGTGTCGAGAAGGTTAGGGCTAGTATATATGTAATCACAACTGAGGATGATGACTTAGTCCTTCCAAGTGTTTATTATAGAAAATTAAGTTTTCGTTCATTTGGGAATTTAACCACCCATTTTATAGAGGTAGTGAAAAATGAAGTTAAAGTGGTGCTTCTTTCCATCACTAATAAAGTAGCTCATAAAAGCTGATGTTAGTATATTTTTACTTAAAGAGACCTGCTCTTATGTGAGTCAGTTAACACTAAGTTTGTGTTTATCCTTTGAGTTTCTATACACAGGAACAAATACTTGCATAAGGAGAGGGTTCGAAATGAAGTATGATTACATATAATAAAAAAATTGATTTGGAGACAATTGTATAAAACCGTTACTACAATCCGTGGTCAATAACACATGACTTTATTAATGACGTCCATCCATGCAAAAATGTTTCTCCAAAGTAGTTGTTTGGTGGAAAGGCCATTATCAAAATTTCGTGACTTTATACATATATACATATAACCTTGTGACATCCTAACCTGTATCCTTATATTGAAGAACATTTGTAAACTGAGATCGAGGTAATTTTTGGTGTTATTTATTTCTCAAACCTAAAAAATCATTAAAAATTTTAATTGGGTAATACGTTATTTACCATGTTTTTTATCATACAATCTTCATTTATCCAAATGGGGTTACTATTTTCCACAGTTTTTATCTGCCATCATTAGATCCTTGATCTTAGTGAGTCGTGAGTGAATTAATATGTAGTTCCAATGGAATTTCATTACACAATTCAACTGAAGTCAAGGATTTGATATAATGACAAAAACTGTTGACTCTTTGGGTTGTTCTACAGAGATAAAGTAAATAACCTATATTAACTAATTACTGATAATAGTTTTTCAGCATTAAATCAATTAATTGGCCAAATTAATAAAAAATGTTTTAAACAAAAATCTTTTATTTTAAATTTTACAAAAGGCCTATTTATGTCATCTATTACATACATTTTACAGTAAGTTATGTCACATGTTTGTAAACTATAAAATTGTAAATATGGTGGATGCTGTGTTTATTAATCAAGGAAAAACTTAAGAGACTGGCAAGTAAAATTTCACCTTTATATATAAAATTTAATAAATATTTTTGTGTAATGCCAACCATCTTCATAATTTTCAGAGTTGGGTGAACAGAGACTGCTATTGAAGCGAAAAGCAGACCAAGTTTTACCCCTTATTTTTGGAACAGCTTGACCCATATTTTGTAAATGTTAATACACTCCAAATTACGTTTTGTATTAATATTTTTTTATGCTGTTCAACGATTGCATTTGACAACAGGACGTAAAGTACTTAGATATTTTGCAGTCTATTTCCATTGTGACTGGCAGTCACAAGCAGACATTAGGCAACAATAATGGATGACTGCTGTTGCTTTATCAAGGGCAGAAAATATGATAAGTGGTTGTGTTCTGTGTATATCCAAAACGTCTTGGTTTTTAAGTTTTTAATCTGGTTCTATTCCAGGTAGTGTGTACTGAATAATTTTATTTAAATTGTGGAGGTGGTAAATTAATTATATTTTATGAGATTGACCTGTATTAGACTACCAATCATCTGTCTGTAATAATATTATGACAAAGCTTTACCCATTAAAATTGACTACAAGAGAACATTGTCGTTATAAAACGACACCATTTTCTAAATAACTAGAATAGTGATCAGGTCGTTGCTATCAGATGGTAAGCTGTAATCAATTTATTTACTTATTTTGTTTTATTGTTGTTACTTAATTTACACATTGCAATAGACAGTGTCAAAGATTACTGTAAACATAATAGAGTACAATACAATAAATATCAAAAACTCTGTTGTTCCATATCGTATCTTGCCCTAAACAATGGGGGGGGGGGATCCATCCACAGTTTACTGTGTTAGTTATCATTAACTCAAACCAAATATTTAGAATTCAGAATTTTTTAAGTTTTTGTTAGAAAATATTTCTTCACTCTTAAAGTTAAACAGAAACTAAGATCAGGGAATATTGAAAAGTGCTCTGTTTTCCATATATTTTGTATTTTAAGTTCTAAATAATGGACAAGTTTGTTAAATAAAAACATTGAAAGTTCTTTTTTTACAATTTTCCATTGTAGCCATCTCATGTTTTTATCAGATTTTCACCTAGATATATTACAGAAGAATCAAAAGTTGGTTTTTAAACCAATGTTTTTCATATAAGAATTTTTTATTTAAGAGAGGTTCAATCGAGGTCAAGGATGACTGATATAATGAGGAAGAGTTTATGAAAGAAATATATTTTATTTTAAAATAATTCTCTTAGTTAATTTATACAAACAAATCTTGTTTTGAAGCTATTTTTTACAAATCTAAAAAAAAACCTGTAATACAATGTCAGTAAAGTTTTGACACAATATAACGTTCTGTAAGGCTTACTTTTACATTTTTAACTATACAAACTCCACATATAGTCTCTTGTAATCCTTGTTTTTCCTTGGGGTAGTAGGGAAATGAAAAATACCCTCTCTATACTGCAACACCGAATGGATCTATTGTGAAACATAATTCTTTGGCTTATGCAGGACTCACAAACCTCCATCTAATTGTGGACACAGCTTCAAAAAGTGCATGCCTGTGAATGACAATTGATTTGGGGAGATCACCAATGATAGAAAAAAGAGTAGTAGACTGCTGGGAACTCCAAAAAGATTCAATTATTAGAAGAAATTAGGAAAGGGTATTTTGGAGTCCTGGGGAAACAACAAATAATAATCATAATTATATTAAATGGGGAAGATAATATAATTTGGTAAAATAAGTAAATTTTGTAATATGCAGAAATCATTGCAATATAAACGTCAACCTATTTTGGAATTTTATTATTATTAGTTTAAGAAATATATTTTTGTTTAAGTTGCTAAACTGGCAGATGACCTCTGGATCATACTGTAAGTGTACTAGTAAAATAAAGATGTGTTTGTTTGTTTTAAGGTGAAAACTATTTCAGTCATCATCATATTCACAAAAAAGGCCATAAAATTCTCCTTAATATAAAACCAACAAATCGAATAAAAAAACTAAAAACAATTAACATAAAAATTTAACAACATTAACAATACTAAAACTAGTTAACAATTGAAACTTTGATAAAATTAAAAAAAACAACAAATAACATATTGCAGGGGTGTAAAGGTGATAATCAAAAAGTTAACAATGATAAACTATGAATGAATAAAATAAATTATAATTTAAAATATTACAGTTATAAAAAGACCAAAATAATTACAATTATAAAATTTAACAGACAACAAAATAGAATTGTACATGGCTGTAAAGGTGCCCCATAAAAATAGAATTTAAATATTTCAAATTTTAGCAAACATTCTGAAGATAAAAAGGTCCATCTAAAAGAGTGCACACGTCAAAGTGATAAACAAATTAATTTTCTTTAAAACAAACAAATGATATTAACAAGAAAAAATTTATCAGAACGCTTACCTATCTTAGAAAATTCACACATACACTTTCTAGAAAAAAATACTGCTAAATTCAAAGGTTGAGGAGCCAATCACACAGTGGTAATGAATAACATATGACAAATGCATCAACATTTTTATGTAAATTTATTTTAACAACAACAATAATGAAAAAGTATTTAACAATTGGAATTGTGTTTTTTCTTTAATAGAAAAGAAAGAAAAAAATTTACATTTGTTTTTTTATATTCTATAAACAAAAATTATGAAGTTCCAAAATAAAAACTTATTTTTATTTAATTAATTTTGATTATTGTCCCTGAAAGACTATTGCAAAAATTTAGCTAGCTGCACCACCCATACTATTTTTTGTAAAAAAAATTCACAATATATATACAATATCAGAATAACATATATTTTTAATTATTCCCTTTTTTACAATGATTTGAACAGTCCCCCTTTATTGGTGTTTTTATTACGTAGACAGCGTTCCTTTATTTTTGTGTATAGGGTTTTCTATTAATTTTCTTGGACCAGTAAAAACTGTAAAATTGAAAAAGGAACCAATTCTAAATGAGAGATTCTAAATGCATGATTGGCTAATTAGTATATTTTAAATAAAAATGGAAACTTACAAAAATGATATTTTTGAAATTTCTAATAATTTGTAATAAAAATATGTTTGATAAACATTTAAGAAATTAATTTTGAATAAATTTCGGAAAAGAAAACATTTAGTTATTACGAGTTTAATGAAAGAAACATTATTTAAAGAAATGAATTTTAAGTTATATTACATCCAACAAGGCTTGAGCATATAAGATGAAACAGATTTCTACTAAGCTCTCACAATTACATTTGAAAATAATTTACAAGATGATTAATAAAATTAATTACAAACCATAACTTTTAAACTAATTTAAAAACTCTGTCTTGAATACAGCTAGTACAAAATTTGAGGTCTATTACACGGTCCGATTCGGAGAGGGTTTATTGGGGATGGTCACAAGTAGCCCGGCTCCAGAGCTCAACCAGACCTATAGGCTACAGAGTGAGGTTTCTTCAATAATGTACTTCCTTAGGTTGCGATCTAAACATCTCTCCTTTCAATGGTTTAGGAGATAACGATTCACTATGGGTTTTACCATGCAGTTTTGTATCTTAAGTTTCATAGTGTACAGAAAATGGTCAATTTTACATTGCTAATGAAAATGATTAGGTTTCAAATCGTTCAAATGTATCTTGATCTCTGTATCGACTGGTTTTTAGTTTATCACAACATTTCATTATATGTTATTCTACAGAATACCCTTACTAAACACTCGAATGATTATGTATAACACTATGAGGATAGTATTTACTAACACAAATTTGAATTCTCCAAGTTTTAATTTTGGAAAATCAGAGTCCATATTTTACCAATAACCTTGTTACTTCAATATAAAGAGTTAGCTGTGTTCAGTGTTTAGCTAAATTATTACAAAAATATAGGCAAAAAATTCTATTTTCTAATTATAAAATTAATATTTTTTTGTTAACTTGTTCAAGATAAGCAACTTATATAGTGATTTTTAATCTAATCCATCAGCAGATATATTTTCAAAGTTTGTAATCCTGTTGCAGTATAAGCAGTTAATAGTTATGAAAAATTAATATATTAAAGATCACTTTTATTTATATACAAAATATTTATGTTTTGGTTACAAACGTCACACCAAATCATAACAATAGAACAGAAATAAATTTGTCTTTTTTGATTAATTTTTAAAACAATTATATTGTTGTAAGATTTTAAAAGTTAAATTATTAATTGTAAATACTTCTATAGACAAGAACATCATTATTTTTAACACCAACAAGATACCAACCATCAATTGCAGTCTATATTTTGCCTGATTTAAACCAGTTATTCTTAACTGTTTCACTGTCCTACCAGAGTTTGTTAACGTTTTGATTTTTGTTGTTCTTAATACTCCATACTGTACAGAGGTTAGGATGAAATGTGTATTCATTGTAACTACCTAGTTTTTACCAATTGAAAGCAAAGTGTCATAAAACTGTAAATTGACATTATTTGATCATTGTTTAGAATACCCAAACAAAAAGTAAGATAAAAATAGTACTCAGCCTTTTACGAAATTTATTAAAATTTTTATTTTTATTATTTGATAGTTGGAAAGTTTATAACAGTTTAGAGGAAGTATAAAATCTAGTTGTTGTTGTTGTCAAATAAGGTGCAAAACCAACGTGTGAACCAAATTTGCACAATTAGGCCAGTCTCGTTTTCTTTTCTCTTTCTGACACGACCCATATTCATGGGTATATATTTAATTTTCTGCTCTGCGATTTTGTTCAATTTCATTAACTCTTAAATTGGTTTACTAAATTATATGTGGATAAACAAATTATTTTTAAGAGTGATATAGTCATTTCTTGAAAATAAAAAAAAATAAAAAATAGAAAAATAGAAAAAACCCTCTTAATAACTGGTCAAAAATGGTTTGATTTGAATATAACTAACCTCCAATGTTAGGTAATTTTATAACAAACAAATTTTCTCTCATGAAATTTTACTTTAAAGTGTGTTGGAAATGAGTAAATTTACAAAAATTATACAAAACTCAGTTTTCATAAAAACAAAAAAATATTTTCCATTATGATTTCCAAATCTTTCAGGTACAAAGGTTTCATTACATTACAAAACATGTCCATGGAGATTACATTACAAAACATTTCGTTGTTTATAAATATTTATAAACAAATCATTGTTTACATTTCAAACTCTTCCAAATTTAAAAATCAATAATGTTTAAAACCAATATATTTTTATGAAATACTTTATGTAAATAGTTAATTAAACACTTTAATTTCCATGACAAGACGATGTTTTAATGACTAAACATCATCTTCTGTTGTTACATATGCACTAACTTTGTGTTACTTAACAACCTTGCTCATTAACTAGCTACTGTTTACAAAGTCTCCACAAATTTTGTTCCATATATTAGGCTATTTAAGTGACCTTAATTAAATATATCTTTTAGTTTTGTTTATATTACCACATTGTATGTATGTGTGTCTTAGGGGTTACTGCTCCACTGTGATCATTAAAGGAGATTTAATCCTCCCCTGCCCATTCTTTATTCTTGAGGTTTTCAGTTATAGTATTATTTCCAATTTACCACAAATTGTAGGGTTTGAAGAAGATTTTGAGGAAAATACACCTTCCAATTCTAGTTTGGCATCGTCCCGAAGTTCTTGCTCTTTAGGTAGCTACGGTCTTGCATTGGAAGAACCAGCTGCAAACAATCTCAGTAAGAACTATGTTTGTAATGAGCTAAGTTTAAAATTATTATTTCACATCATATTAAAATTTAAAACATTAATGGTAACCTCACCTTCCATCACGACACAACAAACCAATGTTTTGAAAATTCACGTATAACTAAACGTAGTTTGTAGAACTACTAAACGCACAGTAAAAAACTCACTGCAAGACTGAGCAGAGTATTTCCCCCACTACACAAACCGGCGCAGAGGCGACTGCGCATCTCAATGACAGAGTTCAGGCTACATCTTACGAACTGTACGAGCTTTGCAATCCTAGGGAAACTTGCTGGATATTCACCGTTTTTCATGTAGTATTGGGTTAAATACCTCTCTTTCATATTTTCTATTCTGCCTTTCTTTATCAACTCTTGTTCTTTTCCGAGATTGACGCTATTAGAGTATTTGAGGGTTAGTGGTCTTTATTGTATGTTCTTTGTTTGTAAGGTGATGTAACTGAAGGGTTTTTCATCTTGAAATCGTAAAGGTACACTTTACATCGATTATTTGAAGACGGTGGGCAAGGTACACTTTAGATTTTTATCAGTTATCTCAAACTGTGAGTTTATTTTAATTGAAATTTGCACAATAGGTTCTTCTTCTTCTCATTTCACCAAAATTTGACAGAATAGAAGTAGAGCCGATTTTGAGAAATTCGGTTTTTATGGATTGTTCAATCGATAATTTTTTTAATTTACTCACCCAGTATACGAAGGAATAAGTTTAGTAATTGTAACATATTTTAATTTCTGTTTTTTTTTATTGATCTTCACGATTCAAGGACTCAGTTAAACTAAAAAATGATTTTCGAAATCACCGTCGTTTCAATCGTTGTTGTCTGTACGTAAGCACGATAGCGGCGACATAAATTAAGATAGGAACATGAATTTAGTGTGCTCATATAGAACCCTATTGAACAGACAATCGAATTAAACATGTCAAAATGGCTGCCATTGAAAATATTGTTCAACTTATAACACACCCAATTTTATAAACTTTTGCAAAAAAAGATGTAATTTCTAACCTACCAAGAAATGTGATATTTCTTATGTGTTACAAAGACCCGGCATCGACAAGCTTATCGAGTGGAGGCTCCTTCACAAATGTACATTTTGGAGGTCCGATAATGCCGAGATATTGATAGGAACGCCGCGAGTTGAGACTTTAATATATTATACTCGATAGGTCTAGATGGAGTCAACGAAATACTGATATACACAATTACCGAGGTTCGGGAAACATGTGTAACAACTGTTAAAAAAAAAAAACTTAACCTTATTGGAGAAGACGGTTTGATCTACAAATACAATTTAACATTTCCAAGTAACCAATAATTGAGCGTTACATTTAGGGGATCTGCTTGTTTCATTGTATGATTGGGCTGGGTAAATACAGAAGTAACATAGTGAGGGTTTCTATTTGCTTTTTATATGTTGGTACAGTTTAAAGATTAATAAGTTTTGTTTTGTTTGGGTCTTTGGAGACTAGATTGTAAAAATTGTTAAACTTGTTTCTGAGAACATTTTAAATTTGAGTTTTGATCCCACGGTGTCCTAAATTTTGAATTAACCAAACAAATTGTTCAAGATATGGCGAAAATTTGTCTACATATAAAAAATGATAAAAATGTGTTGACTAGTTTGGCTTGTAGAGGTCTGTACATCAAGAAAGATATTATTCGGTATGAAATTTTGTTGAGTTCTAGAAACCCTAAAACGAACATTTTCTTGAAAAACTTGATTTTGATATTATCTGTATATACTATAAGTTTATTTGTGAGCATGTAAAAGCTACAAACAAATTACATTTGTCTATCATTTCGAATAATCAAAGTTTTGAAAACTTGTTGGTATTTAAATCTCTAAAAGTTAACCTGATTAAAAACTTGCTAACTGTAGTAGGTAAAGTCATAAGATAAAAATTAATTTTCTACTACAGTAAGGTGCTGCGATCTGTTCACAATAACTTAAAACTAATTGTCTTCCTCGTTACTATTGCAGAGTGCTGCTCCTTGTAGCTATAATCAAAAATATTTGATACACATTTGCAAATAAACAGAATCTTCGATTTCAAATAGTACAACATTTATTCCTTGATTAAAAAAATTAATTTGTCTTTTAGAAACACAATGTATGATCTTCCACAAATAATGCAGCCAATTAGATTTGTTTTAACGGTTTTCTTAGAAATGAAGGCAGTTTTTACTGTAAAATAAAATTGTTAGCCTTGATTTTTTATTACCGTTAGACTGATTTGGTTCAAAATTTGCGTCTAGTACACGTAAAATATATTGTTGTAACACAAAATAGGACTAACCTGCTTTAAGATACAATAACTTAATCCTAAAGGATTCTAACAAAAAGATATTGGTTAGATAATATCTCCCATTATTTCGGTTCATGAATTAAAAAAAAGAAAACCCTATGGGACTATCAAGCTTAATTTTACCATCAGCTCTATTTAAATTTAGGCGTTTAATTTCTCATAAAGTACCACAATGAGGGAAAAACTTGATACTAGGGTTTCCTTGTAGGTCTAATGTTATTCCTTTTTTACTTTTCTCGTAATTCTAGTTTAGAGAAAGTTAAGGAATTGGTCAAAATAACAATACTAAGTTTTTTGCGAGTATATCTATTTTGAGGTTCTTGAGTTAAAAAAGAAGTTTTTGGAATAATGTCGTGTGTCGTTTGTGCAGGGGGTCTCAAACACGTTTGATCAATTTAAATTAAAAATTCAGTAATAGGACATATTTTGGCAATAACTTGAGACGTTTTTTTATTTCCTCACACATTCATGCTCAGATACCAAATTCTAATAATATAATCGTGATTGGTAATTCCGAGGGGCCCTAGCTGGATATACACCTTTTTTTCATGGAGTCTTGATTTATATCCCTTACCTTCATCTTTCGTATGGTTTCTCTCTTGACCAACACTTGTTTTCTTCCGAACCTGACGCTATGATAGTATTAGGTGGCAATTGGCTTTTATTTTATATTTCTTCTCTTTTTTTTATAAAGCGATGATGACAGCTTTTTTATCTTATACAAATTAATAATTATTGTAGTCATGCGTGTTTGGTCAAAGTCATCAACATGTGATATTAATGTTGACCATATGTTCTTGATTATGTGTCCGTCGATTGGAGTAAACTTGTTTATTTTATCAAAAAAACAAAAAAATATTATACTGTACTAATGAATTGATGTATATTATTACTATCCATAAAGAAAAAGTAAAGTCGCTAAACAAACTTACGTTCATTTGTAAAGGAAAATCTATTCGGTTTGTTTGATTATATTTGTCTGTTGTTTAACTTTTTCAGAATAGGCACAGTTTTGTATATCTGTTGTCTTTATTTTAGAAGATGTTTTTTAGACGTATAATAGTGTAGCTTCACTGCATTAATACACATTGTCAACTAAATGTGAAACGGTGTGTAGGAACTGATAATGTCGTGTATTGTAGAAATCATTACATTGAAATTGGAGCACTAGCATAATAAGTGATACTTCGTAATTGTAAAGTAATAATATAACTATTAGAAGTCTTTGTTTAAAGCTCCTAAAAACCTGGCCCTTTAGAACAATAATGACACAAAATACCCTCTATTCAAAATACCCTCTGCTTCAAAACAAATAAATCCCTATTCAATTTCTTTGTTCAGATCTCTTTAGTTGTGAGTTTGTCCTTATCGTAAGTTTTGCAACTTGTTATTTATTTATAAAGTGTTTTCTTTATTTAATCCTTTTTGTGTTTGTTATTCTTTGGAGAAGTTAGAGACGGTATCTGATAAAATATGTAGCAGCAATACTTAGGATCCGATACTTTACGTCTCTCCTATTATATTTTATAATGAAAAGAAAATTTATATCAAAAGACAAGTTTATTTACATACAATGACTCAAATATGTGAGTAAGATATTTAAATTATTCAAAAATGAGTCTACAGTGGTTCAAAATAGGTCTATAAATGTTTAAAACCAAATATAATAATAATTATTATATCCCAAGAAATGTTTCTAATACTACTTATCCAGCGTGTTAAATAAGTCCCGGGACGGCTTAATATTTTTTAACCATTTCAGATAGAGCTACAAAGCTTTGCACATTGTTAATTTAGATCAAAATCCATTTTATTATGCATTCAGTGGACCGTTACCTTTCCAGGGGGACGGCCCACAAGGAGTAAGTAGGAAATCTTAAATGAGAGCATAGGTCGAGTTGTATATTGAATTAAAGGCCTTTATGAGTAGAACACAATGTCGCAAATCTGACTTCTAAAGGTTCATCTTAGCTAAAATAGCGTGGGTTTTCTATCAGCTAGAATAACTACTTCAAAGTTTTCACAATTTGGACGAACGTTTTCTAAACTAGTTTTGAAGTCTTTAATCCAAGCGTTGTGACCATGCAGCATATGCTGTAATTACTTTCCTAATGCATGTTTTATTTCTGTATAGCGACTACACCTCCACTTGTTTCCCGTTCATCTTCTGCTAGAAAGTAGATTTTAAGAAATCTAACTTCTTCATCTGGCAGAACACTTCCTACTAAGTGATATATTTCTCCCAGAACTTTAAAAGTTGCCATACATTTATTTATACAACCCGATTCCAACCAAATAACGTCATTTGAAAGCAACCATTATATTTATGTAAGATGCTTATGAAATGAGCATGCTCGGGGTGATTATAGTTTAACAAACTATAATGAGGCTCCGGTGGAAGTTGGATAAGGTAATAATTGGACTTTTCCACCACAAAACAATCCAGGTGTTTCATTTGTTCATTTAAGAGTTCCACAGTATTGGAACTCAGAATTCATTATACCTCTGCTTATACATTGAAGTGTTTCATAATTACTTTTTACGTTATATTCCGCACTTGAATGAATTTAGTTTGTTCGTGGACCCTTCCATCCTTCTACTCGAACTCCAGGGGAATTTGTTTCATAACGATTTTAAGCTGCTCTATGAATCTGAGGGTGTCGTTGCTTATATGCGGCTGCTGCTGTGAACCTCAGGATGTTCCTTGCCTGGTATTTTGCCTTTGAAGGTGGTGATGTCAGCATTTTATATTCGTCGAAATGATCACTAGATAGTGTCCTGGTAAAACTCAGTCTTTTAGTGGGATTGTTACAATTACCAAATACTTCGTAAAGTTCATTATTGCGATATACTTAAAAACAATATGTGAACGATTATCCCGCTGCCGTTAGTTCGATTAATCTAGTATAAGTTGAATGCTGTGATATATCAGTGTAATAATTATTGGAGTCAGAATAAATATCACCGTTATTATTTTCAGAAAACCAGGAAAATCTATCCCAGTTTTCTATTACATGTAATACAATCATATGACGAAAATGATAACATCCTTCTTGAGTAATTATTTATAATATAAGACAAAGCTCGAAATAGACACAGTCACACATCATCCACAATAATTGGAATTACAATGATCATTATATTATTACCACTAATGTTTAAATAATCAACAACGATATTATATAGTTTAAATATATGGTATATTTATTCGTATATATTTGCTTATGAAACAACGTTATAACAACGAATTCATGTGTTTTAAACGAAATCTCGAAAAAAACTGAATTAGTTTGGTATAACCTAAAATTTAAATATTGATGGCGATAAACTCAATCAGCTGCATTATTTGTTATTTTATACATATTGTTGCTATGGTAATTAATTATAAATTATTTTTGTAATATTAGTTCAGGCTAGAATCATGCATATGGTTACTAAGGCAATTAAAAATAATTTATAATATTAGTCCAGGCTAGGCATAATATAAAATTATCAGAATAATTTAATTATTGATTTTGATGAACTCAATCAGCTGTTTTATCTGTTATTTTATGCAAATGGTTGCTATGGTAATTACAAATTATTTTTAATATTAGTCCAGGCAGGATTATGCAAATAATTGCTACAGTAATTAAAAATTATTTTAAATATTTGTCCAGGCTAGGCATAACGAAATTATTAGAATAATTTAATTATTAATGTTGATGAACTTAATTAGCTGTTTTATGTGTTATTTTATGTAAACGGTTACTATGGTAATAAATATAAAAATGGCTACATTTGTAAATCCTAGCTCAACATTACTAAAAAAACTAACTTTCTACCCCTTAAAATCAACATTTTGCAAAATCCTTTCTAAGTGAGCATCTAAGATCCCATAAGAATATACCTTCAAATTTGCAGATCATTATCTTCAGTAGTTTTTGCTCTACGTTGATTCTCTGTCAGTCACTCAGGATGTTAGTCACTCAACGACGCTTATATATGAAGAGATAATCTTTTACTCCTTACACAATGTGAATCTCAATTTAATTATTTATACTGTATCAATAGTGATAGTCATTCAACATCGAGTTGAACTTAAAAAATGAGTTGTTTAGATTTGTCTTAAAATTTTACAAACTTAGACAGACATTCTTCTAAGTAATTTTCATTTAATTCAACAACTGTGTGTAATAATGTTTTTATACATTATTACAACTAGATAATTTACACTTTTAAACAAAATTTAAAGTTTGTATCCACAAACATGTCCTGAGGTTTAGTGGATTTTGTAAAAAACAAACAGATACAGACGGATCTGAATTATTTATCGGCAACGTTTACATGTATTTTGATTTATTTGATGTCATTTGTCATCTCCCGAATCTTTCCTGCTGAAACAATTTTAAAATGTTGTAATTTAAAAGCTATTAGGGTTCATTTTGGTATTTTATAATTCACTCGTGAAACAATCATAATATTCAATCTTATTTTGTGTTTTATAATAATCTTCGTGACACATACCTGTCTCTTAAAAATTATAAAATTTTAAAAATAAAAGCGTAACACAAATAACTAGTTTATAAAAAATTTAAAATGGCAGAGAAGTTCAATTGTTTTATAAGTGATTTTTAACAAAATTATTATTTTTTTTTTACGTTGCTGTTTTCCAATCGTTTACCACGTTGGTGCTCATACGTGTCTCTTAACACCAAAATGGCTACCAAAAATTAAACGTGTTTGATACCAATTGTCGCACTGTAAGCAATACTACACCAAGTTTGTGTATCAATTTATATTTAATCCTCTTTAGAAATCGACTGAATGTATCTGTATAAACAGATCTTCTGTGTAAAGCCTTTATTTTGTTAATCTATTCTTAAACATTGTCAAATAAGCGAAAATTAAACAACCCTTTTGTAACGCTCCTAATTTCTTCTTTAATTAGACAATCATCCCTGTTTTATCCGAGGAGAAGGAGTTGTACAAGTCTTGTGTTAATGGGAGGGATTATCGTTCACGACAATATGCAATGTCAAATCTCGTAGTAGTTCTGTGCACAGTGATTGTTTTAAGGGGGGTCCAACGTCAAAAATGGTACTTTTAACACACATATTGTGAGAAAGTTTTGCAATGTTTTTGCATATTTAACTATTTACGAATCTATTTTGAGCCATTGTAGACTCATTTTCGATTACTTGAAATGTCTTACTATAAATATTTGAGTCATTGTATCTAAAGAATCTTTTTTCCCAGTTAAATTTTCTTTGCATTATCAAATATAATAGGAGAGACGTAAAGTATCGGATCCTAAAAGTATTGCTGCTACATATTTTATTAGATCCTGTCTCTAACTTCTCCAAAGAATAACAAACACAAAAAGGATTGTATCAAGAAAACACTTTATAAATAAATAACAAGTCGCAAAACTTATGATGAGGACAAACTCATATCTAAAGAACTTTGAAGAACAACGAAATTGAGTAGGAATTTATATGTTTGGAAGGAAAATGGAAAGATAGTATTTTGTGCTATTGTTATTCTAAAGGACCAGATTTGAGGTTATGTCACAATATTATTGTCTATGTCGCGTTATTTTTGTTTCAAAATATTTAAGCATCGTTTGAACTTACAATCATTATTTTATCTCTCTTTTAAAACATCTCTACTGAGTGGTGTCATATATGTAAGTAGAAAAATGTATAAATTGCTTGAAAACAGCCCAATTTTAAACACACGGAAATAAAATGCAACCAATATTTAAATCGTCACCATAGTGATTAGTACAACAAGGATATGTTTTAATTACGTAATACCGAAAACCTATTATGTTGATGCAAAACTGTTTGATATCGGGGATGTAATGCTTCTTGACGTCTTTGTCTGTCTAACTATATTTTGACACACACTTTCCTAACAACTAATGTTCCCAAATTTATACAGTTGGAAGCGGAGTCGGTATCCCATGGTGTGATTAGATTTTCAACAAAATTTTATGAAAAATGGGAAGTTGGTTGTTCTAATAATCCGAATGTAATTGTTCTACAGAGGCTTATGATAAATCCAGGGAAGTTTACAGTACTCGGTCTTAAACGTATTGGCCACACTCATACGTTGTGCTGAAAAAGAAGTTCAAGAAGAAAGTAATTAGATTGTTAAAAAGAAAAAGGGAAGATAAAGAGGATGAAAGTTACGATGTTGGTGCTTTGTAGAGTAAAATATTGTGTGAATACTGCGATTTTTAAAACTGTGTTTTTTTATCTTTTAGGTACACATAGTGCAAAAAATACTTAAGCTATAAGGTTGAAAATTTGTAAATTTATTAAGAACTCTTATAGCAAGATTTATCAAGGCATGTTAGATTTATTTTAGTTATTCATTTGTAAATGAAATAAAAACAATTTTACTTAAATTTGGAAATTAAAAAAAAAAATTTAAACTAGTAGGTTTATTTTTATAAATCTGGTACAGGAGATTAAGCTTTACTATGAAAACAATCATATAAAATTTTAGGCATGTGGATTAAATAGTTTTTGAGATAATGGTACCTAAGTCTACAGTCGCAATCCCATAAGATTAACATAGGAGACGAAATCTTTCAAAGTCCTTAAGTACTTAAAACATAAGTTTTATGGCACTCTGAATTGATGAAAACAACAGTAAAAAAGTAAATAATACATTTTTAACAATAGACCTAAAAATCAGATGATAATTAATGTTGATCACTTTAGGTATTATTGGTGTATTTACTCTCGGTTTAAAATGATATTTTTTCCCTTAAACTCTTAATGATGTGTAAAACGTATAACCCCCCTTACTTCAAAGAGCAGGGAAAATTTAGATTCCAAATTTTGGAACAAAAATAACGTTTAGGAAATTAAATATAAATAGTTCTAAGAACAAGGTTTTATTTTTATTAAAACTGACATGTTTAACCGCTTTACAAAGTTTTAATTGGATCCAATGCTTTCATTGATCTCTGCTTGTTAACAACTAGAGTGACTGTTTAAAATAAACGATTTATATTAGAATAAATATATATAACATTTAATTATTTAGTTTACAATGTCTTTGTCATCTTTAGTCGTAATTAATATAACCCTTATCATTGTTACACTGATCAGTATGGTAACGCTTTATGTATTAATGGTTGCAATTTCTTCCAGTGTATTTCAGTTTTTAAATTTGAACAATATGAATTTTTTTATATAACCTAATAAAATGTACATTTTCCTCGATCCAATGGTGTAGACATATTTAAAATGAGGATATAAAAAGGTCATATGTTCAATTATTGTTGCTTAATAATTAATAAAAAATAAAGATAACACTCAAATACATCGATGGATGCTTTCTAAAGTCAACAATATTTCATTTTGTTAACACAAAATATAGGCATTACTTGTCAGTGAAAGTGTAGGGCTGTCTTGATGATTGTTGTTCAATAAAATATTTCACATTGTATATTGTAGTGCACAATAATCCCTGCCATTAGCACAAGGCTAAGCTACTTGTACAGTAAACAGAGGCGATTGTGTATTTACTAACGTTACAAAGTGTTGTTAAATAAAGACCTACCTCCTACTCTTATTTGACAATGTTTAAGAACAGATTAACAAACCAAAAAGCTTTACATATAAGATCTGTTTACAGTGATACATTCTGCCAACTCGTACAGAGGATAAAAAATAATAACTTTATGCAGCATTGTTCACAGATACACGTACATTTATTGTCCGTGAAAGGCCAAGTAAAAGGGTGCCAATCAGTATGACATGAACACGTTGAAATCTTGGTCGCAAATTTTCTTTTTAAGGTTTCTCAAGCGATATTTAAAAAAAATATAATAATAAGTCCAAGTGGCTATTTTTAAAAAATATTCAACTTTTTTGAAAATAATTTTAGTGATTATTGACTAAAAAATGCATACTTAAATAAATAAAAAGAACAAACAACTGGTAAATAATTTTGTTAAAATCAGTTAGGAACTAAAAATGTGAAATATTTATCTTTATTTTCTTTTTTAACAGAAAGTTATTCGTCATACGATTATAGTTTTTGGTCGCCATTTTTGTGTTAAGGTTTGTCACGTGATAGACGATTGAAAGATATCATCTTTAAAAAACATGAACAATAATTTTGCTAAAAATCGGTTGTGAAACATAAACATTGAACTCTTACTGCTATTTTGATTTTAAGGGACGTTTATTTTTCTTACGTTTAAAAGTTTTTGTAGCTATTTAGGTTATTAAGAAGAAGGTGTGAACCCTACGTTATAATCTACAGATGACAAACCCATGGTTAATAATTTGCTAAAGAAACAAAAACATGTAACATTTACCTGGTATTTTGTTTTCAACGCAAAGTTATTTGTCTTACGGTTATACTATTTGGTCGCCATTTAGATTTTAAAGAGACAGGTATGAGTCACAGGTGTTAGGAAATTTGATAAGAACCTGAAAATAAAACTGCTTATTATTATTCATTCATGAATAATTTAAAAATACCAAACTGTACCGCGATAGGCTTCAGGTTAATTTTAATATTAATTCAAATTAATAGTAACCTTTACTTGTTTGTCAGTTTGGTTTTAGTCGTAAGCCTTCACATTTAACAAAATTCTGTCGAAATAGTTTGAAACACTTTTGAGATATTCGACTTACGATTTCATTTCAGTTTTTGACTAGCAACCTCTCAATAATAATATTAATAGTTAAAAATGATATTTCCTTGTTAAGTTTTTATTTTGTGCATGGCGTGTGAGCACGTTTTATGTATAGCTTGTTTTTATCATCATACAAAGTATATAATTAAAACTGTAACACTTATAGTATGAAATACACCAAATTGGAAACACTTTATTGGTTTTTCTCTAGACTGTACCTGTTTCGACATTGTTACCAGCATCATCAGGTCTGCAACTACTTGCGTACTTTAACGAAACCCCATATATAAACAAATAGTGACTCTTATATTTATTGTAAATACAAATAAGATATTTAAATGTGAACCTTTAACTCCCCCAGTTAACAACGTAAAAGCGACGAAGCCAAATTATTCGGCAAGTTTCTTATGCCAAAGAAAACAATGTTTATTTCAATCCAGCAGAAGGAGTGAGTTAAACAAAATCCTAATTAAATATTCATTTAAACAACTTTACTCAGAAATGAATCCAGTAGTGGAGACATAGACATTGGCAAACTGAAATATTATTGTATAAAGAAACTCTCGCTTTCAAATTAAATTCAATAATGTATTTATATTGTCTGCTTTGTTATATAACAAAGAGATGGATTTCATTCTGTGGTTTCGTTTTGAGTTACAATGTGAAACATAACTTCACATTGAAGTTAATAAGTTCAAATCAGCTGTTAGAATAATTTTTTATAAGTATGCTTTTCATAATTATTTACAAATAATTAACTGTATCATTTTTCTTCATAAATTAAACATATATTCAAAACATTTAAAAAATACCAGAGTTTCCTGTAACGTAGACTGAATTTATTTATTTTATTATTATGGGAATTAGTATGTTTATAAGAATGACATAAAGTTTGTGCAATATTGTATTCATAGACAAAACGGCTTACTTATAAAACACATACCAACTATAAACTTTAGTTGTAGTAGGTTATCGTAACCTTTCTGCTTTTATTTCATGTATAATGTCAATCAGCTGTTAGGTTTGTTATAGTGGTTACTTTGGTAACACTAAGTTTTATTTTCTCTCCGTCTATTTTAAATATAATATTTTTTTAAACTTTCAAACGATGTATACATTTTTCTATTCGACTTACCGTATTTTTTAAGGGCCATGAAATATTCATCGGTCCTATCTACATGAGTATTTTAGATATATTTCAGTACAACAATTGCTTAAAAGTTCTCAACCCCATAAACCTTAAAGGCTTACTATAGTGAGTACAGGCGTGGCAATCCTGAAGAATCCTACTGAGTCTTAGGATAACACCCATCTCTTTCATTTTTTTCTCTTTTACCCTCTTTCTCTTTCGACCTTGACGATATTAGAGTATTCGAGGAGAAGGGGGTGTATTAATTTTCGTCATTTTCCTCCTTTTTTATAAGGCGACGAGGACTAAAGGTTTTTCATCCTTAAAACAAGGAACAAAATAAAAGATCTGAATTTATATCAGATTTTCTTTTTAATCATTCAGTGTAAGCTCGGAGTTAGTCTCTTCTTAATATTGAAACAAAAATATTCTTCAACATTAAATATATTGATAGCATAATTCAGTTAAATCACCCATTAACAGAGTTGTTAATTAACTCTGTTTGTTTTTTCACAACTACATTAATTTTCTTCATAATTTAAAAGTTGGAAAGAGCACTTAGATATTTGATAAAGTCGATAATTAGAGACATTATTCTGTTCAGAAGGAGAGGGAGGGGGTTGGTACTTGAGAGGGATGTTTAGACAGTCCTATCCTGTGGAAATTTTATTCAATTAATTATATATGATTTCATGCTTTGTGTTTTCGAGTTGGTTTTGTAGTAAGTATAAATTAATACAGTCCAGATCCCAGATCTAATGCACACGAACTTTGCGACGTTAAAATAATGTATGATACATTAAATATAAAGACTGTAATATGCTATACATTTTTTGTATAATATAGTTTGTACTTCAAGAGATAATAAATTGTGCGATTTTGTACCTTTGTAATAGTTAATTACCTTAATGAAAATATGGATACCCAGTTGTAGTGATTGTAAGATATAAATTCATGAAATATGAATTAATCGCAAGAAGTTATACATGTTGTTAACTTATTTAATAATTATTAAAATTACTAAAGATCTATTTATGACCCAGAAAATTTGCAAGATCTAGATATCTAAAGGCCGGGCCTGGAATAATGTAGGCCTACATTTTTTCATAAGATGATTAGAAACATGTGTACATCGTTACCATAATGATCAGTATAACAAAAACAAACAGCTTTTTACGTACAAATAAAAACACATATTTAGGTTAGGATAACATACTTCAACTTAAATATTTTGTATGTGTTTTGTTAGGGATAAGAAATTAGAATTAAGTTAGACAAGTATAAATTATTTTAAGTCCTAATGTATGTAGAAGGAAGTAGACACTAGTTGGGAAATAATGTAAAAAAGTTAAAAAACCGTTGTTCTTGCAGCCACTTGGAATACTAGATGATATATATGAGCAAAGACTGGAAAGAAAGGTTATCTTGGTCCGAGCAAGTCTAGAGGCTGTCCAAAAGTAAAGAGAACGTCAGGCGTCGTCAGAAATTCCATCCACACAAGGGAAAATACCACTCTCTATTTAATAAACTCAGAGTTATCAAAAGTACCACCCACTCCATCACTATCTCGAAAATTAAAGTTCCATAAGAAATACATAGACATAAACAAATGTAATACTTAATAATTAAAGCGTTGCCATAGCGATCAGTATAACAAAACCTAACAGCCATTTAATTTATAACATAAATTTAGGTTAGGATAACATATTACAATTTCAAGTAATACCATGCTGCAAAACTTTCTGTTATTCTCAAGAAAACATTCTTCAACTTATTACGTAAGAGTTAATTGATTATTGACTTTACAAAGGATCCAGGTTTTATTATTATTTTTGTGTAAATGTATTGTTTAACAAATTTCTTTAAGTATATTATCCTCGTTATATAGTTATACATATAGTTATATATCTTTATTTATGTAGTAAGGCTAATAAATAGTGTGAGCTTATAACTGGAGTACAGGAACAGACTATTCGGACAATATTTCCAAGTAAAACGAGCACAAAGTAACAAATCTTTTCAATATTTGTAATAATAATATTCCATCTGCCACACCAGAGCTCATTCAGTTTTTTAATTATTCCATCAAAGAAGATGTTGTTACAAGCATCTGTTTGTAATTACAAACCAACACATCGAGTCTTTTATAAAACTAAATCACCCACATTATGAAGTTTCACCGTACAAATAGACCATTACCTAAAGTTATGCCATCTATAAACTCTGATATTAAACTTCTAATTGTTCCGTATGTTAATATTTAAGTCAGAATATAAAGTAATCCTTGTAATTTGGAGGTTTAAGAGTAGGCTGAGGACTTAAAATTGGTACAAAATTTTGGAAAAAAACTATTTTAATTTTTATAAAATGAATGTGTGAAATTGATTTTTTCGTTTCATTTTTGAATACTGATTATTGGCTTGTTACTTTTGAATTTTTAAATCGCTCATGATATTTGACTTAAGAATTGTTATTTTAAACGTTCATTTTAAATTTTATACTGTTGACTAGCTTGTTTGACCCTTAACGTTGAATTTAGGACTATGATTTTATACTTTCACTTTTGACTGCGGACTTGGGAAGTTTACGTTTTGTATAGCAACTCCTCATGACTCAAACTTCATCCTTTCTATTGAACTTTAACTCATGTCTATTGATTTGTAATTATATCATGTAAATTATGTAATTTGCTCATGACTTTAATTTTTTTTTGAGTTCATTGCTAACTTCTGTTTAGATATCGTGACTTTTACTTTTAAAAAGTGATATTCTTTTACCTGTGTCCCTGACTTCTGACTTTTTATTCGTAACTTACTACAACTCATGATGAATATTTTGTAAAATCATTTTTAAAGAATATTTAAAGGGCTAAAACTGTGTTTCTTATACGAAAACTACCAAGTGTGATGTATAACTGCATCTTTTGAAAGGTGAACTAAGTGAGATTAACTAGGACAAAGAAAGTTGAAGTGGAATGTTGTAGTTGATTAATTAAGTTCAAAATTAATTTGACGTAAAGAAATGCCATAAGTAGAATTGTGTACAACTAGGAGACAAAAAATTCTAAAACAGCTGATGTGGGCACAACAAACACGATATAAAAACTAAAATAAAAACTCACCTAATTATAAAAATTCAATTAATGACTTTTTATCAAAAGTATTAAACAAATTCAAAAAATTAAGTATTATTTATATTTTTTTAAATTGTTTTTTCGACAAGATATGTTGAAATGGAACTTACATCCCACTCAGAACTTCAAATTATAAAACTAACTGGAGAGTGAGAAAATTCTGTAAACTCGTTTCGAATCAAAATTTAAACTTAAAATAATATGTTGAAATCAGTTGTTCAAATAATTAACATAGAGCTAAACTATTTTCTATTGATGGCTGTAATAATTTGTTAGATATTAATTGATTTAATTGTCTCCCCATAAATATTCCAATACCTTAAAAGACACCAGAGCCTGCTGTATAAAGAATTTCTGTATAATTATTTTTACAGCAAATTATTCTTTTTGTGAATGAGAGAAAGTTTGTGCTACATTTTTCTAATATTGTATTCATAGACGAATTTGTTTGTTTATGTAGCACACGAAACTCACTATTTTACTTGTGGTTATCCTAACTTAAATTTTGGTTATTATATTTGTCAGCTGTAAGTTTTTTTATACTGGTCACTATGAAGTTTTAGTATTAATAGTTACTTTTTCTCTCCAAGTATTTTAAACGGGATTTTTTTTTTTTTAATTTTCGCTCGTGTAAAGCAGTCCCTTGGATAATAAAATCCTTTTATATTTGATTACATCTGGTTTGATATAATATACCATCAAATATAAAACACATTGCAACAACTAATAACTACACACTTTTGATTGCATAATGCATAATTGTTTTAAGTTTTGAGGTAATGAAAACAGCTTGAATGTGATCAAAAAAAGCGTTTTAGCAACCTAGAGACTGTTTTTGACATAAGTATGTACATAAATTAAATATAAGCAAATAATAAGGCATTATGGAAATAATTATTCGACTGATGAACTATACAATTTTTATTCATCAACAGACAAACAATTTTTGCAGACCCACATGACGGAGAGGTCTTTAAAATGACAAGTCAAAAATGATCTTAGGTTCCACTTTTGTCTCACAATTTTGAAACAGTTATAAGAAAATATAATATGTGTACAGGTTGTTGATTAAATATGGAACAACCTCGATATTTTTGAGGTAGTTAAAGTAAAATTTGAAATACTGTGTATGTCTATTGTACCTTTTGGGATTATTGTTGACTTCATTGATAGTAAAGAAACAAACTCTTATTCAAGCCTATCTAGAATGATACATCGTTCTAAAGCTCTCTTATAACACAGCCTCAATCCGAATCTTAAAAGGACCATCTATTAAAAATGGTTACCGGTCAAAGAGTTAAAACCAAGGTATTTAAGTTTTTAGATATTTTGAAAAGTTATACAGGAAATTATCAATTTTTTTTTTTTTTTTTTTTTTTGCATTTAGGAATAATGGAATGGCCTCAAGACCACCTTATTTGTATCTTTCTTTTGGAGGACATTTGTAAAACAATGTCTACAAAACAAAACCTCGTAATATAGATAAAGTGATGCAAGAAAAGGACCTAATTTTTGAAGAAACAGCATTGAATAACTTAAGTGATAGCTTTCTACGCCCTTATTGCAGGTTGACTGACCGTGAAGAGCAAACACTTTCGACATTTATTTATTTTGCGGATGTTATTGTTTTAATTTTATTATAGTTTTTTTTGTAATAGTAACTTTCAATCCAATTGATTTAATTTAATTTGTTTTTTAAAACATTTTCCACCTCCTAAAAACATAACTAGCTGTATGACTTTTAAAAATAGCAAATAACCAAAACCTTACACACCAATGTTTTAAAACTTTGACTGCCGCCATTTTTGATAGGATAATCCTTTTGAGACCCGGATTGCGGCATTATACTCTGTACTTAGTAGTACTTGACATAGGTTTGCACAAGAGATTATTACTATACTCTTCATGGGCCGTTCCCAGTGAAAGTACATAGTCAACAATAATGCCAAAAAGTAGGTCCTAATGGTTCCAATAAATATACACATAATTTCAATGTTTGTCTTTTACTACCTCAAAATATATCAAGGTGGTTAGCTGTGAAATAACACCCTCTATATATTAGAACAAACCATTAATTAATGACCATTAAGAACAGACAATTAATAAAATTTTGTTTTATTGGAAAAATAATAATAATTAGCATTATTGATCTTGTTTTAAAAAATCGATTTCTTGACACTCTGAATTTATACTCGTTAGAGTAATAAAGATGGGGGGGGGGGGGTTAGCGCAAGGGTTACGTTAATCTCAAGGCCATCAATTGGGCTTGAACTAGTCAGCTGTTAGTTTTTGATAAACTGATCACCATGATAAAACTTTAGGTATTAATGATTTCATTTTATGTCAAGTTATTTTGTTGAATTTGTAAATTATATACATACAACCTTCCTATCCAGCTTGCAATGTATATTTGATTCGTCCCCAAAGCGTATAGATTTTTAAAATGAGAGGGAGGATATATTGTGTGTTGGTTCAAACCGTTGTTTTACATTTTTGATACAAAAATACCACTATAAAAATTAAATATACTGATGATGAAGTTCAAAACATTTCAATAACAGTCAACATTTTGAGATTTTCAGTTATAAGCCATTCCTTCCCTCCTATTTCTCATAAGTCATCTTACCGTTCTTATCTCCCCCCTCCTTCCATTTCCAATATTATTTGGTTCTGCGTTGTCATAGGAATATCAATATCAAGGATTCAGACAGACCGACAAGTATTGATTCCTATGTTAACGTCTGAAAACATATTCATTGCTTTATGTATTCATGTAAGAGGCAGTCAAAATATCAAATAAATATGTTATTGAATGTATAGGAAAACCAATATAAATAATTGTATTGAAGAAACCAACATGTTTTTTGTAGAGTCAAATCCAAGGTTTGTGTTATCTAACTCCAAGATATTATGTAACTCCAGCTCAGCAAGTTTATAAGAATAAAATAAAGCAAAAGCTTAAAGTTTCAAATATTTAATAGTATAAATGAGCTACAATTGTTTCGCCTTGCGGCATCGTCGGGCAACTGATAATATACAGGTATAAACAACTATTTAAACATAAGTACAGGAAACTGAAATACAATAGAGAAATCGATGTACTTATGTACTTAAACTTATGTTTAAATAGTTGTCTATACCTGTAAATTATCAGTTGCCCGACGATGCCACAAGGCGAAACAATTGTAGCTCATTTATACTATTAAATATTTGAAACTTTAAGCTTTTGCTTTATTTTATCCTTGATTATGGAGTTTCAACAAGAAATATCTGCTATTACATTAAAGTTAAGTTTATAAGAGTATATATATATATATATATATATATATATATATATATATATATATACGGTACGTGTAGTGTGTATATAATTATTAATTTTAAAATGTTTCGATATAAAGGGAGATATAAAGGGAAATAATTGGATAAACTTTCTCAAACACAGATACACAGTAAAAATAATTGCCTAATTGGTGCAAAACTATTGATTAAACTTTCTAACACACCCTATACATAGTAAAAGAAATAACCGGTTTAAAAGAATTGCACAAACTTTCTCAGACACATGTACACACATTGTACAACTTATAATCAGTTTTCAATTCTACTATGTGGTCTTAAGTACACCCGTTTTCCCCCTTCCAGAGTGTAACGTTATAGAAAGTTTCAAATAAACAGTTATTGTCTTCAAATTGAATTATCGTACAACGACAATCCTTCTTAAGTTTATAAAATCAATTTATTGAAAGTTCGAAACACACTTTCATTAATTTTGTTTCCTAATTTTCTACTTAACTTGTTTGAGTAGAAAAAAATAACGCTTCAGAAATTAAATATATCGATAGCATTGTTTAGTTAAATCACCCATAGACATGATTGTGATTCACTCGGTTAAATTTTTACACAATTACATTACTTCTCTTAATAATTTAAAAGTTAGAAAACGCTCATTAGCTTTGTTAGAAAATTTGGTAAAGTCGATAAATAGAGAAGTTATTCTGTGGATACGAGGCAGGTGGGGGTTGGTATTTAAGAGGGATGTTTATGACAATCTCACCCCTGTGGAAGCCATTATATTAATTATAAATTATTCCATAGTTAGTGTTTCCAATGTAAGCCAGAGGTGGTGTTGTAATTTGTGGCTAGAAGAATATATTACAGATACCAGCTCTAATGCACACGTAATTTAAATGTAGAATAATATATAGAATATATTGAATAATTGGCGATACATTGGTTTTATATAATATATTAATATATTTTGTACTGTAAGCGATAACATATTGTGGATTTTGTACCTTTCCAATAGTTATTTAAATAACTTAAATAACCTAATTGAAAATATGGATAACTCAGTTGACGTGGTTGCCAGATATAAATTAATAATGGTCGTGAATATTAGAATTCTTTATGGTGTGGGTGTTAAAATATTTATATAAATATGTATATATTGTTTAAAAGTTTCTTTAACACCTTTTAATTTTCTCACTGCTTGAAATAAATTAACCGAATTTTGCATATATCTTGTGATACATAGCAGGACGTATTTTTTGATATATCTAACTCTCTATAATTTTTGGAGGATTTAGGGGTGGGTGGGGAGTTGGGGTTAATAATCTAAAATGTAAAGGTAGGCCATGTGAAACATCATTGTAAAGCTTGTTAAAAGACTAAGTATATAGTGCAAACTAGACGAGTATCTGTCTCAGTTTCTAATCATTTTTATTTCGGCAATCAAAATTCTCTCGAAAATATAAATCTACTCCAGTTATCTAGTAATAAACCAAGACTTTAAATGAAACGAAAAACACCAACATAAGCTAGTAGTCTAAAGCAATTTTGAAACTAAATCAGGCTGAAAACCTTTTATATGGTTATTGATAAGATAGTAATACGAGTCTTTAACACTTTTGTTAATTAGCGCTCGTGTTCTATTTAGGTCCTTGTGTATCAGTTTGTAAGTTTTATTAGGATAGTTCTTTATAAGGCCTAGTTATTGTGCATATGTTGAGGGTAATCAAAATAAATGACTTGGTTATTTCATTAATAGTTTGGTGTTAATGGCATATCATAGTTTAAATCTTAAAATTTGGACTTAAAAAAAACTATGTGAATTTGAAAGATATGTGGTATGGTAAGTGCTGAATTGCATCGTTCTGAGTATTTAAATTTTGTTAATTCTGTAAGCTTTAAAAATTGCAAATTAAAATAAATAGTATTTAAATAAAAAATTGTTGATTTTAGTTTGTATGTTTTGAATCAATTACAGTCTCGTACTTGGAAGACATTTGCCAAATTTGTAAAATATAAATACTTCTAGGTAGTGTCTATGGAGTATTATGGTAGTAACTTTATGGTCTGAGTATTAAAATTTTATGATTTTCTAAATTTAAAAAGTAAGAATTACTCAAACAGGTGTCCAAATTATTATTGCTGGTTGTATGGAATAAATATTTGTATTTGTGTACCGGTTTTAATGCTTCCTTATCCTTCTTATTCAGTACTACAGCACAGGACAAGCCTTAGCCTTCAACACATGCGTTCCTACTCTCTCAGATCCACCGCAAGTCCTGAAACTCCTGATACACAACCGTCTCAGACTGTCCTGACGCCACTGTTCTTGGTCGACCTTTTCAAAATTGCCTTTATTGGCCGCCCAGCAAGCTCTTTGGCATTCTATTGTATTTGCAGATTATATGTCAATCACCCTAACCTCTTTGACTTTATAAACCTTTTTGTCTTCACCAATAATCAGTTCTTCAAGTTTATTGTTATTTATTATGCAGCATCCTTCTTCACAAGAACATGGCCAAAGATTCATCTCATAATTCTTCTTTCTAATATTCGCAAGGTATTTCCATCGCTCTTCTTGAGAGACCTTGATATTGCGCCGTTAGTGACTATCAGCCTGATTAACAACTTAAACAGCCTTCCACAGGCTTAAACAGCTGACTTAAACAGGTGTCTATAGTAGTGTTAGATACTTTGTACTTTATTAAGTTTTAGTTTGGATGAATTCAAGCTTCTATGTAGCTAAAATTTTTTAAGTATTGTAAAATTAAAAAAAAATGTTGTTTTAAAATTTTATGTGTAAATATTACAAACGTTAACATGTTTAAAATTTGGTGCTATATTCTGATTTCACAGTGGAGTTACAATATACTTGTTTTTAGAAGTATTGTGTCAAATTTGAAGCCATTAAGTGGGGTCTGTGTTCCCATTAACACCTTTAACAATTATCAGTTTCGCGAATTTATTTTTCGACGATTTTTAATCACTCATAGGTAACAATATTCTAAACTAGTTATCCAAATTTATATGTTCTTATTTCCGACATATCCGGTTAGATACGCGTATATTTGTCGAATTTTAAAGTTCTATGTACCTATCTACAAAGACCTTTTTTACTTCGGTAAGGTCTAAGAATGTAACAATTTCAAAATTATAAAATGATTGAAAAATATGGTGCATTGTTTTGAACTATTATACATTTGAGATATAATAAGCTAAAATTGAGATAAGAAGAAATGAGCCGAATTTGAAGGTACTACATTTTAAATAACAATGTATTTTAGAGTTTATATTAGGAGTTTCAAAATGTGATGACTGAAACAATGTATTAGTTGACGTACCATTTAATGTAATTATGTTAGTAATAATAGGCGTAAAGTTTAATTATGAATATATATTGTAATGTATTTGTTTAAATAGGCCGATAAACTGTAGTGCAAAGGTTCCTGGTACAAGGGGCAGTTGTTAAAGGAATGTCGAACCTAAAGCATGGTTTATGATTTAGTAACCTTCACATCACATCCAGTCGGTTGAAATAAACTGACAGTTGTCTAAAAAGTTAAGGAGTGAAACGATGTACAGTTTTAGTGTTTGATTATAAAAAACAGTTTAGTGAGAAATAATATTTAAATGTCTGGAGATGAAAATAAAGTAACAGTTCAACCCGTATTACATACAACCGCGATGTCAAACGCAACTTCTAGTCATAACGTGAAACCGACTTCAGAAATTTTTTGGATAGGAAATATGGGCGATAATTGGAAGTTCTATAAACAGAAATTTCAAATTTACTTAATTGCTACAAAAAGTACGACTGAAAATAGTGGGTATAAAATAGCATTACTGTTAAATTCTATTGGAGATAGAGCTTTAAAAATATACAATAATATTACTTTCAATAGTGGAGAGAATAAACTAGACTATGAAACAATTGTTAAAAAATTTGACGATTATTTTTTGCCAGAGAAAAATATAACATGAAAGACATTTATTTTTTCTAAGGGAGCAAAAAAGTAGTAAAACAATTGATCATCATGTAACAGAATTACGAGATTTATGTGATTTCGGTTCTCCAACAGACAGTTAATTAGGATAGAATTGTCCTAGGGATTAGAGATCGGAGTGCTAAGAAGAGATTGTTTGCTAAGAACCAGATATCTAGATTTAAACAAGGCATTAGACGTTTACAGAACTGCAGAAAGGACAAAGTCACAACTTGCAGAAATTTATGTAAATACAGGAATAGATAAGAAAGATGACGTCAACAACATTCATAGTCATATACGCAGATATCAGAACTTGAGACACCGTGATAGTACTGTCCAATCCCAACTTTCTAGTTCTAGTAAACAAGGTTGGAGTCATGCGCAGTTCATCTCAAGCCGGTTGACAAAGAAGACAAACAACTTGTATGGAGAATCCAGTGATTGTAATAAGTGCGGATACAAGTATGCGTTTAATAAATGCCCTTCGTACGGAAAAAGGTGTGCTAAATGTAAAATATTAATCATTGCCGCAAAATGTAAATTTAAAAAAGTAAGTGCTGTTGACGACAGTAGTAAAGAATTATTTCTCGGAAATATTAACGAAGTATCAACTATTAACAGTAACGAATGAGCAATTAACCTAAAAATTGAAAACGTTAATGTCTCTTTAAAAATGGACACAGAGGCACAGGTAAACCTTCTTAATACATATGTATTACGTAAACTTAAGTTTGATGTTAACAACTTAATACAAACTAAAACCAAATTAACATCTTATTCAGGTCGAAGAATAGGATGTTTTAGGTAAATGTACACTACCTTGCTTATGTACATAACATAAATGTTTATGTTGTTAGTGAAAATAATTCATCTATAATAGGTCTTAAGTCATGTAAGCAGATGAATCTAATTCAAATAGTTAATCAATGCTCTGTACAAATTAATTTTTCTAATATGTCTAATTTTTCTTTTAAGATCGGTTTAAAAAATATTAGCACTTTTCTAAGAGTGTATATTCTAGGTGTCGCATTGGGTTCTAGTTTAATCTCATACTCTTCTTTTAAGCAACCTATTCCTAAATTACCATAGGACAAAATCGGAGTAGACAGTTTTCAGTTGTATAATGTATATTATTTACTTTGTATAGATTATTTTCCAAAATTTCCTGAAGTAATTAAAATAGAGAGTATTACAAGTGAACTTGTTGTACATTTAAAAGAGATTTTCAGCAGGCATGGTTTACCTAAGATTGTTATTTCTAATAATGGTACTCAATATTCTAGTGAAATATTTAAAAACTTTGCAAAAGAATGGAATTTTAATCATATAAATACTAGCCCACATTTTGTTCAGTCAAATGGAATACAGAACGTGGAGTACAAAGTATTAAAAATTTGTTTAAAAAATGCAAACACGACAAGGTGGCAATATCCCTATTTAGAAATACTAGAATACCGTAATATGCCAGTATCAAAAAATACAATACCATATCCAGCTGAAATACTCTATCATAGAAAATTAAGAGGCATAATACTATGTAGTGACATATGCCTCGAACTTATAATAACGAAAATGCAACAAATAAATTATAAAAAACCAAGATCATATATTGTGCTAAATAAAAACAAAATATTTGAAAGAAATAGGTGTCACATATTTATGAATGTTTAAACAATGAAAACCTCTTGTATGATGAATATAATAATGGTCATTATAAATCTAAAACACAATATTTAAATTATTGTACACCTATTCAGAGTCCTCCACTAGAAGCGGATGTAACAAACCCAGAAAAATACTACAATTCTTAATCCGTATAAAACTAGGTATGGCAGAATTGTTAAACCACCTGATAAATTTAATATATCATAGTGATGAAAACATGTTTTAAAGAAATTGTAAGTATAGTTAATAATTTATATTTCTTCTTTAAGAAAGGAGGATACTTTTATTTATATATTATGTTATATTTTATTTTTAGATTATGTTTAAATATTTATGTTTATGTTTTTGATTTTATTTGAAAACGAACGGGATGTAATGTATTTGTTTAAATAGACGTATGTAGACATAGAACGATAAGTTGTACTGTAAAGGTTCCTGGTACAAGGGGGCATTATTTTATAACATTATATTTTTTGCCAGAGAAAAATATAACATATGAAAGACATTTATTTTTTCTAAGGGAGCAAAAAAGTGATAAAACAAGTGATTTCGGTTCTCTAACAGAGAGTCAATTAAGGATAGAATTGTCCTAGGGATTAGAGATCGGAGTGTAGAAGATTGTTTGCTAAGAATTAGAGATCTAGATTTAAACAAGGCATTAGACATTTGCAGAACTGCAGAAGATCTGCTACAAGTTATTAAAATAATGTCGAACCTAAAGCATGGTTTATGATTAATATTTTCATTTTTCTGTTATTAGTTGTAGAAACAACTCATTTCTCAGTCTCTCTTTTCTCCCCGCTTCCTTACCATAAAAATAAAACAATAGAACACTCATTTCCTAAAGAAAAAAATACAAATTACTCTCATTATATTTCGAAGTCATCAATTTTTCAAGAAAAATAATAATCTAAAAAGATTTCCACATTTCCTAAGTTTCTTATCTTTTTCTTTGTTATACACTGTAACATATGTATTTGAATATTAAAATAAAATATGGGTATGCTCAAATGTACCTCCGATATTCAATAAATTCTGTTAAAATAGATTTTCATAGAAGAAAAACTTTGTTAAATCAACAAAAAATGCAACTCAAAGTAGGTCTTATTGCCGATTTTTTAACAGTTTAAAATTGTTATACAAGTGCACATACTCTTAATTTCCGGGCCACTAATATAATCTACGCTTTACAAGTACTGTAAAACAAAGTAGAAATGAAAAGTGATATCAGATAATTAAACAATACGTCTCGGGAGGTCTGGGGTTAACACTGCCATCTTTATTATTTGATATTTTCTTCACGAACTGTTTTGCTCTTTCTAATTTAGAAAAGTGGATTCTTACGACTTCTTGGCCATTCCTAATCATGACGACAATATATCCTCAGAGTTTTGTAATGAGATCGACTTCGTTTCAGAATTATGATTAGAACCTATCTAAGAAAATCATTTGAAATAATTCTATCCAGCAAGTTTTTCAATTATTGATATTCATCTTAATTGAACACCAACGTCTGAGACTGAACATGGGAACAATTTAGTAAAAGTATAAATTTGTGTGGTTTTACAATGATATTCAAATTATGTTTTCGATTTTAAAAACAGTCGTTAAGGTTTGGTCACAACGGCGTTTTTAGACAAGTTTTATTCAATGTGTTTAATATTTAAACTTAAAATTTGCATTGTATTTTTATTGCCTCCAAGTCGGCATACTAGTTTAGGATATTAATTACCACATTTTACTGAAATCGGTTGAGGCGATTTTGAGAATGGTACCATTTTTAACAGATTCGTAGACTAATTTCTTATTTTATTAGCAATAACTTCCAAACCGTAATTTTCAGTTCAGTTTGTTTGGAGCTTTAAAGGCTGTGTTTTAGACAAATTTGATCAAAATTGTTGAAGCAAATTTGTAATAAATTGGAATTTTGAGTCTTGTTCCTACGGCGTCATCTGTAAATTTTGAGCTACCGAAAAATGGAAAGTATTTATAGAGATATGGATAGTAATATTCACGTAACAATGTTTGATCAAAATCCTTAAACATATTTAAGTCGTAGAGTACGGAATTGTACACACAACAGACAAGGAAATTTAAATCCAAAATATATATAGACATTCTGAGAGATTGATTATTTTATCAAACACTTGTCTTATCCTTTTGTGAGAAAGTGTTTGCGATAATTGTGACATCTAAAAGGGAAAACTTTAACAACAGGCTTGTGTATGATAAAACTGTTATAATATACAAAGTGATCAAAAAGCTACTAAATTTATTACCTTATTATCATAAAATCTTGACAGGTCACCATTTAGTTATCGATGATCATATTAAAATAAAACTTGCACAAATTGATTTGTCTTTTAATAAGCTTTAAAATGATGTAACACAAGCCGCACCTTTACATTTAAAAATGTTTAACGCTCAACGTGCCCTTGTTAATTTTTTATAGGGACGATTTCTAGTTCTTAATGTAGCTATTGTTATTCCGCAATGTTTGTATGAGTTTTAATATTCTATCCAAAACTAAATTGGCCTGTATAAAACTGTTAAGAAATAAATTGAACTTAAATTGACATTTTGATCACTCTGTACATTTTGAGAATAATCTTTCTTGGATCTTTAACCTATCATCAAATTGATTATTGTTATTCTAATAAAACAGCTTTTATTAAATTATGTTATTGGTTGTTATAGCAACGAACGTTGAAATGGCTTAAAATCTCAGAAACAGACAACTAATTTATAAATTCAGATAGAATCACGTTAATTAAGTCACATATACAAATATAGTCAAGAAAAAGTAATTAAGCAATTCAGTAGTGTATGTAAAATAAACTTTATTAAGCTAAACATGTTTCGACGTTAGACATCATCAGGTTATTATTGAAATAAAACAGAGATATAACATAAAATGAATAAAAACATCAAAGAAGAATGGGAAATAAAAATGGTTTAAGTTCACGGGTCCTTACTTCTTGGTTCACCGTCCTTCTAGTCTTCATTTTTATTGTCACTTGTATAAATGTAGCCTCATAATGTCTAACGGAGAAACGTATCAAGTTGATAAAGTTAATTCAATGTGACCTGCTGCATTGATAAATTTATTTGTTTAAATAAAAGTTTCATTAAGAGAGACTATTTTTACTTTAAATTTAATAAATATACATCTTCAAATCCCTCACCACTAAACGACGTGGTAGCGATGAGGGCAATAATTCTGCCAAACAAGTTGCCTAAGTCGTAAGATAGCACAATTTTTTTTTCACAAGTGTAGCCTCTAAGGTGCCAAAGAAAACGTATTGTTTTATATTTCTAGAAATAATGCAAAATCTTAAGTTATTGTAAAAAACAACAAAAAATCAGTCTTTGGACTGTTACAAAATACTAAATTTTTACAAATCAGTTACCGATTTCGTTGAAATTTTATTGAAATGTTAAAATAAATAATAAAAATCGCGAGTAACAATATTACAATTCAGAAAAAAAAGAACCTTGACAATCTCTATTAAATACCCGATTTCAATTAAAAACAACAAAATTAGATAACAAGTTTATGGCCTTATTTAAATACAACAGTATTTTTGAAAGATGGTTTTCTTTTTAATTGATATACAAATATGAAATTTTGTATTTAGATTAGTTTTGACTAGTTTTTATTTTGTTAGGTTATGGGGTGAGTGGGACATTTGGTGCAATATTTTTGCACAGTTTATTTTTCTTGAGATTTTGGGCTGTTTTTACTTTTAATTGTATAAATCTAGAACTTCAATTTTCCCGCAATAAACGACGCAGGAGATACGGAACAATAACTCTACCCCACAAGTTTCTTATATCAAAGGAAACAATATTTATTTCAAGTCAGCAGAAGGAGAGAGTTGAACAATATCCTAATTAAATATTCATTTAGACATCTTTACTTAGAAATGAATCCAATTCCGTGGACACAGACATTGGCCAATTGAAATATTGTTTTATAAACATAATCTCGCTTTCATGTTAGATTCAGTGCTAACATAATATTGCCTGTTATATACCTCTGCTGTTTAATTACTCGGTATACATAGGGTAAGTTTGTAATCGTAAAAAAATCGTCAGTTTTTTCATTAATCTCCACGTTCCATGATCTCAGAAAGCTGAAACGACATCCCGTCTATTCATATTCGTTTACATCTTTAGGTACGCACCATAGCGGGCACAAAAATAGTGTGATCTTATGGAACTGTGCATCAGAAAAAAATATATATAAAAATGACAATGTGGTGGTCATTTTCAAACAGATAATTTTTTATATATCGTGTGTCATTGAAATTATAACATAAACAAAATAAATATCTACAGATTTAAATTCTGAACGTAATGATACTAACACTTCCTCTCTACGTTGATATATAGCAAAGTCGACAAATTTGACTCTGATCTTTCAAGTATTTATATAATATTCTCATTGTTACGAGATCCAGCAGACACGAGTCACCGAGACGAGATTTGCGAGTGGAGGTTCTGTGATATATGCACAGCCTCGATATCATGACACGAGCGAAGCGAGTAGAGAAATTTGAATATAATACACCTAGCTGACGTAGAAAAAATAGTAATATTCATAATTACGAGGCTCATAGAACCTGCGTAACAACGGTTTTAACCAAAATTACTCTTCTGGATTCACTGTTCTACCAATACAATTTAAAATTTCCTACAAGGATCAAGAAATCAAGTTTTAGGCTCATTTAGAGTTCAGAGGATCTGTTCATTTTGCATTGTATTATGGGCTGAGTTAACCTAACCTAAACCTCCTAAACCAGTTTAGTTACGGGAAAGTGGTACAGAGCAAACTTAAATATTAGAGTACTTACCTTGAGTGAAACACCTAGCTTCGCAGCCGTGATTGCGTCGACGTTCACAATACCGCACTTGAATACCTTATGTCTTACTCCGTCCACCATCAACCCCAACTGCCCTCTCTGCGTTAACACACTTTCGACTTTCATCTTTCGCTAATCTTCAACCAACTAACGCTCCCTGAGACTTTGGTCAAACAGCCTGGTGACACATCAATGGGTGTGCTATGGGTGTGCTAATGCGTACTGCAATTATCTTCTCTCTCTCTCTCTCTCTCTCTCTCTCTCTCTCTCTC
>OY740767.1:131137017-131310351 GCA_963513935.1 Aphrophora alni
CTCTCTCTCTCTCTCTCTCTCTCTCTCTCTCTCTCTCTCTCTCTCTCTCTCTCTCTCTCTCTCTCTCTCTCTCTCTCTCTCTCTCTCTCTCTCTCTCTCTCTCTCTCTCTCTCTCTCTCTCTCTCTCTCTCTCTCTCTCTCTCTCTCTCTCTCTCTCTCTCTCTCTCTCTCTCTCTCTCTCTCTCTCTCTCTCTCTCTCTCTCTCTCTCTCTCTCTCTCTCTCTCTCTCTCTCTCTCTCTCTCTCTCTCTCTCTCTCTCTCTCTCTCTCTCTCTCTCTCTCTCTCTCTCTCTCTCTCTCTCTCTCTCTCTCTCTACGGGTTGGGAGTTGAAATGCCCTCATACTTTTCCCTTCAAGGTTGAGAGTTGGAATCCACCCGTAACAAACTCCTAAATAGCCTATGATTAACCAAAATACTCCCGGAGCCAATACAGATATTTTCGACAATGGAGGTGTGTATAAGTTATCATGTAATGATTGCAATAAATCATATATAGGAAAGTGTTTCAAGCTTAGATTTAAAGATCATTTACCTAGTCATACAAAAATAAACAATAAATCAAAATAAGCAGAATATTTGACCAAAGAAAACCATAATTATAATAATATAGAATCCAAACTTAAATTCTTCATAAATGTAAAAAGAATAAACTATTAAATATCTTGGAAGAGTTCCAGTTTTACTCTCACAACAGACACAATCCAGACATGCTGCTGAATGACAAGTTGAACTTTGCTTCAAACCCTATATATGACACAATCAATTCACTGTGAACTCAAGTCAAAAATTTTAAAATTGTTTTCGTCAAGATCGAGGTCTATTGCGTGTAAAAATTATCGTGATGATCAGTTTCTTGTTTCGATTTCAACACTTCAAATTAAGGAACATAATATTATGTGAATAAAATTTAGTTAAAATTTTTTTTAAAATTAATAATGATATCCAATACTCACTTCAATTAGTTTAAGGTTGTATGAAGTAGTGTATATCGGAAAGTTTGTGCTACGTTTATAATTTATACGTTTAAGTACCAAAAATAGTTTTTAAATAATTTAATTAAACTGCACTCTCTTCATGAGATACGATGTGTCACATTCATAGAAACTCTTTTGTATCGAGTTGAATCCAAGAGTATTTTTAGTCGACACCACAATGGTAGTTATATTGGGAAAACAATAGAGTCCCGTAGGAATTCCGGTGATGCTTTTCCTTTTACTGGGTAGCTTTCAATGTTTTTATTGCACCCATGTGCCTGGGGGATTTACATTTACATTGTATAGGGTGTTACAATAATGCGCAATGTGTTTTGTCTACACCACAATATCTTGTGATTTTAACTGTAGGGAAACCAAAGATGTGAGAAGGTCGAAATCGTCTGTGAGATATAAAAGATTTTATTTTATTTCTTACGCTATATTGGTGGTTAATTGGGCGAAAACAATAGGGTCCTTTATGAATTACTGTGATGCTTCTACTTTTAACTGCTAGTTTTCAGTATTTTTATTACATCCTTGTAACAGAGAGATTTTAATTTGTAAATAAATTAGGGATTCTCTCTTGCCGAATAAGTTGACAACTGATTTTATTCAAACTTAAATACATTAATTCATGTATTAGTTACCTTTCTTAGTAGTTAGAGCAATTCTTATTTTGTTGTAGAAACACTACAGCGCTGTTTCGCCGTTCACAGCCGGCTTCGTCAGGTGTAGGCTTAACACTTAAATAAAACACATAACGACACTGAACACACACGAAAACATGAAACAAAAAACAATATAAAATCTATCAGAGGTTAAGTAACATTAATTCAATATTGAAATACGTTTCTTAGAAAAGGTAAAGAAAAACCCAAACAACGTAGCTTTTTTGGAAATAATTTTCTGGAAAAATTGATTTGTTTACCTCTCCCTCATCATCGTCTTAAAAAAGAAAGAAAAATGTATAACATAAAGGCTCATAGCCTTACTAGTTCCAGGGTGAGAACTACAGTTGCTCAAGATCGAGATGATAAAAAAGAAGAAAAAGAGGGATACAACCCATGGCTAAATGAAGAAAGACCTCATTTTAAATGAAGAAAGAATGACTTATTTTTTTGCCTCAAGCATACTCATTATAACTACATACCTGAGGTGAAAACTTGACTTTGTTTTTCCTTGTCGTTTAAAGGTGAACCTCTCTGTCATCACCGCCTTAAATAAGAAGAAAATAGTATAAAAATAGACTCCTCGTCGTCTAATACGCTAATAGTCAGAATCAGAAGAGAACAAGAGTTGGTCAAGAGAGACCTTATAGGAAAGATGTAAGAGAGGGACCTAACTCAAGACTACATGGAAAAAATTATAGATCCATTTGGGATCACACTAGTACTCACAATAAAAAAACCTCTGACGGTTTACAAAAAAGGAAATATTTATTTTTAGACCTACTGAACATATTTATACCGATCTTTTCTTTTTCCTAAATCACCATCTCTAATAGTACAACTTATGTTCTGTTTTTAAAGTTTTGCTAATGACCGATTGTTCATTTAGATCGGTTATGCTTTAATCGGACGCTTCTCACTATTTGTTTATATATAAACTAACTAACGTTTTTCGACAGCGTTAATCAACTCCCGTTATCAAGTCACCTAGTAAATAAGGCTGAATTTGTTTCTCTTAATTAAAGATGCAATCGAATGATCACGGATTAAACCTTCGAAAGGAGAGAAAATAAGTAGTTCACCACTTTGGCGCATACAACCCCTACTAGTTTGTTGTTTTCCAATCCTTGTATAGTGTAGTTGTGACCTTTGGATGACGTTTTTATTTTGTCTTAGTAATTGTGACTGCTCAGGCCAAGTTTTAATTTTATTTTCAAAAGGGCTTTAGGCTTCTAGGCTATGTTGACTTTGTCACTACTTATTCACGTTCTAGGTTTATCACTTGACAAAGGAAGTTGATTCACGCTTTCGAAACGTCGTATATTTATTTTTTATGCCCAAATATGGCAGATGTTTGATAAAACATATTGTTGTTGAAGAGTGTTGTTTAACTCTCTTATCAGTCCGATATACGTGGATATCTTATATTGCTAATGCTACTCACTAGGCTTATGAGAATCTATTATACTATTCAGCAATATTTGAACATTTTGTCACACAACGCCTCTGAATGTTCCAATAGAATCAAACGTTAGTTCAGCAGCCTTTGTTTTAGGTATACCAATAGGAAATGAAAAATGAAGAGAATTAATTATTTACTTGTATATTTAAGTGGGACACTTTATTAGAGGTAAAGTATTACACGTAGAAATTTGTTCAGTGCTTTTAAATCTTCTTAAACTTTGAATGTACTTAATAATCAGTACAAATTTTGTCACACTTACTAAGAACGTGACTTAAACCTGACTTTAAAAAAATTTAATAACTTAAGTTAATAACAGTTAAATTTAATATTTGTGTTACAGATAATTAGTACAGCCGGATTGCATTGCATCCATAAATGATGGTTGTAACATACATGATGACGGACTGATTATTGGCGTACTTATTGGTTCTGTTACAGGTGTACGAATTAATTATGTTACTGGCTTACTTGTTGGTTCTGTTACTGGCGTATGGATTATTTATGTTACTGGTGTACTTATTGCTTTTGTACTGGCGTACTTGTTGGTTCTGTTACTGGCGTACGGATTAATAATGTTACTGGCGTACTTGTTGGTTCTGTTACTGGCGTATGGATTAATTATGTTACTGGTACATTTGTTGGTTCTGTTACTGGCGTACGAATTTTACTAGCGTATGGATTAATATTTTACTGGCGTACTTGTTGGTTCTGTTACTGGCGTACGAATTATTTTTGTTAATGGCGTTAGGATTAATTATGTTACTGGTGTACTTGTTGGTTCTGTTACTGGCGTACGAAATATTTTTGTTACTGGCGTATTTGTTACTTATGTTACGGGCGTAAGGGTAATTGTGTTACTGGTGTGATGCTGTTGGTTCTGTTACAGATATATGAATTGATTTTCTTACTGGTTTAATTGTTGGTTCTGTGATTGACATATATATTGGTTCTTGAACTAGTATACATATTAGTAATGGAGTATGGATTGTTTCTGGTTCTGGCGTACTCGTTGGTTCTTCTACAGACGTACTGCTTGATTCTGTTAATGGCGTATTTATTGTTTCTATTACTTGTATACTTGTTGGTTCTGATGAAGATGTAAGCATTGATTCTGTTACTGACGTACGGAAAAATTGTGTTACAGACAAACTTGATGGTTCTGTTACAGGAGTACGGGTAGTTTCTGTTACTGACAAACTTGTTGATTCTGTTACTGATGTAAGGGTTGAATCTTTTACTAGCCTACTTTTTGGGCTTGTTACTGGCGTACTTGATGGTTCTGTTACAGGAGTACGGGTAGTTTCTGTTACTGACGTACTTGTTGATTCTGCTACTGATGTAAGGGTTGAATCTTTTACTAGCCTACTTTTTGGGATTGTTACTGGCGTACTTGATGGTTCTGTTACAGGAGTACGGGTAGTTTCTGTTACTGACAAACTTGTTGATTCTGTTACTGATGTAAGGGTTGAATCTTTTACTAGCCTACTTTTTGGGCTTGTTAATGGCGTACTTGATGGATCTGTTACAGGAGTACGGGTAGTTTCTGTTACTGACGTACTTGTTGATTCTGTTACTGATGTAAGGGCTGAATCTTTTACTAGCCTACTTTTTGGGCTTGTTACTGGCGTACTTGATGGTTCTGTTACAGGAGTACGGGTAGTTTCTGTTACTGACGTACTTGTTGATTCTGTTACTGATGTAAGGGTTGAATCTTTTACTAGTCTACTTTTTGGGCTTGTTACAGGCGTACTTGATGGTTCTGTTACAGGAGTAAGGGTAGTTTCTGTTACTGACGTACTTGTTGATTCTGTTACTGATGTAAGGGTTGAGTCTTTTACTAGCCTACTTTTTGGGATTGTTAATGGCGTACTTGATGGATCTGTTACAGGAGTACGGGTAGTTTCTGTTACTGACGTACTTGTTGATTCTGTTACTGATGTAAGGGTTGAATCTTTTACTAGCCTACTTTTTGGGCTTGTTACTGGCGTACTTGATGGTTCTGTTACAGGAGTAAGGGTAGTTTTTGTTACTGACGTACTTGTTGATTCTGTTACTGATGTAAGGGTTGAATCTTTTACTAGCCTACTTTTTGGGCTTGTTACTGGCATACTTGATGGTTCTGTTACAGGAGTAAGGGTAGTTTCTGTTACTGACGTACTTGTTGATTCTGTTACTGATGTAAGGGTTGAATCTTTTACTAGCCTACTTTTTGGGCTTGTTACTGGCGTACTTGATGGTTCTGTTACAGGAGTACGGGTAGTTTCCGTTACTGACGTACTTGTTGATTCTGTTACTGATGTAAGGGTTGAATCTTTTACTAGCCTACTTTTTGGGCTTGTTACTGGCGTACTTGATGGTTCTGTTACAGGAGTACGGGTAGTTTCTGTTACTGACGTACTTGTTGATTCTGTTACTGATGTAAGGGTTGAATCTTTTACTAGCCTACTTTTTGGGCTTGTTACTGGCGTACTTGATGGTTCTGTTACAGGAGTAAGGGTAGTTTTTGTTACTGACGTACTTGTTGATTCTGTTACTGATGTAAGGGTTGAATCTTTTACTAGCCTACTTTTTGGGCTTGTTACTGGCATACTTGATGGTTCTGTTACAGGAGTAAGGGTAGTTTCTGTTACTGACGTACTTGTTGATTCTGTTACTGATGTAAGGGTTGAATCTTTTACTAGCCTACTTTTTGGGCTTGTTACAGGCGTACTTAATAATTCTGTTACAGGAGTACGGGTAGTTTCTGTTACTGACGTACTTGTTGATTCTGTTACTGATGTAAGTGTTGAATCTTTTACTAGCCTACTTTTTGGGCTTGTTACTGGCGTACTTGATGGTTCTGTTACAGGAGTAAGGGTAGTTTTTGTTACTGACGTACTTGTTGATTCTGTTACTGATGTAAGGGTTGAATCTTTTACTAGCCTACTTTTTGGACTTGTTACAGGCGTACTTGATGGATCTGTTAGTAGGATACTTATTGGTTTTGTTACAGGTGCATGGATTGTATGTGTTACTTCCGAATTTTCTGGTTCTGTTACAGCGGTACGGATTATTTCTGTTAATAGCGTATTTGTTGTACCTGTTACTGGTGTATGTGTTGGTTCTGTTACATCCGTACGGATTGATTGATAATAATCACCGGTACCATCTTCAATACAATCGTCGTCACACTCTATTTCAGAATCACGGTTACTATCTTCATCTTCAATACAATCGTTGTGACACTCTTCTTTGAAATCTCCGTCCTTTATTTCATCACAATCGTCACACCCTATATCGGAATCACGGTTGCTATCTTCATCTTCAATACAATCGTGTTCACACTCTATATCGGAATCACGGTTACTATCTTCATCTTCAATACAGTCGTTGTCACACTCTTCTTTGAAATCTTCGTCCCTTATTTCATCACAATCGTCACACTCTATATCGGAATCACCATTGCTATCTTCATCTTCAATACAATCGTTGTGACACTCTTCTTTGAAATCTCCGTCCTTTATTTCATCACAATCGTCACACCCTATATCGGAATCACGGTTGCTATCTTCATCTTCAATACAATCGTGTTCACACTCTATATCGGAATCACGGTTACTATCTTCATCTTCAATACAGTCGTTGTCACACTCTTCTTTGAAATCTTCGTCCTTTATTTCATGACAATCGTCACACTCTATATCAGAATCACGGTTGATATCTTCATCTTCAATACAATCGTTGTCACACTCTTCTTTGAAATCTTCGTCCCTTATTTCATCACAATCGTCACACTCTATATCAGTAGTATCAATGTTGCTATATTCATTTTCAATGCAGTCGTTGTGACACTCTTCTTTCAAATCTCCGTCCTTTATTTCATCACAATCGTCACACTCTATATCAGAATCACGGTTGATATCTTCATCTTCGATACAATCGTTGTCACACTCTTCTTTGAAATCTTCGTCCCTTATTTCATCACAATCGTCACACTCTATATCAGTAGTATCAAGGTTGCTATATTCATTTTCAACACAATCGTTGTCACACTCTTCTTTGAAATCTTCGTCCCTTATTTCATCACAATCGTCACACTCTATATCAGTAGTATCAAGGTTGCTATATTCATTTTCAATACAATCGTTGTCACACTCTTCTTTGAAATCTCCGTCCCTTATTTCATCACAATCGTCACACTCTATATCAGAATCACGGTTGATATCTTCATCTTCAATACAATCGTTGTCACACTCTTCTTTCAAATCTCCGTCCTTTATTTCATCACAATCGTCACACTCTATATCAGTAGTATCAAGGTTGCTATATTCATTTTCAATGCAGTCGTTGTCACACTCTTCTTTCAAATCTCCGTCCTTTATTTCATCACAATCGTCACACTCTATATCAGAATCACGGTTGATATCTTCATCTTCGATACAATCGTTGTCACACTCTTCTTTGAAATCTTCGTCCCTTATTTCATCACAATCGTCACACTCTATATCGGAATCACGGTTGCTATCTTCATCTTCAATACAATCGTTGTCACACTCTTCTTTGAAATCTTCGTCCCTTATTTCATGACAATCGTCACACTCTATATCAGTATCAAGGTTGCTATCTTCATCTTCAATACAATCGTTGTCACACTCTTCTTTGAAATCTTCGTCCCTTATTTCATGACACATGTCACACTCTTCTTTGAAATCTTCGTCCCTTATTTCATGACAATCGTCACACTCTCTATCAGTATCAAGGTTTCTATCTTCATCTTCAATACAATCGTTGTCACACTCTTCTTTGAAATCTTCGTCCCTTATTTCATGACACATGTCACACTCTTCTTTGAAATCTTCGTCCCTTATTTCATGACAATCGTCACACTCTCTATCAGTATCAAGGTTTCTATCTTCATCTTCAATACAATCGTTGTCACACTCTTCTTTGAAATCTTCGTCCCTTATTTCATGACACATGTCACACTCTTCTTTGAAATCTTCGTCCCTTATTTCATGACAATCGTCACACTCTATATCAGTATCAAGGTTGCTATCTTCATCTTCAATACAATCGTTGTCACACTCTTCTTTGAAATCTTCGTCCCTTATTTCATGACACATGTCACACTCTATATCAGAATCAAGGTTGCTATATTCATCAAAACCGTTGCCATAAATTACATTGGAATCACGGTTGCTATTTTCATCGCAATCATTGTCACAGCCTTCATCAAAATAATCGTTGCAATTTCCACCACAATCTTCATTACAATCCTCGTCACAGCTTTCTATATTTTTTGTGCCTAGAAATTTCTTAATCATGCCAATAAAGTCTGCCTTGTTATCTGTCAATCTGTGACTGTTTTCTGAATGACCTACCTGTATAAAACAGATAAGATTTGATCAGCAAATTTTAAGATAAGATTAAGAAATGAGTGAAAATCTAAAATACATTCCTTTATTAAAAACAAAATGGAGAAAATTAAAAGTCTAAATATTTGTCACGAGGCTCATTAATATTGAGTTTTATCAAATCAGAAAAATATTAAAATACATTTATTTCGTTTCGTTCTGAGTTTGTAATGCAGATTTTAATTGTGTGTAGGTCTATGAAAGGTCTGTTTTTAACGTTCTGTTATGTAATAATAATAATCAACGTGATTTACAATTAATATTCAAATTACCTTGTGCTCTTACCTCTCTGTAATGCACTGTGAATTACGGTGGAAGCGGTAAACCACATCATAAATAGTGTATGTATTATGACTCTGTAATAAATCGTTAAACTAATTAGATGTCGCAGTGAATCAGCGATGACTTGTTTAACTACTCATGTTATAATAAGCAACGAGATTTATAATTAACTTCCATTACCTTTCTTTCTTATTATTCTGTACAAGGACGGAAAACTCTATTCTCAATATTGTATGTATTATTCATGTTGTAATCAATCATTACGCGCATATATGCATATGATGTCGATGATCAGTTAGGTTGCTTTTTGAAATGCATTTAAAGGTGTCTTAACTAAAAATTTCATTAGTTGGACTACTTACTGGTACTGATGTCACAGATTTTAGGAAACAAACCAAAATGAACTGAAAAATTATGTTCATTTTTAGTAGATTCGAAGTGGAGTTAACTGTTCAAGAATCTTCTGATCTGTGTACTGAAAAAGTAGAAATAAATTTTACAAATTAGTATATTCAGATTTCTATGACGAATACTTAACCTCACTTCTAACCATATGCAATTCTTATTTTGAAAAGAAATTATCAAAATAATCGCAAGTTTGTCTCCTCTTCTATTATTTTCCCAAACGTTGTTTTCAAAGTTATGTCTACATTAATAAATTCTCTTATGGTATCACTTCAATCTTACAACATGTGATTTTATTCTCGAATTTCAAATGAGATTAAAAGTTGAGAGCATTTTAGGTAATTTGGAATATCTTTAAATAATTGTGTAAAATCTCAGTTTAAAAATTCTATTCATTCCGATCTATATCATGAAAACACCAACACCTATATTCATAAAATGAGAACCGATGCTAGACGTATTATCATAATTTGATACCAAATTTGGTTTATCGTATATGTCAGTAGAGGTTGAAAACAATTTTATTATAATATTCATAGTTATGTAACAAACAACTCCGGTCGGAAATTTTCAAATGGTGTCGATTTCTTAATTCAAATAAAAGAGTATTTTAAGGATATTTTTTCATCCTCGTACTGTAGCTGATTTGTGTAGATTAAAAATTTGTATTGAACAATGCCGACATGTGTTTTTAAAATGAAAATTGTTTTACTTTAGAAAACATGTAAAATATCTGCAATAATAGCTTTAGTATTAGAAATTTAAATTTAACAAATTAAATTACCATAAAATTTAAAATGGAGGCAATTTCAAATAGTTGTCAGTAGTTTATTCTTCTCTAGTATGCAACAAGGAAAAAACAACTTAAAAGATAATTTATTGGTAATTGTCTAAAACACCTAAGATTATCATTTTTTTTTTGGAAATATGATCATTGTTAAAAATAACACTATACAATAGTTTTTCGTGCAACTGGTGATCTGTATACAGAGTGATTCAAAATAGCACGGCAATATTTCAGGAGGTATTTTAGAGTCCAAAATAAGGGGAAAAAATATATGTGTCCGGAAACAATTTATTTTCAGTTTGTGTTTTTACACAAAAATTGGAAGTACTGTAAATAAATTATTCATTGAATATTTGGTATACGCATTATTTATGTCATCTCTTACCAGTATACCATAAAACTTAGACTTTAGTTTGTACGTTTAAAAAAAGGGGGGGGTTTAAAATAATCGTAGTTTAATTTAAAACCAATAATGTACAAAACACAAACATATTTTTCTTTTATCGAAACAAAATTTTCTTTTTTCTGTAGCTTAAATTATAAACGAATTATCGAAAATAACCAAAAAAACAACAACTAAAAACTTTTTAAATTTATTGGTCTATAAGACTTAATATTAGCCTAAACTAAAAGTTTTGGTGTTATGATAACTGTTAAAAATAACATTATAATCATTGCACAAATGTATAAAAAATGAATGTTTTCCTTAACAGCTTAAAAATGACGACTGATGTTGGTTTTTGTCGATAGTTCAGTTATCCTTTGACCTACAGAAAAAAATTTAAAAAATCAACCCATTTAATTCTCGTACAAAGAGTAAAATATTTTACGTCTTTTAAATATGTTGCAATTTTATTATTTTTCTAGATATTTAACATTAAAAACTTCACCATTCTAGAAATGTACAAAATAAAGTAAATTTTTTCTGGTATAGGCCTACTAGTAAAGATTAGATAAATAACACATATACCGAATCTTCACTAAATATCTTTTATGTATTTTTGTAAAAATTCAAAATGGCCGACAGAAGAAAAACAAAGGGTTTCGTACCTATATTTGTATACACAGCTCTGAAATATTGCCGTGTAATTTTGATTATATTATTGCCAAAATTGAGGACGATAAATCATTGAACACACACAAAACAGAAATTCACTTCCTTTCACATCATTTTTAAGGCTCGTGTTTTGACAATTTTGAAGGTCATCCAAATACCTGTGTATTTATGTATTTATTTAAGCATTTTAATACAACTTTAAATAAGTATTGATGAATATTTATGGAGTAAATCAGTGTTCAAAATGCATAGTTTTATAAATAAAATAATCAGAAGTGCTTAAAGATAGTGTGTAATACTAAGCGTCTTCTAATAAGGTGATATTAAGTATTTCTCATCATCTCTGAGAACATCTACATACTAAATCGTAATCAGATGCAATTTTATAACTTGTAATGAATTTAAAATTGATTACAGTAAAAATATTACATTATAACTTAAGTTATACAGTTGTCATCAATTATTGTGTTTATACAAAACAACACACGATATTTTGAGGATATAAATCAACGATCCTCATCCATTGATAAAAATAAAATATAAAAAAGTTGACAAATGCCAAAATAGCTTAAAGCTTTGTAAGAAAGTAAAATTAAAACAAGTAACCTAAGAGTGGAAGCCAGGCGTAAAACTAAACTTGAGAAGTCAAAACTAAGACTAAATATGACCGTGATCAGAAAAACCACAAGAAACAATTAATTAATAAGAGCAGCGTGCCATAAAAGTGGCGACCTTACGATTTATTGGAATGAACAAACTGTTGTCCTCTCTTTCAAAGGTTTAGTGATCTAGTCCACATACCTATTGGATATGTACCACCAAGACTAAGGACTACACTACTAAAAGAACGGCAAACTACTAACTGATAAATGGGTGTGGTGCCAAGAGAATAATGACTTAACGGTTTATCGAGATGAACATGTTTTCTTGACTTTCAAAAGTTTAGTACGTGATTTATTACTCTTACTGGAAATAAATAAATTAATGATAAAAATCTATTTCTTTCAAACTTTATTAATTTATTAACAAGATTTAATCGGACATTTGAGTTCATTTGTGTATGAAAAAACGAATGCAAAACGTTTCAAGAGTATACATCATCTCCCGTTATCAAGTGTTAAACCTAGAATATAACACAAGTGAAAAAGGGCTTGAACTAAATGTAACTCTGTCGCTTAAGAAAGGAACTCAGGCTTCAAGATACCTGAGAAGTCAAAACTAATACCAAATCTAGATTACTCTAGATACTCTCGAAACATCTTGTGTTAGTTTTTACATACAAAAATGATGAAACATATCCGATTAATAACATGAACAACCCATCGTTATCAATTAACTTTAAAACCAAAATTCATGGTTTAGTTTTATTTTTCACAATAATTAGTAATTTTTATCAAAATTAAAAACAATTATTAAGGTAAACAAATTTCATCTTACACTAGATTTCCTGATTAAACTTTTAAACGTGTGAATACTTATCAGAAGTGTCTGTTTAGGTTACATTTTTTTTTTCAGTAAAACAAATTCACTAAAGTGTAAATCCAACTAATTAGGCATGAAATTAATAATTATGTTTTGTTTTCACAGTGAAATATTTGTAGATAAAAATATACAAAACCCACTGGACCAGTTAAAAATGAACAAGACAACTGCAACTTTATTAGTTGACATTAAGTTAGCGATAGTCAAAGAAGGCAATAATAAAACTTACAGATTGGGTTTTAACAATACGTCGTAATTATTTATAGGTTTTGAGTATTCTTATTGGTGATGTCTTGGGTTATATAAAATTTTATATTCTATTTATTAAAGCCGTAAAGTCGGTTTAATATGTCATATAATTTTCTGTAGTAAAAATATTAGTCAGATTATATGGCGATGATTTTTGTAATAGTATCATGTCTTTAACCAATCAAAGATAATGTAAGATAGATACAGTATGTTTGTAAAATTTACTTATATATTTTTAGTCTCTCACAAATACGTGAGACAAATTCACGTGAGAAATCTAAAAAGTGATGTCGAGTTTTAGCTGTTATATCAGTTTTGAGATTCATTGAGCACACAAAAGTAATTTGTAGTAATGACTTTCTGTAGTCTGTACAGTGTTCAATGCTAAAAAAGTAGACACAATTTGATCGAATTTAATTTGTGAGTATATTTTGGACTGATCTCGAAATTTTGTGTAAATTTATATGTTTTTTCATTTAACTACTATAAGAAGAAAATTTCAAAAAGTTTGTCCCATCTACCCCCAAATCAATGAACATTAAACGCTCAATTATATCCTTGGCTGATAATGGTGTCGTCTTTTGATGAATAAGTTTGACACATGAGTTGGTTTGTGCCGAGTCAACATAGCAAACATTGTTAATTAATGTGTATTAACACACAACAATCAAACGGCGACAACTTTGTTTGAACGTTGTTGTCGGTTAGTAGTATTTGTCGTTGTAGGAGCCATTGCCGGTATAGAAGTTGTTGTCTTTGTAGTAGTTGTTGTCGGGATAATAGCTGTCGTCGGTGTAGAAATTGTTGTCTTTGTAGTAGTTGTTTCGGTGTAGCAGTTGTTGTCGGTGTAATATTTGTTGTGGTGTAGAAGTTGTTTTCTTTGTAGTAATTGTTTTCGGTGTAGCAGATGTTGTCGGTGTAATAGTTGTTGTCGGTTTAGTAGTTGCTTTCGGTGTAGCAGATGTTGTCGGTGTAATAGTTGTTGTCTTTGTAGTAGTTGTTTCGGTGTAATAGTTGTTGTCGATATAGAAGTTGTTGTCTTTGAAGTAGTTGTTGTCGGTGTAATAGCTGTAGTCGGTGTAATAGTTGTAGTCGGTGTAGAAGTTGTTGTCTTTGTAGTAGGTGTTTTCGGTGTAGCAGATGTTGTCGGTGTAATAGTTGTTTTCGGTGTAGCAGATGTTGTCAGTGTAATAGTTGTAGTCGGTGTAGTAGTTGTTTTTGGTGAAGGCACTGGAGAAACTTGTAGAGAGAAACATTTACATAGGGCTATGAATATAAGTCAATACGTTTACCAGCTAGGCAATGAGTGCGAGAGTGCACTACTGGAAAGACTGGAAGAGACCCTTGCGAAAAGGGAATGTACCCTCAGAGTCTTTCTTGGTGGAGCTTTTGACAAATGCCTCCTATGATTCGATGGTTTGTGCGTTATAAAAACACGGGCTTAACACAACCGTGTGTCAGTGGGTGGGAAACATGTTAATTTCGAGGACAGCTGTAGTTTAAGTACTGGGAGAAGAGCTTTAGTTCTAGGTCACTAGGGGTTGTCCGCAAGGGGAGTGTTATCTCCGCTTTTGTGGTGCTTATTGGAAGACACACTTTTGGATCTTCTTTAAGCAAAGGGATACTACACACGGGGAAATGCGGACGATGTAGTGGTGCTTAAGAATGTATGGAAATAAATTAGCAAAACTCATGAAAAGAGCTCTACCGCTAGTTGAAGGATGGTGTCGTAAGGAAAAAATAAGAGTAAACCCAAGTATGATGACAGTGATTCAACTCACAAGGTAGAGGATCACTACAAAGTCGAACGATTCAAACATTCTGGCGAATCATATTTATTATAGGAAATTATAGCTTTATTCAATAGAAACCAAAATTAAAGCCAAAACACAAACTAAAGAATACTTTAATTAACAATAAATTTTTTTAAATGAGTCCATCAACTTCAATAAATTTCTCTGCATATTTAATGATTATCTGTTGCTCCTTTTAGTTTTGAATTATTGTTTAAATACTCAGCATTATTTACAATTTGGCCAATTAATTCCTAAGTACATTAGGAGTCTCAAAGCTAGAAAAAGTCCAGCAGCTGTACAAGCAATTCTTATTGTAAGTACACTTTAGAAATTAGATGTCCAGGGAAAATGAATGGGCTGATATGAATTAAAGCGCATCACAAATTCACACAAATACTATACTAAAAGTTGCGTTCCACCGTTGAATTGTGACTGATTTCTGTCCAAGTTCATTGCGTAAGTTTATGACACAATCCCTAGTAAAATGTGTCCTGTCGGTAAATATAACGTTGTTATAAAGTTATAACACCAAAAGACGAAGATTGTCTCCTAGATGTATTACTGAATTGGTTGTTTGCGGTAATGATAAAGGGTAAAACTTGTTTTGACTAAGTGTTCGCCACAACATACAATGTGAACTCCGACGACTCTTGAGAGACGTCGAGTGTTGATACCTGGACTACGTTGAACACAATCAATTATAACTTATCAGCGTGGTGTTGTTCCGAACATTCGTAGCTGGTATAAATACGGGCAGTGAACCAGTTTCCCGATGTTTTAGAATGTCTCACTAATTGTTTTAGAATCTGGAATCCTGGAGTTGGGATATTCTATAGCAGCAGCTTTAAGATTACCATTGAACACACCCAACGTAAAAACCTATAAATAAAATCGAGTACTACAGTTAATTGCCAGTCTATGAGATAAACATTTAAAAAATAATTATAATATTTAAAGACAAAATTATATTAAACATTTTTAATTTGTGAAACTTTATTAGACAGTTATTGAAATTATTAGTTAATATTTATCAACTTTATTTATTTATTTTTTGAATAATTTATTTTAGATTTTTGTCGTAAACTTAGTTTTCTTTTGAATTACAGAAAAAATAACAAAACAATTTCTTGTAAATTATGTAAAGTCAACGGTTTTTGAGATACGCGATGTTGAAAATTTTAAACGACCCCAATTTAAACAAATATTTCACACAGTCTTTGTTTATGGTACACATGTAAACTGTTACATTTAAATGCGTATAAAAAATATCAACTCAATATTTTATCTATTTCACAAAGTTATGACTTTTCTATATAATACAATAAAACGGGGGGATAGACAAAAAATGAAGTGCTTTGGAACATATGTTTCATGAACTTTTATTGTTTTAACTTGGATAATGAGTACATTGTATATTCCCGGGAGAACTTCGTGACATTCTGTATATATGAATAACAAGAGTCTGTTTTGTTGTCATTTATGGTCAAATATAAGTGAGGTCTAATCCGTCAACAAGGGACAGTAGATTAGTGGCAGAGTCGATTATATCTACTCACCACACACTGAACACAGGTCGGCTTTCACTGCTAAGCTCTCAATATAGATTAGGATCATGCATTGTTTCCTTAATGCAATCAGTGCTTTGGATTTGCATTGTTGAATTGAGTAGTTTGAAATCTAAACATTGGATGGCAGTATTGTATTAAACTTTACTCTTTGTATTTATTTGAATATTATTCCGTACTTATCTTATTTAATACAACACATTTATTCCGTGCTTTTAGAAATACCAGCTTTTAGCATATAACTGTAATTCATAACAGAATACCGTTATACCGTGCCTGCTCTTCTTTGTGCATGTACAACTATTCTTCAGGTTAGTTGGGTGTAGCATGGCCAGTGGCCTCGAGATGCGCACAAGCCCTGGAGTGGAATCGAATGGTGGGGGAGCGCACGACTCAGTCTGGTGCCAGTGTTAGTATCGGTGTGTTCGCCCAAGTGACACTTATAAAAAAGAAGTGATTAAATAATGGTAATTTGAAAACTAAAAGGAGGTAGTAAAGTAACCGTCAGGTTTTTGCGAATGTTTACCGCTTTATGAAACACGAAGCCGAAGCAAATGCGCCTATTAATGTAAACAAAATTCAGGAGCGTGTTGTTCAGGCAACTGAAATTTCCGAGAGCTCTTTAAGACGAATCGGGTAAGCTTTTTTAGTACTCCTAACAAAATAAGATGACGGAAAAACTTTAAAAGTAACCTGGACAATTTTGAGCGGGGTACTTAGGAGAACTGTAAATGATTTCCATCGACAGCACGAAGAAAAGCCAACATTAAAAACCTTGTTGCCTGTTTTAAGAGAGAAAATTGTTTTTAAAGAGAGCAAGTGGGTATTAAGTAAAATATTAAAAAAAGTTCTGATCTACTCCCTGTAACAAGTGTTCTCGTTACACTCCAATTTTTAATTTCTACTAGGCAGTAGGCGTGCAGAAACAGCTTTTTTTGTTAATTATCAAAGTCGTGAAGTCACTTGGTTGTTTATCTCGATCGCATCAGCCGACATGAAACCTTTACTATAGAATGATATCGAAGTCTGACCAAGAAAGATCAAACCCACTTGTTTCTCTTTGTTACTCTAATGCCTTTGTAAAGTGACAGTGCTAACTTCTAACTGTACAAGACAGATATAGGAACTTACCATACATTTCATTATTAAAGAACAGTATGTGCCTATGGTAATAAATATAAATTATGCTTATCATCCTATCATCCCAGTTTGCAAACTTTGAAACCCACGCCAGTATCGATCAGAGGTAAGCATCCCCTTATAATTTATTATCATAGACATCTCTTTCATTCAATTTAATGTATGCATTAATTTTTAATGCAGTGGTCCTGACGTAAATTCAGTCAATAAAACATATCTACTTACGGGACCAAATCAGTCATTTTATTTTAGAATCTCTTTTCACAACGCAACAGATATTTTATATTTCAATTTCTATTCAATATTTATCAGTTCAAGATAGAAATTATTTCTTTCTTTGTAAAAAACATCTTTTCGTGCTATTTTAAATATTTTCATTACTTTAAGTTCAGTGTCAATGTATATGTGTGTTTAAATTTAATTTGTGTTAATGAAATGTTGTATAATAGCTTGTTGTAATGTATCTCACAATACAAAGAACATGACATCACAAACCAATAATACAAAGGGACACTTTGCATAATTAAAGTTTTCTGTTGATATAAATTAAGCTGGTTTAGTTTAAACCAAACTCAGGTTACCAAACACACTTTGAAAACTAGTTTAGTTTAAACCATCTTGAATTCGAGTTTGAACGCTTCGTCTGTCGTGAATCTAAAACAATAATTTTTAAGGAGAGTTTGAATATTCAAGTAAAATTTTGTATTGATATTTAAAAATTATGGTTAACATACGTAGGGAAAGTTATACATTTTTACTACATTTTCCCAAAAATGGGGTATTTAAAAATTGTGTATTCAAAATATCTTATAAAACGTAGCTTTTAGAAACATGTTACCAAAATTTGTTGCCTTCTTAATGCTGAATTTGTTGATATTTTGTTTTTATTCTAACACAAAGAATAACTAACATATCAGTATAAAACTAATTCCTGGTAATTGTCTAGAATAGGCCTACTATTTTGGTACATTTGAACAAAAATAATTTTGTAAAGATAACTTACAATAAGAAAAATTAGTCTGTTACTGCCAAATTCAGAAATCTATGAAATTGTATATTAAAGGACACAAATTTCGTAAAACAGCTGTTTGTAAATAGTTAAGAAAAATACCAACGTGCAGTAACTCATGGACTGTCTTATATAAAATAATTGATAATCGAAAGAACGGAATGATTTGAGAAATTCATTCCTTAAAATCAAGTACCGCGGAAAAATAAATGGACAAATTTGTCGTCCTTCAAAATAAATGAAATAGCAAACTAAGACTTATTCTCGCAATACAATCCGACATCTTGTCAATATGTTGTAGTTCTGATGAAGGCATACATAATGTATTTCTGAAAGTCAAAAAAACGAAGTTAGAAAGAAAAGTTTCGTTTTGCCGACAATCAAATTTAGTTCTGTCAGTCGTTATATGACACGACTTTTATTTCATTTTGTCAAGTTTCAGGTAAAAGTAGCTCCTGACGTTCTGGAAATGTCAACATAAATATCTTCCATTTTGTTCTTTCATAATTGAAAATATCGCGACAGAAAAGTTTCTTGTCTCATCTCGAACAGAAACTAACTTTTAATACGTTCTTCTTACTCTCTGTTTTGTTGGGTTCAGATATTCTTTATTGTAAATAGTATAAGTTGAGTTTAAAGTTATACTGTAAAAAAAAATAATAGCAGTTTTCTATTTGTGTAATGTAATAATGATTGTTATTTCTGTACCGAATAGTTTAACACAGCCTGTAATTTTAATACTACTAAAATATAAGCTTTGTAAGTTATAACTTAAAATAAGATTATAAAACCAGCGTTCCTGTTTCATACAAGTGCTGGCTTATAAACTGTTTTTAAAGTTATAAGTTATATATATAAGAGTAACGAACCTACATGTTTCATAAACACATGATACGTCTAATTAGAGATTTGTACTTAATGTATTTGTACGTGTAATACACGAAGTTCCTAGTCCATTCCCAAACAAAGCAGAGAATTGCGTCACGCATTCTATTGGAACGGTCTTGGCTACCGCGATAAAGTCAGAAGATTTTATTTTGTTTTACTGTTATGTGCTATTTTGATTTACATGTATTAAGTAAACTGTTACAATACAAACATATACCTGGACACTTATAGATATACATTATGGTATAATCAGTAGCGCAGTACAAACTTGTGTTGCATCTTTTAGTATTGTACAGATTAGTGATCTGTGAGTTCGAATTAAAATACTCGGTGATTCCGAGTATCAAAATTCTCGGAACGTTCCGATTATTAAAATCCTCGGTTTCGGAATAAAATAATCGGACAAAATATTCGTAACTTGGAATTCACAAACTTATCTCAGCCTGTGATTGGGATGACATTTAAAAATGGCTACCATTGGTTACAAGACTTATAGCCCTGTGCATTTTTCTACAAGCCAGTAGAAAATAATATCCGTAAATGTGATTCACTCGCAGTTGTTACAATGTATTATAATTTAGTAAAACCAAAACAGTTGTGTTTCTAAATGTAGGCTATTGTGGTATAATAGGGGACTACACCAACTTCCGCTCCGATTAGCACCAACTACTAGCTAGCTGTTACTCTGATAGCGGAGAAATATTTAAATTATCTAGCTAGAGGTACTTTGTGATAAGGCTTATGCGTAAGATAAAAGAGGTTGTGTGTTTGTAAATTATAGCTTAATTTGGGTTTAACATATTCAAAGTTTGTTTAATTTCTTGTAATGTAAGGCTGTTGGAGTTTTCTTATTTTTTTTTTCAGTTGGTATTTGACCTACAAGAATAGATTTTGAATGTAAGGTTGTTTAATGTTTACGAATGGAAATTCGGAATAGATTAATTGTGTAGGACATTTGTTGATTTTTCTAGAACGTGTTTTGACTGTTGTCCTCTAACAGCTGTAAATCTCTGTTTAATGATTAAATTAATTATTAATGCACTCTTCAAGTATGACATCTTTTAGTTTAATAGACTGGTAGTTATTAAATAATGGAAGTAAAATAGAAGAAGACATTATGAATTCGCTAATTTTATAAATCTGTCGGTTATAAACTGCAAATTCCATTATAAAGGGTAGATGTTAAAAACAATAGTTGTAGAGATTTAAGCGGAAGAATAAAATAAATAACTCGTTTAGCAATCTTTATTTGAGATAGGGCAAAAAAGTTTTAAAAAGGCCTTACCAGTCATCACCTGGATGATAGTATGGGATTCCTATCGCACTAAATATGATACCCTTTTCACTTCCTCTAAAAGCCCTCGAAATGTCTCCAAATGTCCCACTGAACCCCCAAAAAGGCTTCACAGGGTCCCATAAGACCTCGAGATTCCTTCAAAAGCACTCACTGTATCCCAAAAAGGACCACTGCGCCTTTATAGCTCTCGCGATTCTTTCCAGCTCCAAAAACCCCTCAATATATATTCGATTTTTCTCGATTTCTCCATAAAAACCCCTCGATTTCTCCAAAAGTCCTCACTACAACCAGAAAGCCTTCAAAGCACGCCTGAGAGTCCGTGATTCCTCCGAAACCCCTCATTGTACCTGCAAGAAACCCTTACAGGTCCTGTAAAAGGCATCTTAATACCCCCAAAAGCCCTCACAGCGCTTCTAAAAGCCCTCAATACACCTCTAAAAAGTCCTCGCAGCGCCTTTAAAAGCACTCACGATTCCCCCAAAAGCCCTCAAGGCGCCTATATAGTTCTCACGATTCATCAAAAAAACTTCACTACACTCCCAAAAAGCCCTTGCTATTTGTCCAAAAAACTCTCAGAGTTCCTCTAAACGCCCTAACTGCACCTTCAAAAAGCCCTCACAGCACCTCTGAAATCCCTCATAATTTCTCTAAAAGCTCTCACAGCGCCTGTAAAAGGCCTCTAGATTTCTCCAAAAGCCACCACAGCGCCTCTAAATTTTATACTACACCTCCAAAAGCTCTCACTGCAGCCTCAAAAAGCCCTTTCAGCTCCTCCAATAACCCTTATGGTGCTTCAAAAATCCTCAATGCACCTATAAAAAGCCCTCACAGCCCCTCAAAATAGCCCTTACAGGATATCTGTAAAGTCACAGAAGAACCTTCAAAAATACTAAATGTACCTTTAAAAAAAAAAAAATTCACATCACTACCAAAAAGCCCTCACAGCAATCGGTAAGTTCTCACAGCACCTCCAAACCTTCTGGTAACTAAATGTCCCCAATTTAGTAAATACTAAAAAAGTCTTTCATTATTTGTTTGTACATTATTATGTTTTCATTATTTAAACTGCGTCATTTATATTAGTTAGCAGACATGCAAGGAGCAACACTAGATAATTTCAACATAAACTAAAGTTATTTCTTGACTTAGTTACAAGTTGCAAAGTTAAATAATTATATTGGCGTACTTACACTCATTTTACATACAAATTTTCTAATATATATATTAAACACAATTTCTGTATTTTCATAATACAATCAATGTCGTATTCATATCGTAACAGAACTACATTTTGAGTTGAATTCAGCTGACAAAGTAAGCCACGTTTTGAATGTGTTCACATAGGAGAGCGACATTAAACTAACAGTGCAGTGAAAAGAGTTCATTACAACATGAGTGAGGGTTGTAGATAATGAAACGTTGATGAACAACCCAGTCTGCGACCATTGTCAAATATTCAAATACATGTCTGGCTTTTATAAAACTCCACTTATTTAGCAATGGTTTTTTTTATTTAAAAGGTAGTAGGAGTGACATTGTCACTACACGAGTTTTAGTTTAAATTACAGTGGTGGAACCAATTTGAAGGATATCATTTTGTTAATTACCCAACCCTTAATTAATCTCGATATGCATGTGGTTTACCTCGTGACAATATAAACGCTTTGGACCTCTGCATAAATATGTTAAACAGCCCCCACTTTCTTTGCTCTTTTCGTTATATTGATATTAAGAAGATTCGAAGATGTCACTAGAATGTTATTTTTGTTAAAGGAATATTCCGTCACAAAATCTCACCATATCAACTGTGTGACAATATTTAGGTTAGTTTTACTTACCCACCATACGAAGTATACGAAAAGTGATTTTAGACATGCCGTCTTTGTCGTTATCGTCTGTACATAAACACGATATCGAACATAAAAATAAAGATAAGAATATGAAACTTGGTATAGAGGTATATAATGTACTCATATATAACTCTATTGAAATTCAGTAAAATCTAATTGAAAACGTCAAAATGATGATCATACAATTCAGTTTCTTTGTACATACCTTGTTTGTTATGCAATAAATTTGTAGATTTCGATTCTACATGTAAAGGTACCAACCATACGTCTCTACGATGACAAATAGGGAAGTAATTGTCAAAAATATAATTTAAAAACTTGACTACACAGGAAAATGTTAATATGACGTGCTGAGTAAATACCACGATGACACCCATCAATTTATTTATCTAAAACATCAATTTGTAAAGTAATATTATTTAGAGGACGTCTGCAGATTAATAAAAACTATACCCATTTACGAAAATGTATTTTGAGTGTACGTTGGTTATCATTGTTTTTCATCAATTACACAAGACTTTAAAAAGTATGACATCAGACAATTTATATTTCCTATAATGTTTGCAACTTCTTCGAAGTAGGATATAATTTGAGTTCAATAGAGGACAAGTTTATTAGACATGTTCTCCATCTTGTTTAACACGGTCATTCTTGTCTCCTGCACGACTATATTTATCGTAACAGTTACTGTGTCGCAACCTTTACGACTTTGTTTACCCTTGGGGGATGTTTATTTCAACCCTTTGTGTAATATAAAGTAAATTCATTCATATTTTGAAGTAATATTATTTTGTAAATAATATAATTTCTTTTGTATTATATAGAAGTATGTAGAAATATCTTTGCTTCACAGAGAATAACAATCAAAGTGCTGACGCACAAACTACCGACTAGATACGACACTTCTTTCTGCGCAAAATACATCCTCTATACTCTGTTTGAAGTTTAGTTGGCAGTGGTGTTTCATTTACGTGTATAAAAAACATATTGCTAAAACAAACACCAATCAAAACATAGGAAACTATACAAAAACCACCCTTAGGGGCTAGCTCATAGTGAGTACGGATATGGCAGGACTGAGGAACTTAGTTAGATCCCTGTCTTTTAATCCTTTCTATCAGGTCTCTCATGAACTACTCTTGAGACGTTAAGTGTATATTTTATGTAGAGGGCAAGTGGCCTCTTTTTTATAGGGGTTTCCTCTTATTTTCGTTTTTGAGTCGATAATGACCAAGAGTTTTTTCGCCTTTAAGCAACAAGAAATAGTAGTACAAAAATTTAAAAAATGAATAAATAAAAAAAACTACAACCTTAGTTAGAATAAAACTCGAAGACAAGTTCTCACAAAAAGTTCATTTACTTAATCAAACGCTTTTCAACGACAAAGTCGCCTCCTTGTGTCATGAGTATATCTCATGAGTGTATCCTCAGTGATACATGAGTATAATTAAATAATAACTAACTATAATAAATTAAATCATTTATTTATGTAACCCTTTGAAACTGTAGTCTTTAAAAGTGACGAAAGTTTCTGCGATGACTGTACTTTTTCATAATGACTAGTAGCGTTAAATCAGTCAGTACATTTCGAACACAACCAATTAAACGTGAGACCGAGTATAGATTATAAAACATTACATTTAAATCGCTGAATATATTCTAAAGAAATTCAACTCATTTTTGTTTTGCATGGTGAATAGCATAATAGAAGTTTTAAAATGGCTGCCGAGTTCTTGAAATAATTTTTATCCTCAGTTTTGTAAAGGATGTTTATTTGTCCTGGATACCACTAGGTACTATCTACACAAATAAAGAGAGAATGTCTTCTTTGGCTTCTTTGGAGAGCGATTGTCAATTCCGAGGGCACTACCTGAATCTACAACTTTTTATGTAGGGTGGATTATATCTCTCTTTTTCATCTTCCCTCTCAGGTCTCGCTTGACTAACTCTTGTTCTTTTTCTACTATTAGAAAGTGTCTATTGACACTATAAGAGTATTCGAGGGCTAGTGGTCTTTATTTTATGTTATTTTCTTCAATTTTGTGTAATGCTATGGATGATCGAGAGGTTTTTCGCTTTTAAGCAACAAGACAACATACAACAATAGCGTCAGATGTTATTTCAAAGAAAAGGAATTTTAATTATACAACCAATAAATTAATACGCAATTTGGTTTCTGGATCTTTTAGGAAATGTTAAATTGCTATTAAAGATCAAGGGGTCTTACTCAGTAGGATAATTTTTTTTAAACAGTTGTTACGCAGTTTTTTGAAAAATCGTAATTGTGTACTATTTTCTTGAAAATAGAAGCAAGAAACTCTCTACGCTCGTGTAGGTGACTCGGCCCTGCCAGAACTGTAAGAATATTACATTTTCTAGGGGTCAGGATTCGAAATTGAAGTTTAAACAATAACTTCGCTGTTTGTAAATGCAGAGTAATTTGGCACCATTACAAACTGAATCTTATTATTTCTATCTAATTTAGTGTGTTATAAGTTGCATAACGCAAGAGATAAGAACAAATATAACTGTTTAAAATGACCACCATTTTTTAATTAAAAAAAAATCAATTTATCACAATTTCAATAGTGTTTTGTATGATCAAACTATAGTCTCTTATACCAAATTTCATGTCCACATCTTAATTTTTGTGGCAAAAAAATAGAGGACACGATTTTTAATGATTACAGAACTTATACTTCGTATGTCGGACTAGTAAATACTTTGCTTCCATTTAGTACTTCTCCCTAAACACATTCGACCTCGATTGAAAGAGAAAATCATTAGGTTTTGAATAGTTAACATGAGAAAAAAAACTTTATTGTTCTAATACTTGTTTCCTAGGTATTTCCAATATCAACGGGCTTCACACAATTTCATTATTCAATCAAGAGTCGCTCTGAATCTGTCATCCTATTGAACGTGTTATTTAATGCACAAGGAAAACCGTAAATGTCAATTTTAATTATTTTTGTAAAATCCTTAACATGAGCAATGGACGATGCATAATGAATACAAATAGAAATATCTCAATCCTGCGACAGGTTCTTATTGTATATTATTTATAATTTTATATTTTTACGATCTATCAGTCATGTAGACATTTTGTGGAACAATATAAACATAATCTCTGATTTATCTCAATAACTTGAAATAAATCGTTCAAATAATATAACATTGTTCTAATCTTTATATGGTTTGAAAAATCTTTAATTTTACTTAACTTCACCATTTCCCCCAGTATATTTTTAATGAAAATTTTCAGGACATTTATAAGTTATCAGAGCTCACTGTAAAGTATACAATTACAGAATTTTATTAAAATATTTCTTTAGACACAAGATATTAGTGAATTTGTATGAGTAAGATTACGTTTGTATGACATTTGTGCAATATTGTATTCATGGACGATATTGCTTGCTCAAATAATACATAAAACTTATTATTTCAGTTGTAGTATATTTCAGTAAAGAAATTTTTGTTTTAAGTCAGATGTTAGTTTTTGTTTTGCTCATCTCTTGGTAACGCATTGTCTCATTACCTCCGTGTATTTTAAACGTGATTTTTACAAACTTTTGATCGATAAACACAATAATTAGTTTTGAGATTATTTAAACACGTATATTTTTCTGACCTCACGGCGAGAGATGTAAAACGGTTGTAGATTCAACTGTTGCTTGACAACTTAAAAAAAAAAAAAGAGTTAGAAAATTAAATTCATAGATGGGTTCAAGGTTGATTTAAACCCTTACATTTTCTGGACTGCTCAACAAAAAATATGATTTACTATCAGGCGCTAAAAATAATTTTATTTCAATTTTGTACGAAATATACTTGTAAAACTGTGTTTTTTTACTATGAACAATGATGTAGAGAATTAAAAATACTACAAAATTAGATATTTTTATATTAAGCACAATTCTGCTAATTCCTGGCTTAGATAATTAAAAAAAAGACGAAAAAATGTTTATAATTTAAAAATTGTATTTGTAAAACTTCCTTATTAAATAAAAACGTAGATTTTTTCATACCCAATCTATGCTGGACATTTAAGATTCGGTAGTTTTTGCTAAATAGCAATTAAACCATAGGAAAGAAACATTTTTCTTTAATGGACCATATTACCGCAGCGGATGGTCCGATCGATTCAGAAAGCAGCGTTGGCAAGTAGAAGAGTTGCTCTAAACGCTCCTTATCACAGTTTTTCAAAATTGTGAGATTAAAGACCCCAAAAAGTAACTAAATCAAATTAATCTAACCGCGACATTATTACTAGTAATGTTGTGGCTTATATGAAACAAAAGGCAAAAATTTTAATAGCTAAGAGTACTAATTTCATATTAAATGACCTTCGTTTTTTGCACTTTAATACAGCGAAAATTAAATCTTCGATCGTTTAGGAAATAAAATCTCCAATTGAAGGTGCAGCAAAGCAGCATACATATAGTATACATTATTTACTTCAACAATGGCTTCGGTATGAAGAGTCGAATGCAATTGATTGAGGGTGGCAAATAAAAAAATGTAATATTGTCAACTACAACACAAGATCCTCACCTACCGGAAGTTTTATTGAAGGAAATATCATGTTCATGTAAAGCTGGATGTAACACAGACGCTTGTACCTGCAGAAAAAATGGCAATATTTAAAGAATTGTGAGGTTGAATGTAGTGAAAATGTGAAAATTGTTGATAAATGGGATTACGATGAGAATGTTTATAGTAGACAAATAGTAGAGAGCGATGATAATTGTGATATAAATTATGATATAGAGAGTGATGATGATGTAGAGAGACATAATAATCAATCTTTTGTAGTAACCAAAAAATGACAGTTGATGTAAAAGCTTTTTAAATTTGTTAATTGATTAATAAAATATTAAAAACAAATAATTAATGCGGAATTCAGAGATGAAAAGAAATTAGGTTTATTAATAATTAGTATTTTATTACTGTAAAATTGTTTATTATGAATATGATATTTACAACATGAATTATGATCATTTAGTCAATTAAAGATAGAATCATTATTTATTCTATTATTAATTTTTACCAATTTGTATTAGTATTTCTTTATTATACAATTATGAAACATATATAGTGTTAAGAATTAAATGTAATAAACGAGGCAATTTAACTTTGTCTACTGAAAATGACAAAAAAGCTAAAAATAAATAAATATTTTAAAAATTTCTCACTTAAGGAAAACAATGATATAGAAATAAAATAATTAATATAACATTGCTTATCATCAAATAAAATAATGAAAATAAATTGTTAGAATAATTTATTGTTTAAAATGAACGAAGATTTAATTTTCGCTGTATTAAAATCCAAAAAAACAAGTCATTTAATGTAAAATTATTAACATTAGCTATTTAAGTCTCTTCGGCTTTTGTTGCACATATTAGTTCGCAAGCATTACTAGTCGCAGTTAGGTAAGGATAGGTTGTTTTGATTGCTTTTTTGGGGCTTTTAGTCTCAATAGTTTGAAAAACTGAGGTAAGGAGAGTTTAGGGAAACTCTTCTAATTTCTAACGGTGCTTCCGAAGATGAAATACCCATCCGTTGAGGTAATATGTCCCTTTAAAAAAGAGGCTTTTTATCGTTTAATTGCTATTTTGCAAAAAATACCGAGGCTACAGTGTCCATCTTTAAACATAAATTGAATATGAAAAGATATACATTTTGAGTTAATAAGAAAGTTTTAAAAATAGAACTAAAAATTACAAACATTAAAAAAAAAGTTTTTCGTCTTTTAATTATCTAACCAACACATCAGCGAAATTGAACTTAATATAGCTCATTATCTAGGGTTTTTAATTCTCTTCAACAATATACAGTAACAGACACTGTTTTACAGGTAGATTTCGTGAAAAATGAAAAAAAACACAATTTTGAGCGATTTTTTGAGTTTTTGTTGTAAAAAAGTATATCGATAAGAAATTTTTGCTCCCTTTAGAAAACCCTACAGTTGTATTCCTTCAGTCCAGGGAAGATTCTATATTTGTTTGTATAGTAGCAATATTACTTTAAGTGAAGTAAGGAGTTATACTCAGCAACTAGTACGTTTTCCTGAATTCTTAGAATTGCATATGGTAAATAGAGGACAGGTGCAAGAACATTTCTTTGATATTATATTTTAATAGTTCAACTTTTAAGTGCACTTGACATAAAAGCAAAAGACAACATTTATGTTTACAATATTTACTATTTATGAAAGATATATATATATATACTAATTTATAATATGCACTTTGGAAGAATATTTCCCAATACCACAATAAAACACAGAGACTGTATAGTTATGTTTATTCTACCTTATTTACATTTCAATAGCACTGCTAACATTTTCAGAGGAACAATATACATTGTATATTTGTTTTGTTATTGTTTTATTGCGGCTTCGGGGAATTTTCTTTCATTATATATATTCACCACAGTGCTCTAGTGATTCATATAATTTGCACTTAGTTTTAATCTACGACGCTGGGTAACAGTAACCGATCTTATTAATGCCGACAAAACACTAACAAGTTCTACGTTGGAGATACCCCAGGACAAATCTAATAAAGGAAAGGGTGTACCAAATACGTGATATTCTCACCTTGATAACTTGCCAACAACTTGGACTCCTCTTCGTTACGTAATAACAGTAAATCAAATTTGCTCTACTCAAAATCTTCTACATGTTAAGTGTTATTTATTGTGTGTGTACAATTATGAAGCAATGATAGAACCTACTAGAATTTTTGACAGCTTATTTTAAAGATCTGTAAGTCATAGGGTCGGGAAAACTATACGTTATACATAGACAAATTTTTTGTAGCTGAAATTATAAAGTGTAAGTTAATGTTATCTGCTCAAGTGTTACAATACATTGTTTTGACTGTTATGTTGGCAATATAATATAATAGATACCTAATAAATTTCGAGTACAACGCAAATGATATCACTGGAAAAAGTTATTAATAAATAAATCATTTTATGGTCCAACATTAAATGTCAGATTTAATGCAGCTTATAACTAACGTCATATAAGCGCCTCAGTTGTTGCAAGCGATATTGTAACCTTCAGTGGAATTAAGGCCAGCATTAACTTTCTCGTTATCTGTACTTTTAGAATATAATTAAGGTCAACGGCGGGAGTAAACACAGTTTGTATCAGACATCTATGTATTTAATTTTGTAAACCTTATTTTGGTTTCACAATTGTAAAGCAACAGTTGACTTACAAGCGAGTTGATTTACGATCTCTTTTAAAGATCTTTACATCTGGGGTAGGTAAAAATATTCTTTTTCCATAAATTGAGTAGTAAAATGAATCCATCGTTCTGATACTCGGAAAAAATTTCAATTAAAATACATGAAATGAAATAGAACCAATAAGGGTTATCAAAGTGACTAGCTTAATTAAAAAGATACAAATTTATTTTTGTGCAACAAACTGAAATGTGGTGTTATTGAGTTGTTACGAAATCCACAGTGTTGTATAAATATAATACAAACTTTGTTTAATCCAAACCAACACACTTACATGTTGTTAAACAATTTTACAAAGGAAATTTAGTGATTGTGCTGATTGTTTAAATGCTCTGAAAAATATATATGGGGAGAAAATACAATCTAAAAATTTACCAAAGTTATCACTATACAAAGTTAAGAGCAATGTTAATGATTTAATATCCGTATATTAAATACATTTACCAATTCTTCATTTTAGCTATTTCTCACGTTAATTCTACCGCAGTTTCGGGTGAATCACCATTATCAGGAAAATAAAAACACAACTACAAACATTAAACAGTACACAAAACCCATTCTATTCCGTTCGGAGGTCGTTCTTTGTTTAAAGCACTTACTTGTAAAAATATTTATCACGGACGTCAAAATAATGCATGTGTATAAAAAGTTACGATATATGAATGCTATATATCTGAATAAAATGCAATCCTACCAATTTTTTCCAGTCAAAAATGATATTAGCCGATTTAATTAAAACACACCTTGAACGAGATAAGATGAAGAAAGACAGAACTAACCTCAGTATATAATTACTGGTCAGACATGCACGTTCATATGTTTTAAACAGTTTCTGAGCAATGCCAGCAAGTATACCGAAAGTAATAAATATTCTCGGCAAGAACAATTTCTTTTGATATTTTTGTACATAGGCTCGTTGCTGACCAAACTGCCAAGATGCTGGTAGTGGAGTTATTATAGGTTCATGTTAGACTAGTTAAGAACTACGAAAATACTGTTTACAAACAGCCCCTGTGTATGAAATATTTGAAAATTTTCGACCATTTTAAAGAACAGTGAAACCAAATTTAAATTTCCTTAAGTTATTGTTATTATTTTAGAAATATTTATTTAATTTTTATGGAAAGAAAATTTGCGACATTAAATATAGATTTTAAATAATAACTGTGTAATATAATGATATTACTGTGTATCTGGATACCACCTCAACAACCACAAGATCCTGACTGTCACCAAAATAGTCATGAACACCAAACTTCCCATCACATACCTCAATTTAATTCATGTCCACTTTCATTCACCAAATCAGAATATAACCACCAGAATTGTAACCCATAATATTTTAAAATACCCAGTGCATATATGTGTTATTAAAGTAGAGTGCAAATATATTTATTTTCAAAAGGAAGTGAAGAAAAAAAGAAAAAAAAGAAAAAAAAAGAAAAAAAAAAAAAAAAAAAAAAAACAGTTTCTACAAGTAAGGAAAGAAAAAGAAAGTGAGGAAGATTATTTTTAATATTTTTGAAAAGGACATCAAACTATACACATCTTTAACAAGGGCTCTGAAATTATTTAATAATATATTAAATAATTCAAAAGGAGACACAACTTTATCATCTCAGATAAAAGACACATTTATCACAGTTAAATCTCTACAAAAACATTTGGTAACTATTAATATCAGCAATATGGTAAGTGGCCATCATCAGTTAAACAGTTATCAAACATAGCTATTTTTAACAATACCATTTTGTGTTCATAAACTATAAAGTATAAAAAAATAAAGGACATACCGATCAACTGACTTTTAATCCGTAATTGGTTCATTCTGTTATTCAGAATATTGTAAAATCAACATCCATCATCCCATACATTCATACAAAGCCTATAACCCATATAGACATATGTATCACAAAATAATTTTGTTTGTATTAAGTTGTTCTTTAAAAGGTTTATTTGAAAAATTTGATTTTTTCTTGTTATCAGTTTAACCATATACGTAATAAGTGGCTAACAGTCAATTTAAAAGAAACAATACCTGAGTCAAACTAAATGTGATTATATAAATTAAACCCGTAAAATAATTATCTTGCAAATCATAATTGTGTTAATAAACAACAGTCATTTATATTATCCTTCCCCATATAACGTTTATTTATAGTAACATTAATTAACAACCAATCCTGTTAGTTTGCAGCAAAGTCAAAGACTATGTGACCCCCTTAGAGACATGCCTCCGCTCATCTTCAATGTTGCCAAATTGCCTATGCAATGCCTTTTTAAATTTTTATAATGAAAACAAATTAAGCAGATTTTTATAATTTGGTTAAAATGATCTGTGGAAAGAAATTTGTTCACAGAAAGAAAAAACTAGAACTATTGTTATCTTTTCCTTTTCTTTTAAATTACTCCAAATGAAGAATTCATCCATCAATTAATTTTTTTGGATACAAATAAAATTATTTCCGATTAAATTTTTGAAATTGAACATGTGCTCAGAGAATTGACTGGAAAAAATGAATAACTTATTTTACAAAAAGTTTTTTTACTTCTTAATTTTTTTTTAATTGCTTTCAATTTTAAATTTTAAACTGCTTTTAATTTATCTCAAAATTAAATAATGAATTATTTCAATTTAAAAAAATATACACATATGTATAAATAGAGAACTCAAGATGAATTACATCTATACACGCAAGTGTAAATTTTTAACTTATTTGATGAAATTTTCCTTGAAACTTTACAGCAAAGAGAGAAAGATTAATTTAAACTTATTCATTTTTCAAAAATATACCGAACTTCTGCATTGAATCGACCTTGCTCGAGATAATCGCTTACCCAACTAGTCGAAGTCTGCGCCTATCTCTACTATCTCTACGTTCCTTTTGACCTTCAAAACATGTGCCTTTAGGTGTCACCGCCTAACGTGTTGATTTGATACCTAACCTAACCTATACTTGCGCTAGTCTCATGAGGTGAAAGACCAGTATTTTCGGTATTTAAAGGGAGAGATTTTATGAACGCTACATTATAAAGGCTTAAAAATGAAAGTCATGAATATGTCATAGATAATTTGTTTACATGTTATCGATTAATATCTCACCTTAAGATAAAGGAATTTACGTAGTTGGTAATGTTCCGTCTAATAGACTAAATTGTGCAGACAAAAATTGGTTGATTCTAAACAGCTTGCTTAGTATGGTAGAGGTTCAATGTATATGGCTACCAGTTTAGTCAATGATACTGTTGTGTGCTCAATAGATGGTAGTACATAAAATGTCAAACTTTAAAAAAATTAAAAATGTAACAAATATATTGTTTAGATTCATTTGTTAATAGCAAAGTAATTTGAATTAAAAACAGACTTTTATTGATGAAAAAAGTCTGCCTAGAGAAGCTAGATTTGATCAGAGAAAAATTAAAAAAATTGAGGTCATCTCACCTCAATGCATTGTGTATATACCATACTCGGAAAGTAAAATCAAATTATAACATAAAAATATTGGTTTTTGAGTTTTTTAAAGTACCATATATTGGATATGAGTGCCAGGCAACAGGGTGAATATTTTGTTTTCTGAGCTCAACTTTGCTTCCATTGTGTGCAGATCATATCCATCTGCACAAAACTACCTATTATGTACTGTTTAAAATATGTAAAACGTAATAAGGGATTTAAAAAACTGTACCTTACTACAGTTTTGATATTTGAAACCATTAGTCAGATAAATATATTCAACTGTCTTACCAAATGTGACTGTAAAATCCAATATAACATTGCTTACATTGTTTTATAATTATATGATTAGGCTTACAAAATATCAGTATTTCTATTAAAATATAATTATCAGAAATCTTTTACTGATTCTTAATTAAATTTTCAACGTAACTAATGTATATTTATCTGTGTGTAACTGCTCTTTTGAACGGATAATTTTAAATTATACCATTATAAGCAAATATACCATTGTTAAGAGTTCAAGTAAACACATTCTATAAGTAAAACATTCCATAATTCTGTTGAATTTATTTACTAAAATTGTAAAAATAAATGTTATTTGAGTATTGATTTTTGAAGATTTTGAGCTGTCTCCATTTTGAACGTTTACTATTAAATTTATTATTTTATTTAAACAAGTTTTTATAAGATAGAACATTTCAACAAGCTTGAAAATCGAATATTTTTTTTGAAAAGCTAGAGAAAACATTGAAGTCGCCACGTAAAAAAAAAAAAAAATGATCATTTACTTATAGACTTGCAATTTACTACCAGCTGTTATTTTTTCTGAGGCCACGAAAATAACAGGAGCTTATTTGCTAAAAATGTTAAAACTAATTTGAATAGATTTTAAAGGTAGTCGTTTTAAAACTTTAAAAATCAATTTAATATAAACGGTAACAACGCCTAAGTATTGTGTCTCTCCCACACTCTTTTCGTGAAATTTTTGAACATTACATTCCGAGAAACAATGAGTAGATGATTTGGGATACGGAATGAAAAGTTTTGTCCCATGTTAGTAACATGTGTTTTGTAGCAGTGAGACAATCTTGTGTAAGAGACAAAGTAATCCCAAATAATAATAAGAGAAATATAACACCCTCTCAGTCTAACGCATTCACAAGTAGTTCTGTATCATTGGTTTCGTTTCCAATATACAAAGTGGAACTCCGGAGTTCATGGGCGATTGAATTTTAGTTCCGAAAATGTCGAGTGAGTAATACTGCATTTATAAGGTTTACAAGAATAAAAGCTGTAAAAACATTACAATAACTTTCTCACCCACCCACAAAAAAAAAAAATTTTTTTTTTAACAAATGTGTTAATGGGCACATTATGATATTTACCTAACCCCAACATACATTGTGATACAAGCAGATCCTCTAAATGTAATGCTCGAAAGTTGATCACTTGGGTGTTGTAGGAAATTTGTAATTGTTTGGGTAGATGTTGGGGGGTGAGGGATGTTATGAATGGGTAAGATTGCTTAAAACAGTTGTTACACAGGTTTTATGAATCTCATAATTGTGTACGTTACTTTTTTGATGTCAGCTAGTAGGTACATGTTAAACATTCTCCAATCGCTTCGCTCGTGCTAGTATCTAGGCTCTGGTCGGCCTCGAAGCTATGCATATTTTAATGGACCTACACACGCTACCTTCTTCGTAGTGAAATCATGACATCTACCAACAAATTTTGAATTATCAAAAATACCCTGAATTATGGCCCATTTACCAAAATTGATTAAAATCGTTCTACACGTTTGCGCTGTAGAGCACACTGTACGTACGACAGAAAACAGACGGTTATTGATTTATTATTACCACGTAAACTTTCCTCATCCAACATAGATGTGGGAAAATAAAAAGTAAACTGATTTGACTCATTAATGTGAACAACACTGCAATGTTCTTGTTCTAGGGGTCGTAAGAATATATAACTTTCCCTGAGTCAATTCGCATCAAATTACAAATAATTTCATAAAAATCTCTGAATGTAAGGCCGCGAAATTTGAGAAATTGTACATTTAATTTTTATACTTTTCCTAAAATGTAACCCAGGATGACATACAAAAGATGGCATAATGTCCGAATAAATTATAGCAATAAGGGTGACAGTATTGTGAACACAGCTTTTATTGCATTTTGTCAAGCCCCCCAAGTCCTCTGGCACTCCTCCAATGTGCCTCAATGCTTTTGTCAGCAAAACGTGTGAAGAAGTTTTCACAATTCAATTTATTTCTTACAGACATTTCTTTCTTACTTTCATATTCTGTTCACAATATTTAACTTGTTTCAGTCCTTTGCGTTTACAATAAATTTAATATGTTATTGATATTCTTTATCCATCTAATATTGATACTTCTAGATTCCTCCCGAATTGAAAAAAAAAAAAAAAAACAATAAAGAAAGTTAGTGGCAAGCTATGACAGGTTAGACATTTCAATTAGTTTTTCCTGTATTCACTTTCCCACATATTTTAGTATAGTCAGAGTTGCGTGATTGGTCGAAAAATCGACGTTGATTTTTTCGAGGATAATCTTTTTTGAGGTCCTTTATTTAGAAACCTTTTTTGTCTGTCCTTTATCGTATGTGCTTAAACCTGTAAACTAATTTTTAATGGAATTTGTCATTTGGGCATATTTTAGTCATATCACTGGATATTTTAACAAACGCAAAATTTGGGGGTAAGTGTTATGAGGAAAAAAAAATACTATTTTATTCAAATCGGCTAAAAGATTTTGATAAAATTTTGTTTATTCATAGTGTGTAAGAATATAATCATAATTCATTTATCGTTATTTCTATAAAATGTTTGGATCCTCAGGTATTGGTAAGAACAACAACTAGAAAACCATGTGTTAAAATCGGCTTCACCGCTTAAATGTGAAGATTAATAACTAAAATCCATGAAAAAAAAATTACTAATAGGATTAATTTACAAAAAACAAAAATTGAACGTTATGAATTAAACCGTTAAATATGAGCCGGCATTAAACGGTTGTGTTTTAATCAAACACGATTTTGGCTGAGTGTTCCATTTTCACTTTTTGATGAATAATTTACCGAAACGACATCTTTGATGACGATTTGTTCGTTTTCATTTGATTTTGGGATGATTGAGTGGGAAAGGATGTGTAATTTTTATTATATTAGTTATAGAAAATTGAACTACAATTCCAGAATAGTTTAGGTTCTAAACTTTTGCTATAAGGAAGAAACCCAATATACATTATCCTTACTTAGAGGTAAAATTTAAGATCCATAAAGCATAGAAGAGTGCTGTGGGAGAGAGAGGGAGGCTACATAGTTAAGTGGGCTACTTGTTTCCTCTAATTACTTTTAAATTGCTTTATCTCTTCTCCAAACTTCAACTCTCTCCCTCCTCCCTCCAAGTTATCTCAGTAATTATCACTCATCCAATAATTGAATTTTCTCGTCTCTCCGCAATAAAGCGAATATTTAATTAATTTATAAAATTAAAAATATATGATTATTATTTTATAAAGAAGAACTAAAGATAAAATTAGTTACTCTATTTATTTGGTTGGTTTTGGACTGAAAACAAATTCTTACATTTGCATGTAAACTTACACGATTGTAAGTGTTTTGAGACTCTTTCGTTAACAAAATTTCGATTGTGCAAGAATCTTATTGTTCCTTCAGTTTTTATAGTTAAATACTAATAATTGATGGTTTGTGTTATTAATTTGTATAAAATGGATAAATGTTTTTCCAATATGGCGCAGGTAGTTTATTTAATCTACTTCCAATTTGGCATCGTCGGAAAAAATCCAGACAGACTGAGACCCTTTCTGTTACATGCAACAATGTTATTATACATCTAACTTCTTCAACTGGAGTTTCTATTGCTAAACATAATTAAAAATGTGATCAATTAAACATCGCGGGATGGAATCCTGATACACCCTGATTGTTATATAGTGAAGGGTCTTGTGTATCTCTTCCCTTCACTAGTTGCTTCTAACACCAATAACTCATCATTGTTTGAATTATTGTTTTTAAAATGTTTAACTAGATAATTTCTCCCGTAATATAGTGCTGCTAGTTCGTTGTTTAAATTTATTTAATCTTCTTCCAGTATGAGAGGCCATAACGTTGCAGTTACATGCAATAATCTTATTGTGTATCTCTTTCCATCAACTCTGTATTATATTCTTAAACATAAGTAATTAATTTTTTGTGTGATTCATTTTCAATGTCTAAACTGTATAAATTCTTCCAATATGGCGCAGCTAGTTGATTGTTTCTGCTTGTTGAATTTACTTCTAATACGGGCATCAACGGAAAGAACGTATACAGGTTGAGAGAGACCCCTGTGAAACAATAATCTAATTGTATATCTATTTCCTCCAACGGTCGCTTGTAATGTGAATGTTTATGTTATTGATTTTCTATATCTCAACTGACTAAAATATCCATCAATAAAGGCGCTGATTTATTGTTTTGGCTTAATGAATTTACTTCCAATAGGAAATCGCCGGCAGGAATTCTTTTTGTTTCAAGCAAGAATCGTATTGTATATCTCCTTCCTTCAAAGTTCGATTTTTTTTGTTAGACATTAAGAATTAGTGGCATGTGATATTGATTTACTATGTCTAAAGTGCGCATTAAATCATCATTAATATGGCACAGTTTGTTGGTTGTTTCGGTTTATAAAAATCTACTTCTAATATGACATCGTCGGAAGGAATCCATACAGTCTGACAGACTTTACTGTTACATGCAACAATCTCATTGTGTATTTTATTCTTTCAACTCTCGTTTCTATTGTAAAAAAAATAATTGTTAATTGTTTGTATTATTGATTTTATGTTTGAAGTTGATAAATTCATCCTCAATATGGCGCTGTTGGTTGGTCTTTCTGGTTTATTAAATTTAGTTCTTAATGACATCGATGAAAGTAATCTCGACGGACTGCCAGCAAATTGCTATACTATGCAAAAGTCTTATTATGTATCTATCCCCTTTCTCTCTCTTCTCTATCACTCTACCACTTTACCAGGAGCGAGTTAGAACCAATGCTCATGCGTCGTCGCCGCTGAACTCGACGATTGCTCTGTATAATGTGGTGATGTGACGATTGCTCATAGGGTGGATGTTTCCTGGGGTTTGTCGAGGTTTCGTAGGGAAACTTTGGCTGTATTAAACCAACTTTGGTTTTAAATTTGCAAGTTTTGGTGGAAATCAACAATTGTAAAATGTTAGTTTTTATGTTTTTACTTATTTTTTTAGTATATATAGTTTTATATTAGTATATTTGTAATTGTGTATTTGGTTGTTGTACTTTTACTTTTACTTTTACTACAGTTTAGGCAGACTTAGGTATTTTTTTATATATGGCACCCCAGTAATTGGGTTTTAACCTGTTGGGGCTGCTTTTGCAACATAATTAATTTTGTATTTTATTTGTTGTAAAAAATGTTGTTGTTGCAATAAATTTATTCTATTCTATTCTATTTTTATTCTCGTTTTAAGGTTTGATAATCGATATATTATTTTATTGGTTTTCTATGTCTAAACTGCTTTTATATCTCCAAAAATATGGCCCTGCTAGTTTAATATTTCAGCCTATGAAATCCAATTCCAATATTACATCGCCCAAAAGATTCCAAACAGACTGACAGACTCTGTCTCTTAAATACAAGAGTTATATTGTGTAAATCCTTTTTTCTTTTCTATTGTTATACAATGATAATTGTTAAACATTGATAATTGATGTATTATGTTATTAATATTTTATGTTTATACTGAATAATATCTCCAAAACTATGGCCCTGCTAGTTTAATAAATCGGCCAATATTACATCGCCCAAAAGAAACCAAATAAAATTACAGACTTTTTCTCTTAAATACAAGAGTTTCATTGTGTAACTCCTACTCTCTCTTATATTGTTAAACATTGATAATTGATATATTATTTATTAATATTTTATGTTTATACTGAATAATATCTCCAAAAATATGGCGCTGCTAGTTTATTGTTAAGGCCTATTGAATCTACTGTACTTGCAATATTACATCGCTCAAAGAATAGCAAACAGACTTAAATGCTAGAGTCTTATTGTGTATCTCTTCCTTTCTACGTTTTCTACGTCTCAGCTAACAAAATCTCCTGCTTTTTTAAGTTTTACTTCTATTGGTAAATACTTTATTAGTAATATTATTAATAATAATTGTTTTTTTAATTAATTTTCTATATCTAAACTGGATAAATTCTATCCTAATATGGGGATGCTGTTTTATTGGTTCATCTTATTGAACCTAGTTCCAATATTACCTCTTCAGATGTTCAATCTTTCGCCCGAGAGACGATAGCTGTTACATGCTTTAGTCATATTGTCTGTCCCTCCGTTCAACAGTCGCTTCAATTTTTAAACATTAATAACTCATTGTTTGTTATTGATTTTCTGTATATAAACTGGATAAATTCTATCCTAATATGGGGATGCTGTTTTATTGGTTCATCTTATTGAACCTAGTTCCAATATTACCTCTTCAGATGTTCAATCTTTCGCCTGAGAGACGATAGCTGTTATATGCTTTAGTCATATTGTCTGTCCCTCCGGTCAACAGTCGCTTCAGTTTTTAAACATTAATAACTCATTGTTTGTTATTGATTTTCTGTATATAAACTGGATAAGTTATCACCCAATATGTTGCTGCTGGTTGATTGTTTCAACTTATTTAATCATTTTCAAATATGACATAGCCGGAAGGAATACTAACAGACTAACGGACTCTTACTGTTATGTGCAACAATTTTATAGCGTATACAACTCTTTTCTTCTATTGTTAAACTTTAACAATCGAATATTTATGTTTTTAATTTTCTACGGCGAAACAAAATAAATGAATTGTTCACTAATATGGCACTGCTGGTAATTTTGTCTGCTTATTAAATCTAGTCGTTACATGACATCGCCGAAATGAATCTAGATAGACTGACAATAATTTGCTATCATATGCAGGAGTCTTATTGTTTATCTCAATTTCCCTTTACTTCCGTTTCTGTTGTTAAACATTAAGAATTGAAAGAATGTGTTATTATGGATAAATTATCTCCCAATATAGTTTTCCTGGATGATCATTTCGGTTTATTGGATTTACTTCTATTATGACATCGTCAGAAGGAATCCAGGGAGACTGACAGATCCTTGCTGTTGAAGGCAACACTCTTATTTTGTATCTCCTTATTTTACCTCTTGGTTCTATTGTTGAACATTAATAATGGGTTGTTTGTTTATTAATTTTCTATGTTAAAATTGGATACATTCCTACAATATAGCAGTGGTAGTTGAGAGATTCAGTTTATTGAACCTTCTTCCAATATGACTTCTTTGGTTGTGGAATACAAACAGACTGACAGACACTTGCTGTTACATGCAAGAGTCATATGGTGTATCTCCTCCCTTTAACGGTCGCTTCTATCCTTAAACATGGATTGTTCATTGTTTGTATTATTGATTTTCTATGTCTAAACTTAATAAATTTCCCACCAATATGACGCTGTTGGTTGGTCGTTTTGGTTTATTGAATCTACTTCCAATATGACATTGCCTGAAGGAACCCAGGCAGAGAGCAGAGCGTCGTTGTTACATGCAACAATCTTATTTTGTATCTCCTTCTTTCAACTTTCACTTTTCTTGATAAATATTAATAATTGATTGTTTGTGATATTGATTTTCTATATTTAAACTGAATGAATTTTCCTACAATATGTTTCTGCTGAATGATTGTTTTGGCTTATTGAAACTTATTCTAATATTACATCACCGGATAGAATTCAAACAACCTTCCATAAACGGTCGTTTCTATTGTTAAATATAACAATGAGTTCTTTGTGTTATCAATTTTCGAAGTCTAAACGCGATAAATCTTCTCCATTGGCGCCTCTGGTTGATTTTTCGGGTTTATTAAATCTTGATATTACAAATATAAGAACAAATTTAGTAATTTTATTTTATTTTATTTTTTTATTATCTTAATTTCTTTGTTTCTTTCTTCTATTTACAGTAACAATATTTACAGAAATATGATGACAATTTATAAAGTTGATACAGTTTATAATTTAAACTTCATTTACAGGTAATTTTTGAATTGTAAAAATAAAATGAATGGATATGTCTCATTTTTATTGCACCACAACTAGTACATTTAATTAAAACACTTTTGTGAAAAGTGTGTTGTAAAACGTGATTTTGTAAATTACTTTTGTAATTATTTATTTAGATATTTCAAAATGGAGAGCGTATTTTCAAAAATAAAATGAAACAGTTTTTTACCTAATCGCAAGTCCTACAGGAAATTCTTTATGTGCAATTTTAATATCTTGATACAATTACAGTCGAAACTATCCTTAAAACCTAAAGGTATCTTCAAAAACGTTAGCTTTAGTGTACAATTTTTAATATGAATGTTTTCTTGAAGATTGAATTATTCTAAATGAGTCAATATATGTAACCTACATCGATCTACTTTTGCTGAAATATAAAAATTTATCCCCCAAACAATTATGCAAACCACACTTAATACAAAAATTACAATTGTCAAATAAATTAGTCTCCGTACAGATTCTCTGTATGGTGATTTTTACATGGCATATAGAATGATTGATTTACAAGTAATAGTGCATCAATTTATTTGTACTATTATGTATAATATTTGATTATGTATACTCTGATTTAAATTGAGCTTAATGCTGTGTAAATTACAATAAAAATGTTTACGTGAAGAATTTTCTAAAATTATCAATTAATATAAACTATTTAATAATAGAATTACAATTGTTAAACTGATGCTTGTAATACTACGCTAAGTTATTTGAGGACATTCTGTATATCGTGATAGTGAAACAAACAACTGATATCTTAAAATCAATTGTTTTGTTGATATTTCAATAACTGAAAGAATTATTGGGGGAAAATATGTCTTATAATTCAAAATTTAAGGACACCTATCATAGACAAAATTATATTATAAATCCAACACTGAACGTATTAGTCCCTGTAACAGTTCACTAAAAATTGTTGTTTTTGAATGCTGCTGGAGAAAAAGTTAAAACAAACAACATTCGACGTCTTAGAGATAAAATATCTTAAAAGAGCTCAAGAGTTTTGATAAAAGTTTGATGAAATATGTTCATTTCATTAAGATAAACTCACTAAAAGAAAATTTACATGTTGAAAATAAAAAAACCCTAACCTCGTCCAGCTTAATACTAAACCAATAGTTAGATACAATAAGAGTGGAATTAAATTATTCCTATGAATAGGGTCGATAGATATTTCAGAGTTTTAGTGAGAGAGAACTAAACAGTATCTAATATTCTAAGAAAGGAAATAATTTATTACAAGTAATCTTTGAAACTATTCAACCGATTTTGCAAATTCTATAGAAATGTATTTCTTCCATTATTATTATTATATTCATAAATGAAAATGAGGACTAAACGTTTTAGTAAAATTTAGTACGATAATTTTGTTCTTTGTCATGCACAAGTTTACATTTATTTTCCCTGTTATGTTGGCAATGAAATCTAATATAATAGATAGGTATTATATTTCGAATACAACGCAGATGATATCACTGGGAAAAGTTAGCAATAAATAAATCTGAAGATTGAAAGTGTTGTTACTATAGTTTGTAACTATCGTTATACAAGTGCTTTAGTTATTTGCAAGCGATAGTTCTAGCCTTCAATGGAATATAAAGCAGCTTGAAAAGAATTTCACTTAGAATATATGGAGAGAAAATGTAACATTAATACCATAGTACCATAGTCATCAGTGTAACAAAAACTAACAGCTCATTACCGTAATAAAAAAATAGGTTAGGTTAAATTAGGTTAAGTTAAGTTAGATTAGGTTAGGTTAACAGACTAAAAATGAAACAATGGTCTTTGTGTGTTGTTATGTTATCCACAATGATGTCTATGAAAATAATATTGAACAAATGCCGCATAAGTGGAAAATTAAACAGAAAGGTTACTACAATCACACAAAGAAATCTATTTATAAATGTACTATATACTTTTTTTAATTCCGTCAAAGTAACTTAATTTTAACATCTCTATGGGGTGTTTTTGACATCCTGACCAAAGGACTGCTTTAGACCTTTGTGTTCTACGCTACATTGTCAATTTTTTACTTTCGCTGCCCAAAAATAATAATATCACTGTTCAGAAAACACAAAACGTTGGAGTGATGTGAATGACAGGTCTTTTATAAATGGTTTTGTTAAATTAATCTATATCAGACAGGCTATTGCCACTTTCTGTTGATATTGTTACATTGCCTTTGCTAATCTATTGTTCGTGTGTTTCAGTTTACAGAGAAGTCATCTGGAAACCTTGCAGATTTTAACAGTGTTATTCTTTTAAGTTTGACACGAAATTTATTTCTTAACATTCCAGTTTCATTGGAAGTTTGGAAATTCTTAACAATGGCGAATGTCAGATTTAATTAAAATAATAATAAAAAACTGAAATGTATTTTCAATTTAAAGTAAGAACAGTCGGTGTTTGCTAAAACTTCATATTAAGGGAAAGAAATTAATGAACACAGTATTCAGTTTCACCGTTTCCATAATTAACCACATGTTTCACCGTTAGGCATCATCATGTTGTTGAAATAAAAAGGTCAATTAATAAATATGAGTGACAAAAAAAAAGAAGTTTTTGGTCATTATCGCCTTTTAAATCTGAAGAAAAGAACATAAATTAATTACTTCTAAATCTCGAATACTCTGATAGAGTCAGGGTTGGAAAAGAACAAGAGTTGCTAAAGAGAAACCTGTTAAGAAAGATGACAGAGAGGGATCTAAGTTAAGATTACATAAAAAATGAGCAGATCCAACCAGGGTCCCATGGGATTGCCAAGTCCATATTCACTATATTATTGAGACTCTGAGGCTTTGACCAGTTGGATAGTGATCAACAAGAAAGAAAGCGATGATGTATTTTGATGGTTGTGATTATAAACATAAGCGTAAGGAAAAGTAAGGTTAGGAATTGGTTAAAAGATCTTTTCATATAAGTTAGAAGTATGAAATTCGTTTTTAATTCAAAATTTTTTTAAACACTCTATGTTATTCAATTCTACTGTTATCTCATTAGATAACTGATCTTCTAGTTAACCTTGCCTCTTATACTGCCCTGCTTTAAAAATGTTAAATGTCTGTTTCATTTCAACAGTAGCTGTGATGACTAACGGCGTAACATTCACAGCTGAATAGTGTTCACTTTGTTTCAACCTAACGTAATGGTTATTTTTTCCTCTTATGTGTGTTTTCTACATATTTATATGATTTATTTTGAGGTAGTTCACAACATATACGTCGTAAAATAACTAATTTTTGATCTTTAAAGAAGTGACTACAACAGCAAAATATTCACGAAAAAATATTCGAGCACGTTAAGAAAAAAAACAAAACAAAATTTCCGTCCAACGTGTGATTTTCTAATGGTTGTTCTAAGAAAGAATTATTTCGTTATAAGTAACAATTTAGGTATTGAATTCTATGAATTCAATCTAACTGTTAGCCGTTTACAAATTGGTAGTGAAATGTTATTTTATTTTTCGCGCATATTAACAATTTGTTTATGGACATAAACCTTTACATTTGACACAAAAATTAAGAGATATTTTAATGCTTGGTTTTAATAATAAACAATTTAAAATGTTCCATTTAATTGAACTTTTGAGAGTTAGATTATAAACGTTTACTTTGTTTTTGCTTTCGCTTTGTTTGTTTGCATTTTTTCTGTAATGTTTAATTTTTCTTGTAACACGTACAAAGTTGACTTTTTTCATTGTGAATGCGGAAGCAGTATATCCATTTCACACTTTATTTAGTTTAAGAAGTTTAGTTTATTAATGAAGTTTTCGTGTTTTATTGTTCCATGTTTTGCAATTAATCTTCTTTAGTTTTAATTAAATTTACTATTTCACGTAGTCAATACAAATTGCTTCGGAATTTCTTGTAAAATTGTTTTTACTTGAACGAGTTGTCAATTGTTTCCTTCTTTGTACAAGACAAAAGCTGGAGTAATTGGTTTTATACTAAATAATATAGAATGTAAGGTTAGAGTATTGTTAGGTGTTTTTCGTAATAAAATTTATATCGCGAGTTTGAAATATTTAATAGTTAATGAAACACTATAATAATAAGAAGACGTGTCAATAACTAAGTTATCATTTTCAGTTATTATACGTACAGTTAGTTAGTGATAATAAATCAAGGGAAACTGAATAGTTTATTGGCGGAGCAGCTTCTCTGGGTTCAGTGTCATTTAATAGTTTCAGTGAGGGTGATCTAAATAGCTAAACATGTAACATTCTGATTAAATTACCTTTTATTATAAAACTTTGTTAGAAATAATCTCTGAAACTACTTAACGGATTTTGATAAATTTTACGCCACTGCAAGATTTATAGGTTCAGTGTGGCAAGGTTTTATATGTAATAACTGATGATGATGACGTAGTCATTGAAACGTCATTGGTTGGTATACAAAATTATTGTGAAATAATAATTTACAGTATTTCATTAACTGTTGATAACAAATTTGCCACAAGTATTGATCTATTAAATAGCTGAAAGAAAATACTATAATTTTAAATTTGAACTCTGCTTTAATAACAAAAAATGTACATTATTCTTGCCATCTAATCAGATAATACAAAAAGTATAAATTTTGGATTATATTTGTTTTTGTGTATCTGATCTCAAACTAGGGCTTCTCAAATACATAAATATTGCGAGTTATATAAAAGTATAACTATTATTACAGGCTTTCATAAATTTGGACCAATCACCTGAAGTTAGCGTCATTTCACGTTGTCTGTATACAAGAGCTGCGTGTTTCAAATAAAGATTCATTAAGCAGACACATAAACGAAGAAGTTGTTAAAAAAGTGGAATTTATGTGTCACAAAATGTTCATGAACTACGTCCGCTGGACCGCAAATTGCACGTTCGTAGGCAATAGTGAGTCCCTAGGAGCGCCTAAATCACCTGAGTTGCGAGACAAATGTGTACGTTTGGCAGCCTATCCAGCGGTAACAAGGGACAAGTTATACTTGATATATCTCATTTAACAACATTCTGATAATTTGTCAAAGTCGAGAGGTTTTAGCGGTTAACATTTTAAAATTTGAATAATACGCGATTATTTGTAAAACGTTTTTATGCACGCACGCATACAAACACACACTTGCGCATAAATAATCATAAACAAAAGTTTGTTGGCTATGTGAATTAATTACTTTTTATTAATATTGTAACAACAAAATTAAATCGATTTGAGGTTTTATTGGAAATCCCATTTGACTATCCTGTACTCGAAAGCGTTTTCTACGAAATGTCTGAATGGGTCTATACTAATTTCACAAACTGCTCTAATGATTTTGTATAAAATTGCTACTAATGTGCACGTAAATATAATTGCGTAACTCAAAATTTAAACGTTACTTTAAGAATAATTAATTACAAAATTGATTTTAATAAAAACTGTTTTTAAAGTTTTGAAACAATTTTCTGAAATTTACCCCTTAAGAATCACAATACAATGTTTTTACGCCATTACTCCAAAAAAAGTTGTTTTATAATTATAGCAGAATATACATTAGCATTACTGCGAACAGTAGACTTATCTCGTCGTTTGAAGCGTAAACAATCTGACTGCTGTTAAATTTTGTTTTATTTATCAACGCAAGTTACAAGAACGTTTTAGAGGAAGCCACAAAGAACAAAATATTCTAACTCTGATTATATTATATATATTTGTAATTCTTCGAAAGTCAAAACAGTTTTTATTAATGCAAAAGAAACAATAAAGATTTAGTAAGCAAGAAAGTTTTTTAATTTTTGGGCAGGTAAACATTTCCTGCAGAACAATTTTAGAATATAGTCCAAATCATTATTGTTTTGTTTTTGTACGACAGCACGATACTTCATTCGCAACATTATACTCAATATTTAGGACAGCTTACTGTATTTATAGTTGGAACACCTGCTTCCTTGAGTAGAAACCATGCAGTCTGTTTTGAATGGATGCCATTTTAAGAAGGATAAAATTAAAAAACCTGTAATCACATTGTTTTAGTTGCAAAGATCGTTTTCTTCTAAGCGACAGGTAAACACCGTAACATACAAACACAGACGAGATTCCGAATTTTTTTAAAACAATGCTATATATTGATAACTTAAAATTCATGACTTAAAAATAATGGCGGTTCAGAGAAAGGGTTGGTTAAAGGTGCTTAGTGGGGCAGCGAAATTTACTTAATGTACCCCTCGTTAAGGGTGATAGTGTGTATAAGAGGGTAGTAGAAATATCGTAACAGTAAGCTTGCATTCTACCTCTTCAATTTAGGAATGGGGCGAGAGCATCAGTTTTTATTAAATTCGTTTACATTCGTTATTTTATCAATGTGTTTAGATACTTTAACTATACCAAGGTTTGTAAAAAAGGTTTATCGAACAAAGAATGTTCACTGTAGATAATCTACAAAATATGTGCATTTAATATGTCCAACAAAGCTGTCTACAATAACAATTTATTTGGGTTCATTTAGAATAATGTTTATTGAGTGCTGTAAACGAAATCGTAAACGTTATGGCTTCGTTAAAATGACCAAGAAGCGAAATATGAGGACCCCAAGAAAGTGCTACGACACCGTAAATATTAAACTTAGCTGCAACACCACGAAGAGATGAAGATAGGTCAAGTTTTAAATCCAAGTAGCTATTTACAGTGTTCTGGCATTATAAATTGTGTTTTAATGTTAGGTAAATTTCATAATATGCTTTCTGGTAATTGTGAAGTATTATTGACGCTTTGTGTTAGTTTATTTCACTCAATAGGGGGTTTCGCCGATTGTGAATAAGAGATAAAACAGGTCAATTGTGATTACAAAAAATATGATCGTTGCTGTTTGGTTACTATATTGATTGTGACATAACAGTTGGGTTAGAGTTTTGTTAATATATCAGAGTGAACAGGTTGAGTTAAATATGAATTTTGAACTCTAATTTTCTCACATCATTTATATTTATGTCTGTTATCTTTTTATCTTTAGATAGATATTTGTGTATCTTAATGAATGATCACTAAACAATTTTAAACTTGAATCTTACTTTTTTTTTCGGTGAGCGCTTTATAAGGTGAACTGTACCTTCATTGTGAAAACGTTACTGAATCGTGATTTGTTCAAGTGAGGAGGACAGACTGAACTGCCACGAGGTTGGGTTACGTTGTGATATATATTTTGAGATCTAACTGCAGTGTTGTCAAATTTCTTTAACCTGAGATTATTTATTATTCTATGATTTTAAATGTGCTTTTGTTTAATATGAACATGAATTTGTTCGTGATTAAATTCACGAAACGAAAAATACTAAATTGACAAGTTATGATATACATTAGTAATTAGTATATATATATATATATATATATATATATATATATATATATATATATATACTGGTTTCTGGGGGTGTTTTAGTGTACATTTTATAACACCGTGAAGTTAGTAATATCGTCAGAGTTATTTGCTCTCCTTAATTCCTTTTTACTGTTAGTTTCGTGATGAACACAAAATCAATGTTTGTGTATAGGCAATGACTACATAAATACTATAAGACACGACATAGGATAGGGAAATAGTCTACGCTTTACGGGTGCTGTTCGTCACAAGTTTGACACATAGCTATCAGAAAGCGCTAGCAGCAGGTGCTTGACTGTACGCCTTCCACTTGGTTGAGACTGTACAACTGTTGACCTCTCTCTCACAAACCTTCTCACTTACTTCCGTCAGCATAGTCAGTGTTGTCAGTTCGTGCGCTGAGATAAGCGATTCTTGACCTTCCCTCGCATCTCTGGTCCCATATGTGGCATTAGTGCGTTTTCTCTTACCCGCCTGAAACATTGTTTGACCGTAGAGCCACCTAGCGCCAGTCACATCAACTTCAGATTCTCTAGCAGAGCGACCTAGCGGGTATTGGACAACTCAAGAATAAGCGTAGAATATTTAACATGGCCATGTCGTGTCTTATAGTATTTATGTAGTCATTGGTATAGGTAAAGAGAAATGGAGAACGATGATATTGTTAATGACAGATATTGTTGTAATATTGTACTGCTTTAATTTATCATAACTTTTTATACTTTTATTAGGAAGACCCATTATAATTAACGCTCAAGGCTGGGCGGCCATTATTTCTGTTACATATCTAGTACGTGTAATAAGTTTTGGCGCTTTCTTCGAACTTCTTTTAATAAATTTAGGTGAAATTGTAAAGACATAATTCTCATATATAATGCTGCGATGTCTTTTGTGACAACTAAACGACAAAAACATTGCACAAACCTTCTCATTAATTTGAACGGGGACACAAATAGTTGACGCTTTCAGTGCAACATGAATGTTGTATGCAACAGTACGCGACACTGTCACTTGTTGCATGATATAAGTGTCGGATATAGATCTAGTGAAGGATACAGCTCATGGCATGAGATACATTATACACTGTATATCATTAAACCTTATGGCACGAAGGTAATCGAATTGTAAGCGATTCTCAATATGGGACAAAGTCAGTGTTTGTGTACAGGTAAAGGAAAATTTAAATTGTATAATACTAGGCAGTGCTATAATTTTGAGGTTGTAATGCATTTAGTAAACAACCAGCTTGACGAACATCATGGAATTACGTTCATTATAATTCCAGATATGTATTTGCGAAGCGCTTATATTGGCAATTCTATAATTGCTTTACACAAATGCTCTCATAATATGTGTTATAACAATTCGACTTTAGTTTAATGACATTATCGGTATATCTTATTATTTAATATTAAATTTCATGAAAATCGGTTTAGTACATACGTAAAAATGTTGTGAACATAACTAAGCCTATTTAAACTACATTTCAACAGTCGTTATGAACTGTAAATAGAACATGACGAAAATAAAAAGTTGACACAGATTAGTATCCTTGTATTTTGTTGGCAATTAAAAGTAATAAATTAAGAAAGAAACACAGGGCGAACCTACCCCCCGAGTGGACAAAATACAGGGTGATTTTGTATCGTGGGCACTATTGATATATCGTAAACTATTAGTTAATTCGATGAACAACTTACTTTTCATATAACATAAACATCTGTATTGCAAACTATAAAAACTGGTCGACATTTACTAATGAGGCTGCCAAACTTTTAATTTCTTCTTGAGACATTATTTTTTTATGGTGTTTTAGGATTCTATACACAAGTTTAAGGCAACACTTAGTTAAAATTTTGCACGCTTAGTGAGTTGGTAGTGTAGTTAAGACTAAGCTAAGTAAGGAATTATCATTAGAAAATAATATTTTGTATGATTAATCCTACATCAGTACTTATACGTCCTAAACTACACCTACTTAAATTTTTATTTTGATTCAACAATGGGATGAATGTTAAATAGCCTCCTGAAAATGCTTCAAACGATAGAAAATTTAAGCACATATTACTCTTAAAGGAGCACCATTATCAAATAATAACCAGGAATAAAGGATTCTTAAAATTTTGTTCGAAATCCGAAAACATCATACAAAAGTTGTGTTTTCTATATGTGATATGAAAAAGTTGCCAGCTATTTTGGAAAATCGTCGCCATTTTTCAGATGTTACAGAATAGATTTTTAACTTATATGAAAAGTAACAACGTTCCCCAATTTAAAGTTCTACATCAGATTAATTGTTTATGATACACCAATAGTCCACACGATAACAGAATCACATCCTGTGTGATCGTGATCAGATTCCACCAAACAGCTCACCAACACAAGAAATGGCAACACTTGAATATAATCAAAACGTTTGTTTGTCGCCATTCCGAATATTGATTTAATAATAATAACTGTTGACACTTAACATCTTACAACACTCTTTCTATTTTTATTGCCTTATTACGACGCTCGTTTAGGCTATTCAGCCATTTTCAAGCTTTGTAGCCTGATAATACTTTGTCGATTGTTAACAGAAACACTTAAGAACAGTACATTAACTCAACCACAATAATAAATTTTAAAAATTAAAAACTGTACACGAATCATTAATTAAAAAACAGTAAATTTTTTTTTTAATAGTTTTAAAAATTATTTATTGTAGATGTGTTATGTGTTGTTCTTAAGTGTTTTTGTTAACAATTGACAAAGGATTATTAGGCTACAAAGGTTGAAAATGGCTGAATAGCCGAAACGGCCATCGTAATGAGGCAGTGAAAATAGAACATTGTTAAAACGGCAAGTCTCAATATTTATTATTATTATTGAATATAGACTTCCACGACCCAATCATGTGTTCCTTTCTAAGGTTAATAACTTTATCTATAGTTTCCAACACTTCTTAGGCTACCAGACTATGTCGACCATTTTAATTATTGTCATGTTTTAGGTTACATTTGTTAACGTAAGTTGATTCAAACTCTATAAATGTCGTGTATTAGTTGTACACACAAATGATGGATAATCTCCAAATAAACTGTATAAATAATTTGAACATTGCATCATTATTCAATAAGTTAAAAATCAGAATATAACGTAGGCTGTTAAAACGTTTTGAATTATTTGTTATTTAAAAAAAATTCAGATTTTAATGCGACAACAATTCATGGAAATCTGTTTGACAAGTTTCCAAATATAATAGAAATAGTTTTTTCACAAACAACATTAAAATATGTACTCTATGTTGGGTAACCTATATTGATTAACACCAAGATATGAACAAAGAAGAATAAACAAATAAAATTATATGTCTTCTTGTAATTTTTTTTTTAACTTCATACTACCTTAAAATTGTATTTTAACCGATATTTAGAGTAGTTAGAACGTGATATGAGAATGCAAAAGAGTCATAGAGAATGAATAACAGTTTTAATTCACTTTTCCAAATTAGTTGTAGGTAAAAATAATTTTCACACTAGCTTTTATTGCTAAAAATTAATAATCGATTGTTCGTGTAATTGATTTTCGATGTCTAAATTTCATAAATTCTCCCCCAATGTGGCGCTGCTGGTTGATTACGTCGGCTTATTGAATTTACTTCCAATATGACATCGCCGGATGGAATTCAGACAGATCCTTGTTGTTGCAAACAAGAATCTTATTATGTATCTCCTTCCTTAAAGTTTCGCACCTATTGTAAAACATTAATAATTCTCTATTTCCTTATAAAAGGAATTACAGGACTTCAGTTTTGTGCAAACTCTCTACAAATAAGGACTAAACATTGATCGCGATCAGTCGTTTTAAATGTTTTTGATTGTTTGTTGCGTGATATTAATGTTTTTATTCATCACATATAAGATACTTAAATGCAATTTAAATGACATGTTGTTTAGAGGAATGTAAGTTTGAGGATTTTGGATCTGAAGATGGTAGTTTGATCCACCGAAACAGATAATCCAGTGAGATAGTAATAGAGTGCTCAATGGCCAAGATAAACTAGGTAATTTATCTGTTTATATTATTAATATTGCCTGTTTGTGTTATTGATTTTTTTATGTTTATAATAATTATAAATAATAATTATAATAATTATAATTCTCCTCCAATATGGTGCTGGCGCTTCATTGTTTCAGCATATTGAATCTTGAAACCATCGTATTATAAATTCCTTAAGTGTTCATTTTCACATTGATGTTTGAAATTGTTGTTACTCGTTCAACATAGAGATACCTCTAAAAACGTTAGTTTTGCTGATAAAATTCGAATATCGATGTTAGGTTAGTTCATCGCAAATGTCAGTTCTAGCCTTTTCCCCGTAAAAAATTGTAAGTCATCCATGTAGGATGAATTTATTTCAATGAACCTACATATATAAAACTTATATAGATTTTTGTTTGGTGAAATAGAAAATTTATGTACCAAAGCATTTAGCATTTAATACAAAAATTACTCTTGACAAATAAATTAGAATCCATTCAGTAGAGTGTTTTTGGATATTACGCACAGAATAATCTAAAAGTAATTGTGCATGCATTTATTTTAGTAAAACTCAGTACCATATTTTTTCCCTTGTCATGTGATCTGAATTAGTATTACAATTATTTTGCCTATTATGTTGGCAATAAAACCTAATGTAATAGACAAGTTTACTGCAATAAGGCAGTAACGTAGACGAAGCCGCTGACAAAAGTTTATAATAAATAAATAATAATATTTTTATGGTCCGACTTTAAATGTCAGAAATTATTGTTACTGTAGTTTGAAAATATGTCATACACGTGCTTCAGTTATTGGCAAGAGATAGTTGTAGCCTTCAGTGGAATTAAAGACGGCATTAACTTTCGCATTATCTGTTCTTTTAGTATGTAATTAATGTCAACGACGGCAGTAACTATATTTCATATAAGACATTTATGTATTTAATTTTTTTAAAATTATTTTGTTTTCAAAATAGTGAAGCAACAGATGAACTTAAAACCATGTTCGACTCCTCATTTTGAAGATCTCGGGATGGGAAAAAATGTTCTTTTTCCCATACGTTGAATAGAAAAATGTATACATTGTTCAAAACTTGGAAAAAAATGCCATTTAAAAATACACGGAGAGATAATGCAATCATTAATACCTAAAGCTTTAACATAGTGATCAGTGTAATAAAATCTAACAGCTGACTAGCATAATTAGGAATACAATTTTAGGTTGGTTAACAGACTAACAATATGACGTTTGTTATTGTGTGTTATTACGTAATCCATGATGTTGTTTATGAATATATTTTTTTAAAAAATGTATATCCATAACATTTTAACTCATAACTTTTTAAACGAAGGTGGATTAATTCAAACCAACTCACTTATAATTTGTTGATAAAACTATTATGAAAAAAATATAGTGATGTTCTTGGACCCTTTAATATTTCTGAATATATACAAATGGGGAGAACAGGGTACCATAAATACAATATAAAGAATTACCAAAGCCACCAATACAAATTATTTTACCTCAATGTTACATTGTAGCTCAAAACAAGTATGCATAACCTCTGCGCAGTGTCTAGATAGTTTAATGTTATATCCTTTAATTAAACTCAGATCCGCAATATTTCCTTGTGCCATCCATCTCTGCCTGAGAATGAAGGATCACATGATGTGTGTAAACGTAAGGAACAGTTAGGGGTTCCAGAGTTTGATGGAGTGGTTGGAGATGGCGCCACATTCCGATTAAATTTTTTCATTAGTCTATACGTGGCATAGAGAATGTGTTCTGATGAGAATATATTCAGGTAGCATTATAATTTTCATTTTTTTTATGAGACGATTCGAATAAAGCATGAAATTACTACAAAACAATATAAACTGTTCGTAATCATTGCACAAATTTCCCACTAGCATATTCCCGAAACCAAGTAAAGAAGAAACTCAAACTAGTAATCAAAAATATAAGATTGGTAGTTGTCAATCAGAAAGTGAAAATGAATCATAGACGTCGTTTTTGAAAACATATTCATATTGTTGAATAAAAGGCAAAACTTGTTTCACTTGTACTATTAAAACTTCGTCAACATAAATCGAGTTTTTAATGAGAACTGTCAAGATTGTCCTGACGTCAATTTCACGAAACGTAATATTTACGTTTATTTACTATTTTTCACCCTGGCTATTGTCATTAATTTTCACATTTAACTACAGCTTTTAAGAAATTGGTAGAACCGACTTTGAGAAATTATATTTTGTAAAACAACTCCATAGACGATTTTTCGGTTTTTTATCGATAACTCGAGCACCTTTTTTTAGAGACGTGGCGACAAATGCATTTTATTTGTGTCCTTAGAGGTAAAATTTCAATAAAATCGTTAGAGCTAATTTTGAGAAAATCGCAATTTGTTTTTTTTTTCTTATGGCAACTGTTCCCAAGATTTTAGTATGAAAAAAACCATCTCGAGATATCAAACAATGACCACATACCAAAATTGATTAAATCAGCTCCACAATTATGCACTGTAGAGCGCTGAACATCCAACAGAAGACTTTCTACATGCTGACATCATTCAAAAAAAAAAAAAAAAAAAATTAAAAAATTTTGAGGGGAAACCTCAAAACAGATATATTCACCCGACATAGATTTGTTTTATCTATCACATAACAGCGCATATACTACGTATAAGTTTGTTTGAGTGGGGTAGAAGTTGTTAAATATAATTTGCACGTTGTTAATTATATTTCTAAACTGAAAAACGAAGTTTCGAGAGTACAAATAAACTCGCATTATCAAGAACATGAAAAAGTGAAAAATGCCAACATAGACTAGTAACCAAAACCTAGATTTTTGTGTGTAATCCTTTGTCTTGTGTATTTTTCTGATCATGTTTGTATCTTATCTTAGTTTTGACTGCTCAGCTTTAGGCCTGACCTAACTAGGATCTTAGTTTTATGTTCCAGTATGTCTATAGTCTATGTATACCATGTTTTTCAAGTTTTAGGTTTTTCACTTCATTACAGGAGTTGATTTACACATTCGTCGAGTCTTGTATTATTTTTACGTAGACAAATAATAGCAAATGTCCTTTTAAACGATATTATTAATAAGAACAATCATACATTATCAAATGACTTTAAAACAAATTTTTTACACTGATCACTCTGGTACCAATTAAGTTAAATGGTTGCATATTTTTGTTCATGGGTTTTAAATGGAATGTTTACCAATTTTTGCAGTTTTAGAATGTTGGCCACGTTTTTTAACTCGCCTCGTACAAAACGTATATTTTTTCCAACCCCACTGAGTAGAGATCTTAAAATGCAGGGTGGAAAATACTTGTAGGTTCAACTGCTATATCCCAATTATGAAAGAAAAATAACTCTTAGGCAATGAAATAAATGGTGATAGATGATTTTGTTTTAATTGAAAGTTAGGAGATTGTTTTACTTGAAAAATATTCTTTGTTAAACGATAAAACGAAAATGTTTATGTTCCGACCAAAGGACTGTTTTTACCTCAACACATACCGCTATTTGTGTCACACGTCATCATTTTGCGTTCTACAGTTACTTTGCCGATTTTTATTTTCGTTGCCCAAAAATAACAGTTCCATTGTTTATAAGACGTTTATGCGATTTGGATAACAGCTTTTTCATAAATGATTTTCCTAAATTAATTTGCTCCAGAGACAGAATACTGTCACGTTCTGTTGATATTATTACGATACCTTTACTCAGCTATTGCTCCTGTATTTCACTTTACAGAGGATCACATGGAAGCCTTGCAGTTAAAAAAATATATTCTTTTCAATTTATTTCTTAATATTTCAGTTTCGTTTGAAGTTTTTAAAACTTCAACGCAAGTAAATACACTGTTGAAAGTGTATTTTCAATTTAAAGTAAGAACAGTCGGTGCTTTCTAAAACTCCATACAAAGGGGAAAAATAATCAAAACAGTTCCAGAGTTTTCGCCGTTAGTCATCATCAGGTTATTGAAATAATATGGACGTCTAATAAATATGAGTGACGACAATTACAAAAATGACAGGTAACGGTGAAAGACGGAAGCAAAGTTGACTAGTTGGTTTTTCTTCTTGTTTAACGGGATAAACCTCTTGATTATATTTGCAAAATAAGAAATGAAGAAAATAACGTAACATAAAGACTCTCTGCCCTCGAGTAATCTAATAGCACTTAGTTTGATAGATCAGGAAAAAAAAGAGTTGGTAGGCAGACTAAATATAAAATATAAAAGAGAGGGATGCAATCCAAAACCACACGAAAAATGGTGTAGATTTAGCTAGGCATCCATCAAGAGACTGTAGTAACACTCAACTGGTGGGTTTGTTTGACCAGTTGGATAGTGACTCAAAGAGAAAAGAAAAAGATAATGTCCTTTGAAGGTTGTGATCAACAATGAGCGTAAAGGAACGGAATTGATTAAAATATAAGTTAACTTAGGTTAAAAGTATGGGCTCCTTTGTTACTTTACTAATTATTATAATTTTCTACTGTTTGCTCCGTTACACCTACCATATGTCCTCTTTGTGCTTCTGGTCCATCTTACCTTTCATACTTTTTCCTTTTTTATTGTTACTCAGAAATGTTTAATTTATTTTAACAGTCGTGTGACTGAAGGTGAAACATTCACAGCTGAATAATGTAAACTTTTTAAAACTTAATGTACTTGTTATTCTCACCCCCCCTAATAATTCTATTTCTACGCTTAAAAAAATGACTTGAACGGACAAAATATTAACGAAAAAGTATTAGGTCAAACTAAAAAAACCATTATATTAACAATTTGCTCTCCAGTTTGGGTGTGATTTTATAAACTTTATTCTTAGGAAATATTATTTCGTTACAAGTTTAGGCTTTGCAATATGTGAAATCAGTCTAGATGTTATCCGTTATTTTACAAATGAGCTGTTAACTATAGTTTTTCATTGAACTTAACAAATTAGTTATGGACATGAACATCAACTTTTGACAAAAAATTTGATCGTTATAGCTTGATCTAAATATTGGACATTTTAAAATGTTCCATTTTCTCGAATCTAGTTGTCCATGGTTTATTATCACTTTTTGATAGTTTGAGTCAAATTGTTTACTGTAATTGATTTAAAAACCTATGATTGAGTACGCTTCCGTTGTGTGCACTGTTTGTGTAATTTTAAATTTATCTTGCAACAACTACAAAGTTGGCTCTGTTATTTTAAATGAGAAAGTACTGTAGTATTTCCATTTCATACTTTATTTAATTTACAAAGTACCAACAAAAAGGTTTCGTGCTTTATTGTTCACCTTTGTGTTAAATCTTCTATTGTTTTAATTAAATTGACTACTTCTAGTAGTCAATTCATCAGCATTACTTGTAAAATTGTTTTATCATTGAACGAGTTTATCAATAGTTTCTTTCTTGTACAAGACAAAAGGTGGAGTAATTTGTTTTATACTATATAGAGAACGTTAGCACAGAATATTGTCAGTTGTTTTTATAATTAATATATGGACTCGTGATTTGAACTTTTAAATAGTTAATGAAACACTATTTAAAAAGAAGACATTTCAATGACTAATTCATCTTCAGTTATTATACATTAATATATTTAGTGATACTAAGTCAAGAGAAATTGTATGGTTTATTAATGGTGTAACTTCTTTGAATCCAGTGTCTTTTCATACTTTCTTCAGTGAGGGTGATCCAAATAGATTAACATTATGTAATATTCTGACTTAATTACTTTTATTACAAAACTTTGTTAGAGATAATATTTGAAACTATTTAAGGAATTTTATTAATTTTAGGCCACTGCATGATTTATTGGACTAGCTTCTCTTGGTTCAGTGTCGTTAGGTTTTATATGTAATAACTGAAGATGATAATATACTCATTGAAACGTCATATGTTTGGTGTGGACAGTTATTGTGGATATTGCAATGTTTCATGAAATGTTGATAACAAATTTGCCACAAGTTTTAAATAGTTGATAATATTACATATTTGACAGGAATACTAGTATTTTTATTTTGCACCAAGCTTTTATAACTAAATACATTATTCTTTCCATCAAATCAAATAATACAAAAAGTTCCAGATTTAGGATTTTCTTGTTTTTGGATTATAAAGTCAAGACGGTACGAATGTGACCTCAAACTCAGCCTTTTCAAATACACTTTCATCATTTATGGACTTAAATACTCCAGTTTTCCTTTGTATTTTTGAAATTATTGATTATAAGGGACTGGTTTTCTGCAATGTGGTTATCCTTAATCATTTCAGTTAATTCTCCATTGTAAGTCGTCCTGCCTCCTTGTGATTTTCTGCCTCATTCCGTCCATGACTTTAAGAAGTATTATGAGTGACATTAAACAACTCTGTCTCACAATTATCTTTTTGTCGATGAGTTTCTTACATTGGCCATTTGTGTTTGTTACTTGGCATTTATAATCTTCACGAATTGCTTTTATGAAAGGGAAATAGAAACATTGAAAACATATGTACACCTCAAAGAGAGGATTTTTAATACCAATACAAATTTAAAGCTTTATAGTCGAAATATTATAAAAATATAACTTATATTTATGAATGTTCTATAAATTAGGTGAATTTAGTGTCACTTCAAATACCGTGGGCACATGAACTGCAAATTTTAAATAATGATTCAATAAACAACACATTAACTGAAGAAGTTGTTAAAACACAAGTAGAATTTATGTGTCTCATCATGTTCATGAAACTATGTTGAATGGATCGCAAATTGAACATTTGTAGGCAATTCTGAGTCCCTAGAAGCGCCTAAATCACCTGAGCTGTGAAACAACGGTGTGCGAATGGCAGCCTTACCAGCGATAGCCAGGGGCAAGCTATACTAGATATTTCTCATTTAACAACATCCTGATAATTTGTGAGAGTAAGGTTTTAGCGGTTAACATTTTCAAATTTGTATAGGCATTTGTCTGATGCACGTATACACACACTGCGCGTAAACAATCATATTCAAAAGTTTGTTGGCAATATAAATTAATTCTTTCTTATTAGTATTATGACAACAACAACAAAATAGATTAGAGTTTCCTTGACTCAAAAGTGGTTTTAAATAAAAATGTCTGTAGACCTATGAGTCGAAATTAATTTTACAGAAACCATTCTAATGATATTATTTAAAATTGTTACTAATTTTGCATGTGTAATGCAATTAAAAGGTTACCCTATACAAATAAACACTACAAATTGAATTAAAAATCCAGCTTTAACAGTTTTGTGAAATTTTGCTATAATTCTTTTGCTAAAAATTTCATATAAAGCGATTTGGTTGCCATGTTTTGATAAAATGTTGGTTCATACGTTTGGAGAGTTGGACGTTAAAATTATAGCAATTTTGTAAACAGTAGATTTCCCTTCTCGTTGGAAGTGTAATCCGACAACTGTTAATTTTTGCTTTAATTTATTGAAGTAAGTTTGTAATTTACAAAAACGTTTCATCACGTTTTAAAGGAATACGGGGAATAAAATAGTGTAAATCGAATATAAATAATAATTTATTTGATATATTTGTAATTATGTGAAAGTAGAAAAGTTTTAATTCATACAAAAGAAACACTAAAAAGTGTTTGGTTTTTTGGTAAGAAAATTCATCTTGCGGAACAATTTTAGAAAACACTTCACATTTAATTTTACTGTATATGATGTTATTTATCGTACACAACAATATATCCAATATTTAGGAAAGCATTAATTATTCCCAGTCGAAAAACCTGGATCCTTGCCTAGAAACCATGCAGTATGTTATGAGTGAATACCATTTTAGACGGAAAATAAAATTTATAAACTTGTAAAGATATTGTTTTAGTTGTGCAAAGATCCTTATTCAATAGCTTTGTAGACACTGTAACATGCAAACAAAGGCAAGATACCAAATAGTATAGTTAAAACAATATTATTCTCTCAATAACTTAAAATTCATGGCTTAAAATAATGTCGGGACAGGGAAAGGTTTCGTTAAAGGTGCTTAGTGGGGCAGCGAGATTTACTCAACGTACCCCTTCGTTGAAGGGATTATATCTACAAGAGGATAGTCGAAAATCGTAACGGTAAGCTTGGATTCTTACTCGCTCAATTTATAAAAGGGGAGAGAGCAATTTTACAGTTGTTGTTTCAACCATGTGTGTAGAAACTTTAGTTTTACTTGAAGGTTTGTAAAGAAGTTGATTTTATGGAAATAAAAAGAATGTCTACTTTAGACAATCTAGCTATCTTCTTATTTTTCATCGAAACTACAAAATTTGACATTTTTAAACGTCCACCAATCCTACATACAGGAGTATTATGTTAGGGCGCAATCAGCGGGTTTATTGATCAAGATAAAAAATCACAATACGTTCTGGCTTCTGTGCAATTACCACAAGTCGAAATATGTAGACATGAAACAATGGTATGACGCTACATATATTAAACTTAGTTGCCACACCACTAACAGGTACACGTTAGGTCAAGTTTTATATTCAAATAAATAGCTATATATATATTATTCAGGTATTACAAACAGTTAGTTTAGATTAGGTAATTTTATATTGAAATAGCAAAATGTAAGTATGCAGATCATTTGAATGTACAACTTGACTTAACCTAACCTGTTCCGGTGTTACAGTTAGTTTTAATTTACGACATAGTACAATAATTTATAAAATTACTAGTATTTCATATTATGCTCTCTTGTAATTTTGTGCAGTGCAGGAGTTATGACGTTTTGTATTAGTTTATTTCCGTCATCAGGTGGTTTCGCTGATTGTAACTAAGAGAGAAAAGAAAAACAGGCCAATCATGATTTCGAAAATTATGATTTAAAACTTTTATTCTATCTCAGTTGGTAACTATATTGATTTATCATATAGGACATTGCAGTTGGGTTGGATTTTTTTACATTATACCAGTGAACAGGTTAGCATATATGTGAATTTAAAAGTCTAATTTACTCATTACTTACATTAAAATTCGAGTCAGTAATGTTTTGAATTTTAGGTAGATTTTTGTATATCCTGTTGGACAATTACTGTAATAATTATTATATTTTTAACTGTAATCTTATTTTTTTCGTCGAGCGCTTTTTTCATTGTCAAAACGTTACTGAAAATTGATTTGTAAATGTGACTTTGTCTACAGTGAAGTGGAATGTTTATGAGGTTTGGGCTGAATTGTCATATATATTTTTGGATGTATCTGCAGTGTTGCCAAATTTATTTTTGTTTGTATTATATGTTAGTCTATGACTTTAATGACGTATCGTGTTTCATATTAACTTGAATTTGTTCGTGGTTAAATTCATTTTGAAAACAAAACCTATTAAAAACGACAGCTTAATATTATATTTATCTCTTATCCATAATAAAGGTCATATATTAGTAATTAGCATATATATATATATATATATATATATATATATATATATATATATATATATGTATGTATGTACAGGTTTTTATGGGGGTTTTAGTTTTAAAATTTATCAAATAAGATTTTTAGTAAATAATAAGGCTGCGAAATTAACAATAGCGTCTTTTCGATTTTTTTTTGTACTTTCTTTTCATTTGTATCTTCTTATGAACACAAAGTCAATATTTGTGTACACGTAGAGTTAAATGGAAAATTACGATATTGGTTAATGGGAGGCCTTGTTATAATATTTTTCTGCTTTAAATTTCCCTAATTCGTTTCTCCCTTTGTTTGTAAGATCCACTATAATTCCCTCTCATGGTTGGGGATCCATTACTTCCATAGGATGCCCAGGCACGAGCGTTAATTATAACTATCTAGGGCGTATAATGAGCTTTTTCGCTTCGTTTAAACTTTCTTCTAATAAATTTAGATGAGTTTGGAAAGATATAATTTACAAATATAATGCTTCATATTGCTGTGTATTTCTGATATATAAACGGTGCAAAACAATGCACAAACTTTCTCATTAATTTTGATGGCGACACAGGACTCGAAACATTCAGTGTAATATGAATGTCGCATGTTGCATGCTACATGTCGCACAATGCTATAAGTGTAACGTATAAATCTCGTGAAGATTACAGCTAATGCCACGAGGAGGTATTATACACTGTATATAATGAAATAGATAGGGCTCAAACTTAAACGTATTGAAAGCAATTGTGGGACTTTTGCCAAACTAGAAACACAAAGTCGGTGTTTTTGTAGGAGTAAAGGAAAAGTTAAATCGTTTAACCATAGGCCGTGTTGTAATTTTGAGAATATTTTACCTTTAGTAAAGAAGCAGCTTGACAAATATTATCGAAATACCTTCATTTGATTTTTAGATATAAAGATATTTACGAGGGCTTATATAGAATATTTTATAATTGCTTTACACAAATACCCTTGTAACAAGGGTTATGTTATATAACAATACCACTCTACAGTTTAATGCTATATCTATATCGTCTAATAATAAATTTCATGACAATCGGTTTAGCACATACTTAGAACTAACGGAAGCATAACTAGGCCTATTTAAGCTACACCATAGGTTTAACTATCGTTATCAAGTGAAATCTAGAAAATAACGAACATAGAAATGTCAACACAGTATAGTGTTGTAAACTAAAACTTGGATTATGTTGTAAACTAAAAAAAAAAAAATTATAAACAATACTGTTGGTTTGAACTAATTTTTCCGTAGTTCCATTTTATTTATAGCTTCTTCATGAACACAAAGACTTTCATTGTTTGTGTGTAAGTAAACTGAAATGAAAAATTATTATATTGAATAATGTTAGGCCTTGCAATAATTTTCTACTTTATTTTACCCTAACTCTTTCCTCCTTACTTTTGCGAGACCTATTAAAAATGTACGCTCTGAGTTGGGAATCCATTACTTCAATTACATATCTAGGGCGCTTCCTCTTACTTTCATTTAAGTAAATTAGTTGAGATTTAAAAGATAACGTCTTTCGTGGCAAATAAACGATGCAAAAAATTGCCAAACTTTCTTTAATTATTTAAATGTGACACACGATACAAATAGTTAAAGTTGTCGGTGCAATATTTACATGCCAGGTTAACGAACAGGGTGTTGTTTGTTGCATTCTATGTTGTAATTGTCTGGCATAGATGTCATGAAGTTTACATCTAACGCCAAGAGGTTATTTCATACACTGTATATCGTTAAACTGATACGGTTCAAACATACGAATTGAAAGGGAAAATCGATGTGCGATATTTCTCAAACTTCAAACACAAAGTCAGAATACAGGATAAGAAAAATTATAATTGGCAAATCAAAGTCAGTCTTGTAATTTTGAGGATGTTTTGCCTCTAGTAAACAACCAGTTGTCAAATTTCATGGAAATACGTTCATTAGATTTCCAAATATAAAGATATTTCTTAAAGGCGTATAAAGGCTATGAACGTCCATTACAAAACTCTTTTGATTAAAATCAAGTTTTTAATAACGACGTTTAAATTTTATTATTTTTATTTTGCGAATCCTTACTGCACCCTAATATTTCTTTACTTGCATATTAGCATTAGTCTTCATTTGAGTCATTAGAAAATTAGTCTTTGGGTCAGTGAGACGAATTTGGAAAATTTCATCTTTTTTAACAACAGCTCCATTTTACAGCTCCATCAACGGATTGTTTTTGTTTTTCGTCGTAAGTCACGATACTGCATTTCTTAAAGTTTACAGTGGTATATTTCTGCAAAAGTTTGTGTTATTAAGGTTTTTATAACATCTAAATGGAAGATTTTTGATTTTTTTGCAATAATAATTTTGTGGAAGTTGCGACGAATAAATTTGTTTAGCCTTTAGACCTTTCTTTTTAGCGAAATTGGATTAAAATCGTTAACCCTGCAACCGGCAGATGTTAATTTGTTTTTAAATTCTTCGTTTGTTTAAAAATTAATAAAATATATTATTTTTATACAAAACCTAACTTATAAAACATCATTTTTCTCAGAAAGATGCATAGAATTCATCTATGTAATACATTTTTTTTAAACGGTTTTGGAGTAAGTATGTTACATGTCAAAAAATGATGTTATCATTTTTCAGAAAAACCTGTATCATCCAAAATCAACAGCTTACCACCTTTTTCTAAGATATACAAAAGTTTCGTGTAGGCCTAATATTATTTTGTGAATATATTTAGAAAAAAAAATTACATTTTCAAAATTAAAAATTTTTTTTAAAGAAAATAGGTAAAATGGTCATTTTTTTTCAAAAATGTACTAGAAATAGTAATATATATTTTATACACAAGTTGTATATATCATTATATTCAAAAAGGTGTATAGAATTTAGGTGTGTAGTGAAAAAAATGTTAGATGTAAAACATTTAGAGTTTTTTGGTCAAATACCAAAAAATCTGAGAGTAACGGAGAGACCAATTTCACAGAAATGGTAATGTACACCATTCAAATAGATTTTTTGGAATTTTTTCAACAATTACTAGATATTTGGATAAATGGAATATTTTTGATTTTTGTGCAATAATAATTTTGTGGAGGTCGCGACGAATAAATTTGTTTAGCCTTTAGACTTTTCTTTTTAGCGAAATTGGACTAAAATCAAGGAAGTCGCAGATAAAAAAAAGTTTCGAGATGAGGTTTAATATAAACAAATTCAAAATAGATTAATGTTATGTTTTCTGTACAGCACTGTTTAGACGACAGGTGATTTAATGGTAAAACAACATTTTTTTGGAACCTAAAATAGATAATGCAACGAAAAACAAATCCCATTATCAACTCATCTCATTACTTTCTATATACTATCTCCATAATAAGGAAGTAATAATTAGAGTTGAATGTAACAATTTTAATTTTGTCTACAAAGCCCATATTTCTGAATTTATGAGTTTTCTATGTAAATAACTGAATTTTTATACGATATTCAAGCACAATTTATTTAAATATAAGTCAAGTGAAAAAATACTTTACTAAGCTTTGTCTCTCTTTACATTTACCATATAAACATTGATTCATATCTACTTTCTCCTTTACTCTCGTTTGTTACAGAAGCTGGAATAGACAATTTTGTATAAAATCAAACTATATTACCGAAACGCTTTTCTTAGCTTGTTACTTTAACAATAAAGCTATTGCCATCGTGTTTACTATCTATAAGAATGGCTACTTACAAGTGCTTTGAATACTGAAACTACCTTCGATTTACCCTCTTCTAAAAAATAGACTTTAAAAGTTTTAAATAAATTAAATAATTGAAATGTTTCACATCAAGAATTTCTTTCCATTCGATTACGTATTTAATGGTATACCAGTGTATAATCCCTCGTCATGGCATCAGCTGTAACCTATAGGTACCATCAGAAGAAAATATTATGCTGCATGTATCATTTTGAGAAGCGACAAATGTGGCATACTGTTGCATATGTCGCCTATAAAACAACCACATGCGACGTTCCTATCACACTGAAAACTTCAACTGTTTTGCACTTTGTGTCAATATTTATTATTGTCTCTCAAGCTATGAACAAACAATGCCTGCAGCATAATATGATGAGTAACATGGATTGTTCCTTTTTGTAAATTGTTTTTATATAGTTTGTTCTCCAAATCAATTTTAAAATATTCAAACTTTTTTATGTATTATTATTACCTATAAGTTATTTTAGAGATGACCACTAATACGTTTTGTTTGGTCCTTTGTTTTTGTTGTTACTTGTTGTACCTGGTTTTAAAGTTATTAATAATGGTGGAGTAGTCATATAATAAATAATGTTTAATTGAAATTAATATACTACGTTTTAAAAATATAAATCAACTACTACTTATCAAGTGATATATTTAAAACAAATAGCAAGTGTAAAACACCAACACAGCCTTAATAGCCTGGGTCATGTTATCAACATCAGTCACATCTTATTGATTAAGTTCAGTAACTAAACTTGAGTTGAGCAGTACAATAAAATTATCCAGACTGGAGACCATCTGCTAATGAATGTAAAGATTTTGCCAAAAAGTTTTACAATAAGATTTTCACCCAATGTATTGCAATGCATTCAATTAATATTTGTATTATAATTTTACACTTATAAAGTTATAAACGTCAGGCAAACACATATCATATTCAATGATAAAATAAAGCAATAAAGATTAAAGTTTCAAAATATTTGACAAAGCAATAGATTAAATAATTTAGAATGTTAAAAATAAATAGATCTATTTCACTTAGTCCTATTTTCAACTTAAATGACCAAATTGTATTAAATTAGTCACCCCTTCTAAAACCCATCCTTAACCTAGTTCATTAACCTTCACCTACCTGCTAGGTCATTCCCCCTACCTTGCCCGATTTCTCTATTGTATTTTAGTTTCCTGTTACTTGTGTATGTATAAATAGTTGTCAATACTTGTTAATTATTAGTTGCCCGATGATGCTCAAGACGAAACAATTGTTGTAGCTCATTTATATTATTAAAATATTTTGACACTTTAGGCTTTATTGCTTTATTTTATCCTTGAATATGTAGTTTCAACAAGAAATATTTGCTGTTACATTAAAATTAAAAAAAAAAACATAAAATTTAAGGTCTGTAACTACAATAGAGCCAATGAACTCAATCACTATTAATCAGATTGTGGACAATATGCTAATGAAGGAATATATAAATCTGCTTCTAACGTATATTTAGACGTTTTACAACAAGTATTTCTTGCACTGTATTAACGTATCTATCACCTAATAATTGTATTATAATGTTAAACGTATCAAGTTATCAACGTCAGTCACAGACACATCGCATTGATTAAGTTCTGTAACTAAAGTTGAGCCGAAAAACACAAATAAGTTATGCAAACTCGAGACAATCTGTTATTGAACGTACGACATCGTCAGATATTTAACAGCTTTACAACCAAAATTATTTACACTCTTATTAATAGTTTTATCAACTAGTAATTGTATTCTAATTTTAAAATTATCAATTTAGTAATGATATTTATTTTGGTTGTTTTTCAATATCCGTGTTTTAAAGCTATTTGATGTTCATAGATTATTCATATGGTTTAATGAGACATTTTCCATCATTTGTGTGTGTATATATACCACGTGTTCATAAAGTCCTACCCCCTCTTATTTTTTTTTATTAATGGAAATAGACAGATTTGCTTTGGGGAAAGTTTAGATAACCAAAAGAGGAGTTTTTTGAAGTATCAAAATTTTCAACCCAGCCAAGAATTTGAAATAGCAACCCCTATTGAGTGATACCTAATTTTAAAGGTCTTTTCAAAATAAGAACAATGGTGCAAACCAGAGGTCTCTAAATTTATCCTAACCAACATAGCAACCAATCGAATTGTGAATTTTACGTTAATAATTAGACAGGAAATGTTTCGAAATGTACAACAAGCTTTTGAGTCCAGAATCTATTTCTGCCAAAAAGTAAATTGTAGCTATTTCAAGAACTTAATATGAGCTAAAAAAACAAGGTAAGCTTCTTAGCAGTTTGTAATGTAATAAAAACAACCGGAGTTTTTAGTTTAACATACACAATTCGATTGGTTGATATGTTGGGTAAGATGAACTTAGAGACCTCTAGTTTGCGTCATTATTCTTATTTTGAAAAGACCTTTAAAATGAGGTATCACTCAATAGGGGTTGCAATTTAAAATTCTTGACTTACCCCAAAACTACCATATTTTTGGGGTAAGGGTTGAAAATTTTGATACTTCAAAAAACTCCTCCTTTGGTTATCTAAACTTTCCCCAAAGCAAATCTGTCTATTTCCATTAATAAAAAAAAATAATAGGGGGGGGGGGGACTTTTTGGACACATGGTATATACAGTAATATATGATGTTTTGAGAGTATATATACAACGACCGTAATCAAGTGATAAACTTAGAACATGAAGAAATATGAAAAACAAAAAAACATAGCTAAATAGCCTAGAGCCGGTGTTGGAAACTGCCAGGTATGTTTGTGGTTTTCATGCACTACTTTTTCCTCTTGATAACGGGACTTGGTAACTGTCTGATTAAACCATATTAATAATATTTTTCAATATCGTTACAGCGAATTTTGAGAAAATCTGAATTTTTCTAATTTTTACACAGATTCTATTGTAATATATCTTGATATTCCTACATATTACAAAACTATCCTGAATGCATTCAAGCGGAACCATTCCCACGCGATAAACGTATTAATATCTATATGTAGAGTATTTTACAAGGATTTTTCCCTCGTTTAAAGGCGAAAACATTGTCAGTCATCATGACCATATGAAAATGAAGAAAAGAACATGAAATAAAGACTCCAAACCCTCAATAATTACATCAATTGCTTGCATATAGAATTTATAACGTGTTCTCAAGTATGGTTTGAAAAATATCCTTTATGTTTCCAAATATCTCCTTAATTAATTAAAGAAGCATCAGAGTTCATTAATACACCCTAGATATGTTTATTCAAAAACTAGAAGTAATGATACCCAGTGCTGAGCTTTAATTGGTTTTGCTAACGAAGGGAAAAAAGAGTTAATGTAAAGTATAAGTAAATTAAAGTAGAGCCTTGAAGTTTTAAGAATATTTATTTGATTACAGTTTTTACACTTCAGACTGTACACTGATATCTTCAGTCCTTTCATTTCAACGTTATTATTTAAATATTTTGTGATTTCCCATAAAATTGATAATCACGTTACTTTTTAGGATTTAATAAATCAAGGGGTACGTTGTAATGTGACAATCATAAATCACAAAAGCATATTCACAGTTCATGGATAGAAATTTTTTGTAGGAGCAAAAGTTTTAGCACAAGTATAAGCTCGTGATAAAAATGATTTGCAAAAATAAAAAATTACCACACAAAAAAAGTTAGAGATAATTTCGAAAATGGTGTTATGAATTACTTTCTTTGTTGGTTTAATTTCCCGTCTGTTAATTTGTACAGTATGTCCGTATAATTGTGATTCATATTTCTCGGAAACCTATGAACCGATATTGAAAAAAACTTAATACATGCAATTTTCTGGTCATTGGGTTCAACCACATACCAATTTAAAATGTCTTTTTGAGATAATATGTGATTACCATTTACCTTTAAAGATACACACGTGTTAAAGATACCAGTCGAGTGATTGTGCTTGTACTGCTTTTGCAAAAAAATAAACGAAAGAAGAATTTAGTCAGACCATGTTATATTTACTGAAGATAAAGATCAAAAATGTAGTTACATTTTCCGTAAAATTGACTCTATATTTAATCTAGATTAAATCATATTTGTTTATTTTCTAAATGATCAGTCTCAATTGGAAGTAGGTAACTTTATTATAACTACACGGTGCAGGTCTTATATTGAATCGCTGAAGATGGCAACATGGTAGTTAAAAGACAGAAACTTATTTGTGAGAAACTGTTTTCCAGTTTTATTTTAATATAAAACATTTTACAAGTTAAGCTCTATGTTTATCTAAACGCTATAATGTTACCTTTAATGAAGACTCAGAATGCTGTAATTGAAGAGGTTTTTGTGAAAATCAGCAATATCCTGCAAATAGCTTGTACAATATTAGTAATGTATTAATATTAAATCTATTGTGTTTAAAAATAATTTGTTATTTATTTATCATAATCATAACAACTTTTTTCCAAATTAAAACACTCGTATATAAGCAGACAAACTCAGATATAAGCAGTTTTAAAATACTTTCAAGTACAAACTCTTGTTATATCTTACATATTTTATTTAATAACACGCTAACGCAATTAAAAATTATTTATTTTAAATACCACTGTATACTATTATAGAGAAATATGTGATGATACATATTACAATAAATGTTCTGTATTCATACAAGTAGAACCATTCCCACACACAGACTGCCACTTGGGGATGATTGGCTATAGTTGTTAATGTAGAATGTTAGATTTCGTTTTCCTCGTTGTTTAAATTCATCGTTTTAAACTCGGTCATCTTCGTCTTATAAAAAAAATGAAGAAAAGAACTAAAAATACAGGCCCTTAACCTTTGAATACTCCAATAGAGTCAGGATTGGGAAAGAATAAGAGTTGGTCAAGAGAAATCTGATAGGAAAGATGAATGGAAGTAATCCAATCAAAGAATACTTGACAAAATTGTATATCCAACTAGGTTTCCTCGGAATAGCTATTTTACAAGAAAATAAATTGATTGTAATAAGTAATAAAATCAATGTTATTCTTATCCTATTTTAACGGTTGCTAGATTTGGTTAAAAATGTTTATTCCATGCAGAATCTATATCAAATGTAAAAGTGTTTACTTAATCTGATAATCAGTTGAAGAGATAATGTATGAGATATAACACTGACTGATATACTGATAGAGGTACGTAATGCTGAAATGGTGTAAATAATTTATTCAAGAGCTCCTAAAGAAGAGGATTATAGAAAAAGAAATATCGAAATTTTATATTTCAACATTTTGATGCCATCAAATAAACTAATATTAGGAATATGAAATATGCATTGAAATTGATTCGTACATGTTTCAAAATTTAGTGTAAAGAAATCTACAAAAACTAAATAATTAATAAGTTCCGTTTTTGGGTTGAGAATGATACTTTTATTTTTATTTTTAAATCGGTGAAAATCAGCAAAAGCTGGCTGTGAAACTAATAAGAAGAAAAAAATTAGCACCTATGTGAAGGTGCTAAAATGTAAGTACAGGGTGTTAGATGTTTCATGACGATTTTCGTTCTCAGGATCTTTTGACGGACATTATCTAAAGTATGGGTGGTCTTAATAGTTTCAAATATTCTGGACGTTGTGGGGATGCGATCGCACAAAATCATCCATTTTTATTATGATCTGATTGCAATGAATCCTATTTTTATGTAAGGTTGGAAGTATTATTTCAAAAATTTTACGTTAATTTATTCAACTTGTAATCTCTTTTTTAATTATATGGTATGATTTGAGTCGTTAATGCAAATAAATGTATGTTTCCTTAATTATGATTAAAATAAAATAATAATATATTTTGGAACCCTGAGTTCGAAATTGACGTTGGTCTTCGATTTTTTCTTTGCGCTTGCAGTGTATCAAAATATCAAAAATAAAACAAGGATTTTGAATCAACTTATTCAAAGATTCGTATGACATTTATAGTAGGCCTATTTATGTTTTTGCGCTGTTTAGATTTTATGTAAGTTTGACCATAATAAATAATGTTTGTGTTGTAAATTTAAAAAAAATTAATAGCCACACAGAACATCTTTATAACTAGTTATTTGTGTTACAGTTAGTCAATCCGAGTTTCGTTTTTTATTTTCAGTGGTTTCGGCTTCAATAAATCATCGTCAGAAACACAGTTAAAACAGTTATACGGTACTTGTTTTATACTGCAGTATTTGTCCATCTGAATGTTTATTTGTTATAACTGCCTGCGTATATAAGTATTGTGTTGGTTTTGTAAAAAATAGTATGTGTTTTAAAAATATTCTGATGATGACCTATTGAGGATGTACGCTGTAAGTAAAAAGATAACAGGATCGTCAAACAATGGACACAAGTAATTGATATTTAAATGTAAATATATTACAGATGTGTTTTAAATAGAACTCAATAACATTTTGGATAGATAATGATTTTAACTAATTTTTATATTCTTCAATCAATCTTATCAGGACAATTAGTAAAAAAGTAAATTCTCCAATACGATAAATTCCAAAGAAAGCATCGTATTTGTAGAGAACGTATTATTTTCACAAACTATTGGCTGATTTTGATTCAGTTTAGTAGGTATCTTAGGTGACTGAACACTATTTACGTAAATGGGTAATAAATAAACCGCCTATAAGAATGCAGAGTATACAGCTGTAGCATTCAAACTCTAAAATTCAATCCTGCAAAACAAATTCATAAACTCGTTCTCCACATCCAACTTCCGTCGCTTGACAGATGCTGCCACCCGGCGAGATTATCCCAAACTAATGATCATATGACATTTAGAGGGTAAAGTACAGCGGCAAGAGAGCCTATCTTCACTGATACCGGTATGAGAGTCTACCTGTAGTCACACAATGTCTGACATCCATATTCAGCTACGTTAGAGAAAAATTTCTTTCTTGGACTTCAAAATTTCAACCCTAGTTTTTTGGCAATGTTAATCTACAAGTTTTGTGCGTTTTAGTTCTATAATGTTTAGTAAATTTTCGTTTTCACGGCACAAGCTTACGTGAACTGCGACAGGATTTTCCAGGTACAGATTTTATCATATATTAAATTTTTGTTAATGCTTTAAAACAATTTATTAATTATCATGTATTTTTAAAATATGTATTTCATGTTTTATTTAATATTCAATGTTCTTTTGAAACTCAATGATTATAAAAATTTACTTTTCTTAAAACATACTTTACAAAATCTTGTAAAGGCACATTTTGAGTTTGGAACAATTATGTGAAATAAGTGCAAACTAATGTTGAACTTTGAATGATCGAAATATCTCATTGTACATGTCAAATATAAAACAATTGAAGAAATCTGTTCTAAATCAGAAAATTTCGTTTTGCAGACTTTTGCAAATCTTTGCAAGTCTTATACAAGCTTTGTTTCAAACAAAATTAAATATATATAAATAGATTTATAATCATCTAAGAAGCTTTTAAGTACAATCTTAACGAATTTCTGTTATACAATCAATTTTCTTTGATTTTGACAAATAACCAAATATTTTCTTTAATAATGAACATTAATGCTAAAACATGTCCGATTTTGTACAGACACTAAAAAACATGTTTTTTGCTATAGCTAATATGCTGGTAGAAGAAACACAGCGAAAGATCTAGACATGTTTCGTCCTGTTAACAAAACACGTTTTATCCAACTTAGCTTCAGTTTCATGTGCACAAAAGTGATGTAAAAAAAAAAAAAAAAAGAAAAAAACTAACTTTATTGAACTTTAATTAAACTCATATTGTATATGTGCCTAAAATTTATTTCAGCGAATATGTTTTCTTAAAACATTCTTTTAGATGTAGACTTGTGTAATTAATTATAAAATATATAAAAATTATTGGGTGGAGCCTGCATGCAAACTTTCGGTCCTAACAACCTCCAAGAGGTTATTTTCTAAATTAAAATAATTGACGTCAATTAATAAAACTTAATATTCAAAATTTTCTTTTTAAAATAAACTTCTCTTTTTTTATAATAAATTCTTTATCTAAAATATATATATATTTATTGGCCAATATAGCATTTAAGAAATTTATGAAATAAGTAATATTATGTAACTGTTTTAGAAAGCTATCATTTCATAAAGTTAAAAAAGGGGGGGAAATAAAAAATCAGTATCTTTTCATCTTTTTTTTTATTTTGTAATTTTTACATTTAAGGGCATATAATCTTTTTTTTTTGGATTAATTATAATCCAGCTAATTGTTAAGCTGTGCTCATTGTCTTTTGTTAAATTTTGTAACTATAAAATATATAAACTAAAAAAGGGGGGGGATAAATTTTCAGACTCTATTGATTAATTTTTTTTTTAATTATAATATTTCACTTTAAGGGCGTATAATCTTTTTTTAAAATATAATATTGTTAATCATAAGGTGTTTATGATAATTTTGTCTCAGGATGTCTTTCTCAGTTGTAAATGATAAAATCTGAAACGTCGAAATTTCTTTTTTTGTTCAATAAACTTGAGCCTTGTTAATTACTAAATTTGTCTTTGTCTTTTTTTTATTTCTATTTTCAAACATTGTTACCATTTGGTTCCGCCTTTCTTAAATTTAAGTCCCCTGGTAACATGTTTCTGGTAGCAGAGCGTGGTTTGCTTTAAATTCTAGCGTGGTTAAATTAAATTATAGAGTGGTTAATTTTAAATTCTGGAACCGTAGTTAATTTTCAAAATTTTGCATTGGAACTATCTAAATTTAAATTCAAAAATTTCTTTTGTTAAACAAGGCTCAATTTTATGTTTTGCAGCTTTTCAAATACTGCACAACTATTGCTGATGAAATTTTTTTTATTTTAAATATTTAAATCTATATAAATCTATAGTCTCTTTTTATTATTTATTTTACATATAAACACTTACACAAAAACTTCTAAACCAATTTTGATAAAATTTTTTTTTTTATTACTATTTTGTCTGCTTAAATATTTTTTTTATTATATATATATATATATATATATATATATATATATATATATACAAACACGGCACACTAGTCATTCATTGAATTTGATCCAGACAGCGGGCTCATTCGGGAATTCCAAAAAAAAATTTAAATAAATAATAAAACCCAAAAATAGTTAGAAAAAAAAAAAAAACAAAAAAAATATTCAAAATTTCCTTCAAAATTTTCTCGAGTTTTCTTTCGCTTGTCTGTATCAATTCATACTTACACACACACATATATACACAACAACTACACTACATATAATTCTTGAGTCTTTCTCTGGCTCTTTCATTTTTTTTTGCATCATCTTAAAAGAAATATTTTTTTATTAAATTACTTGGTTTATTATTTTTTTTAAATAATTATCAGCAACAGTTAAAATGGCAGTAAACTTGCTGGGTTTGGTAAATGACCTAAAAAGAACTGAACTCACCTTCGAAGTCGTGGCTAGAGGTGGTGAGCAAGACACAATAGCAGAAATGCGAACCTCTCTTAGGTCCCTTTTACAGAATAACGTTGAGCCCGAATTCGGAAATTTCACCGAAGAGATCCTTTTGCAGCAGATATCGCTAGCGCAAAACTCCTTGTTCATCTTACAGGATGACCTGGAGAACTTAGATCCAGAAAAGGGTTACAGAATACATCGTTTTCGCGCGCGGATGAATGCCTTCGGAAGACGAATAGAGTTCCTAACTCGGGTGCAAACTGAGCAACTAAAAGTTGCAGACAACAACGTGCCACGGGATCTGGCCGAGCTACATAACAATTTCGCAACACTCGAAGAAAAATTTAAAGCTTTCGATCCTCAGCAAACCACTCCTAGCAGTTCGAAAGGCTGTCCATACATTTCCTTATACGGAAAATTAAGTCATCCTGCCGAACAGATCATTAAAACAATTCCTCAGACAGATGGGTTCGACCTTGATAAATTATAAATTTTTTTTAAAATCGCTTTAAAAATTGTCAAAACTTACCCGGACGTAGCTTTAAACATTAATAATTTTCTGATGCCCTATGCTCAGGGGCCTTTAAATTCATGTCTGATTAGACATCAGACATTTAAGACTTTTCACAAAGAGGCCTTAAGTCTCTTCATACCTTCGAAAAGGTTGGCTTCTCTAGTGCAGGAGTTATTTTATAGGCCCCAGAAGACTAACGAGGCGGTGCACATTTTTGTTAATCAAATTAAAGAGGCTGCAGAAACTTTAAATTTAGATAAGTCCGAATTGGAGGTCACGGACGTCATTCTGGAGGGACTGTCTCCGGAAGTCCGCAACTGCTTACTTTTTGTTGCCAAACCTAAAAATTTTGCAGACTTAGATCGGCTCTGCGCACATGTCAATAACGTCATGTATACTGACAGGCAAAGGGCTCCATTAGTGAGACCCGAAGCTAGAAGTACTGATTTTAGACCTACAAGACCAGTGGTCTGTTACAGTTGCGGACAGCCGGGACATAGAAGCCCAGAATGTCGGAACCGGCCTCCAACAAGGCAATACCCTCCCAAAAACAGGCGCAGGCTAGCCTCCCGTTCAAAAACCAACCACATCGGATTTAAACATAACACGAAACCACATTTCTTTAATAAACCATCTTTTCAAAATTTAAACTCAATTTCCTATTTAAGAAGAAACAATTTCGGCAATAAAATTCAAAATTACGTTACTCCCATCTGTTATCATTGTGGCATACCCGGTCACTATATCTGGGGCTGTAAATTCTTCTCTCTACGGAATAGGTCCAGGCAAACCTATTCCAGCTCTAAGCTTTCCAACTACAAACTTCAAAAAAAAAATAACATTTCTCTTAAATCTAGGGGTCTGAACGATCAGTTTTTGCCTTTGGTGGAAGTAGCTTTTGGGCAAGTTAAAGTTAAAGCTCTGCTGGACTCCGGTTCAGTAAGATGCGTCATTTCTAAAGCCCTTTTTAAAAAATTAAAGAACACCAAGGCTTTTAAATCCATAACCAGGGTGAAGGCTGATTGTGTCACGGCTTCTGGAAAAAGGTTGCCCATTTCCTACTCTTGTCGTCTTCATCTTAAAATGGAACATTGTAGTTGGAATGTGGATTTTCTGGTGGCGCATAAGTTGTCGTGTCCTCTGATCCTCGGGTCAGATTTCATATCTAAAACGGGACTGGTACTTGATCTTTCAGCAAAAAACTTCTATTTTAAATTTTCAAGGTCTATTGTTTTTCCTCTATGTAATTTCAGTAATTCTGCGTATAAACCTATAGTGTCCACAACATCTGAATCTACTGCTCCTGATCCTTTAGGTCATCTTCAAAAGAACGATAAAAACACCATTCAAAAAATAATTAATGATTTTCCTCAGGTACTCACAAAAAGGTTAGGTCTAACACATCTAGTTGAATACGATATTCAACTGAAGGACAACACTCCGGTCAAGTGTTCTCCATACCAATTGGCACCTCCCAAAATGGAATACCTCCGCGAACACATCAACGAATTGTTAGATTCAGGAGTAGTAGAACCCAGCCGGTCGGCATATGCATCCCCTGTTTTTCTGGTTCAACATCCCGAAAAGAAAACAAGGATGGTGATTGATTATCGGAGGCTCAATCAAAACATCGTCGTCGAAGCGGTGCCGCTACCTAACTTACATCAAAGTTTTAACTGGTTTGTCGGTGCCAAATATTTCACAGTTTTCGATCTAAATTCAGCTTATCATCAAATCCCTTTGTCTCAAAAGTCCAAACAAATTACCAGCTTTTGTACTCCTTGGATGCTTTATCAGTTTACTCGAGTCCCTTTCGGACTCTGTACTGGTGCCCAAGTGCTTACCAGACTTTTGGATCAGGTCTTCCATGACATCAAATTCAAATTCATTTTTAATTATCTGGATGACCTAGTCATCTACTCCAAAACTTGGGAAGAGCATCAAAAACATCTTCGCGAAGTCCTTACTCGTTTGCGGCGGGCTGGCTTGACTGTTAACCCAGATAAGGTCCGTTTCGCTGTGAATGAGATAAGCTTTTTAGGACACCTAGTTTCTTCTCGTGGCGTGCAAATCGACCCATCTAGAACAAAGGCAATTAGAAATTTTCCGCAACCCAAGAACCCTAAGGCCGTTTCCAGATTCATTGGAATGGTCAACTTCTTTGCTAAATTCATTCCTAATTTCGCGGAGCACGCTGCGCCTCTAAATCTGCTTCGGAGGAAGGGCCAAAAATTCTCTTGGCAAGCTGAACAAGAGAAAGCTTTTAAACATCTTCGGGAGGCAATAACACAACCTCCGGTTCTCCGGATGGCCGATTTCGCCAAACCATTCATCCTGCAAACGGATGCGAGCTCGGTGGCCCTTGGAGCAGTTCTACTTCAAGAAATTGACGGCTCACGACAGCCCATAGCGTACGCTTCACGTACTTTAACACCTGCAGAAAGAAAAGCCTCATCTGCATATGAAGCCGAATGCCTAGCAGTAGTTTTTGGAGTAGAGAAATTTAGGCAATATCTAGAACATCGGGAATTCCTATTAGAAACCGACAACCAAGCCCTTTCTTGGCTTTTAGCACGTCCTCGTCAACTTGGTAAATTAGGCCGGTGGATTGCCAAGTTGACTTCATTGAAATTTAAGGTAGCGCACATAAGAGGAACTCAGAACATCATAGCAGACTCCCTCTCGCGCATGTTTGAACCGGAAAATTTCAACGAAGAAAATGTCACCTTTTCGTGTACCAGTCTCCTCACAAATTTTCCTCTAGCTTTTCATGACATCCAGACTCATCAAAAGGCCGATCCTATTTTGAAAAATATCATTGCCGACCTCGAACAGAACATCTCTTCGGAGAAGTACTGTTTAAGTAAAGGTGTACTTTGCCTGAAAAATCATCTGGAAAAGCCCACCAGAATTTATTTACCTCAGTCCTTAGTCGACCTGGTGATTAATTATCATCACGACTCCGTTGTGGGTGGTCATCTTGGAGTACTTAAAACTTTGTTTAAGGTAAAGGAGAATTTTTATTGGCCAACTTTAAAACAGGATGTCACTTCTAAAGTGCGAGCTTGTTCGGTGTGTGCTGTAAGCAAACCTGCTCACAACTCCAGATTAGGATACCTTGCCTCAACGGTTCCCAATCGTCCCATGGAAAAATTACATATCGACTACGTCGGACAGCTTCCTAGGACAAAACAGGGCTACAACATGATACTGGTCGCAGTTGACCAGTTCTCAAAATTCACCTGGCTCATGCCTGTCAGAGATGCAACTTCCCACAGTACAATTAAGGCCTTAAGCCAAAACATTTTTCAAAATTTCGGTTTTCCAAAGATAATAATCTCTGACAATGCACAATGTTTTGTATCACATGTCTTCCGCAACTTTTGTTTTTCTCGCGGTATTAAGCATGCAACTTTATCTCCTTATCACCCCCAACCTAATAATGCGGAAAGACTTAACCGAAACCTTAAGGCAGCCCTTATCGCCTATCACTCCAAAAATCAATCCTCTTGGGACGACTCCCTTTGCTGGCTTCAGCTGGCTTTCAATTTCGCACATCATGAGACTCTTAAAGCAACACCTTTTAGCATTCTTTTTAATTTTCTCCCCAATACACCACTGAGTCTCAGCTGGAACATACACGATCTCCTTCCAAAACCTAATACTAATCCATCACAAGTTTGGCGCCAGGCCAAAGACAATATAATGAAAGCGCACCAAAAGGCCGAAAAGACCTATAACAAATTCAGGAAGCCTCATCTGTATAAAATCAACGATCTTGTCTGGTGTAAAACACACCCTCTTAGCTCTGCCATAGACAAGCGAGCTGCTAAATTGATGCCTCGATGGTCAGGTCCCTTCCGGATCATTGATTTTCTTACTCCAGTTACCGTTGCGCTTTTCTTTCGCCAATTCACCTCGTTTTATTAAAAAAGCACACGTCGAGCAACTCAAACCTCATCATATAAATTAAATATTAACAAATTTCTAGAACCTTCTCCTTTACGATTTAATTTTCTTTCTGATCTTTCTTGGCCCGCACAAATTGTCATCTGGTAGTCTTCTTTCTGTGCACTGCAGAACATAATAAAATACGGAACCAAGCCGTATTTCCTCTAAGCCAAATGCACATCTGTATGTTTGGGCATCGGTGGGCTGAGCTCTCCTAGAGCCCCTCCGTGCCGTAATCTGTATAGATGTTTGCAGGCGAAGAGATATTGATTTTCCTTGTCCAGTGATATATCTCACTGTTCCCCGGACTTGACGCTTTTCAACCCATAGTCTGATCAACTATGAGGTTCCACTTTACGGCAATGGCCGCTACATGTACCTGACATGTTTCCCTATCTAGACATATCTTATCATCGAGCACTTCGCGGGTGTAATCGATGCGACGAGAATATAGAGAGCGTCATGAACTCTTCTATTTCTTCGTCACCATAACGTCTTCGGACGAGGACATAGTGAGTCCACTTCCTTAATAGTTAAGTTTGGTGTATTTGTTCTTGGTTGTTTATCTTGGTGAAGGTATACTGACCGGTTCTGTCGAACTACATATAGTTAATGTGGCACTCGCTATGCATGTTAGTCTTAGTTTTTTTTTTGTTTATCTCGAGGTCTAAAACACCTGTCTGAGAGGAAATTTTTTTATTACCCCTTCAAGCACACTCTCTCTCTCCTTTTTCTAAATTTTGCGGGAGGCCCTTCTGGCCCCTTTTCTTTTCTACTCTAACTCCGTCTTTCGGGGGGGGAGAGCTGTAGCATTCAAACTCTAAAATTCAATCCTGCAAAACAAATTCATAAACTCGTTCTCCACATCCAACTTCCGTCGCTTGACAGATGCTGCCACCCGGCGAGATTATCCCAAACTAATGATCATATGACATTTAGAGGGTAAAGTACAGCGGCAAGAGAGCCTATCTTCACTGATACCGGTATGAGAGTCTACCTGTAGTCACACAATGTCTGACATCCATATTCAGCTACGTTAGAGAAAAATTTCTTTCTTGGACTTCAAAATTTCAACCCTAGTTTTTTGGCAATGTTAATCTACAAGTTTTGTGCGTTTTAGTTCTATAATGTTTAGTAAATTTTCGTTTTCACGGCACAAGCTTACGTGAACTGCGACAGGATTTTCCAGGTACAGATTTTATCATATATTAAATTTTTGTTAATGCTTTAAAACAATTTATTAATTATCATGTATTTTTAAAATATGTATTTCATGTTTTATTTAATATTCAATGTTCTTTTGAAACTCAATGATTATAAAAATTTACTTTTCTTAAAACATACTTTACAAAATCTTGTAAAGGCACATTTTGAGTTTGGAACAATTATGTGAAATAAGTGCAAACTAATGTTGAACTTTGAATGATCGAAATATCTCATTGTACATGTCAAATATAAAACAATTGAAGAAATCTGTTCTAAATCAGAAAATTTCGTTTTGCAGACTTTTGCAAATCTTTGCAAGTCTTATACAAGCTTTGTTTCAAACAAAATTAAATATATATAAATAGATTTATAATCATCTAAGAAGCTTTTAAGTACAATCTTAACGAATTTCTGTTATACAATCAATTTTCTTTGATTTTGACAAATAACCAAATATTTTCTTTAATAATGAACATTAATGCTAAAACATGTCCGATTTTGTACAGACACTAAAAAACATGTTTTTTGCTATAGCTAATATGCTGGTAGAAGAAACACAGCGAAAGATCTAGACATGTTTCGTCCTGTTAACAAAACACGTTTTATCCAACTTAGCTTCAGTTTCATGTGCACAAAAGTGATGTAAAAAAAAAAAAAAAAAGAAAAAAACTAACTTTATTGAACTTTAATTAAACTCATATTGTATATGTGCCTAAAATTTATTTCAGCGAATATGTTTTCTTAAAACATTCTTTTAGATGTAGACTTGTGTAATTAATTATAAAATATATAAAAATTATTGGGTGGAGCCTGCATGCAAACTTTCGGTCCTAACAACCTCCAAGAGGTTATTTTCTAAATTAAAATAATTGACGTCAATTAATAAAACTTAATATTCAAAATTTTCTTTTTAAAATAAACTTCTCTTTTTTTATAATAAATTCTTTATCTAAAATATATATATATTTATTGGCCAATATAGCATTTAAGAAATTTATGAAATAAGTAATATTATGTAACTGTTTTAGAAAGCTATCATTTCATAAAGTTAAAAAAGGGGGGGAAATAAAAAATCAGTATCTTTTCATCTTTTTTTTTATTTTGTAATTTTTACATTTAAGGGCATATAATCTTTTTTTTTTGGATTAATTATAATCCAGCTAATTGTTAAGCTGTGCTCATTGTCTTTTGTTAAATTTTGTAACTATAAAATATATAAACTAAAAAAGGGGGGGATAAATTTTCAGACTCTATTGATTAATTTTTTTTTTAATTATAATATTTCACTTTAAGGGCGTATAATCTTTTTTTAAAATATAATATTGTTAATCATAAGGTGTTTATGATAATTTTGTCTCAGGATGTCTTTCTCAGTTGTAAATGATAAAATCTGAAACGTCGAAATTTCTTTTTTTGTTCAATAAACTTGAGCCTTGTTAATTACTAAATTTGTCTTTGTCTTTTTTTTATTTCTATTTTCAAACATTGTTACCATTTGGTTCCGCCTTTCTTAAATTTAAGTCCCCTGGTAACACATATATCAGTAAAAATCTTTTTTTTTTAAATGCAACTGATAAAGTAAAATATTCATAAATTAAATAAATCTCAAATGCATTTTATCCAAATGCGTTACGCAAGCTGTTCTAACAAATGTTTGCACCATATTTACTGAACTTCAGAAAATAGAGAAAACACACGTATATCTATATAATTCTGAGGGAGGGACTACAAAACTAATATAATTTTAATTTGTTATTTCGTGTTGGTAGCTGTGCATAATTCATGGTGCTTTGTCTAAGTTTTTCTTTCTTTTCACAATGCTTGTCATATCTGTACCCAATAATTGTTTATCGATGAAGATTTCAAGTTTTTAATGCAACCAATCCTGATTTGTTGAAGTTATATATTGCGATCTTTGTAAAATTCTTGTGTTTGTGACACATGCGCAGATCCTCTCTGCGTTTGTAATCCTACAATAATGATGGATATATTTTGAAGGTTTTACTATAAGCTGCATATATGCTACCAAATTGGTTCTTTAGTTTGCCTTTAGGTGAGGTAGAGTTACTGAGAAGCCAGAATTTTTCACGATTCATGTAAAATCAATCGCTTATTATTTTGTATCTGACACTATTCTACTCCATAACATGAAAAAATTGACATATATCTTCATGAATTTTGTTTTATAAGGTTTTATTTCAAATTTAACAAAATTGGGGATAATTAACCTGAAATAATTTTTAAAGAAAATACTTTTTTGTTGTTGTCTGAAATGATACATTCAATAATTATTACCAAAATAATATATATTTTTTTATTCAGGCCACTAACACTCAAATTAATTAATTGTTTTATTTTCTGTTGTTGTACCACAATAAGAGGCTTTTTATGTGTTTTTCACTTCCCTCAATTTTATTAGTATTTCAACTTTGAACTATAAAGTGAAATATCGAATATTTAAAAATTATGAATATGTGAGATCGGCAAATGATTATACTGTAGGTACGTGGAGACTAGTACGAAGTACAACCTACCATTGGTGTTTTGGATGTTGATAAATGAGTTAGATAGTGTAGAAAGATCAAGTGGTATCTAGTATGGGATGCATTTATTGGAGTAAAAACAAATTCAGAATTATTTTAATAATAGGTTAAAAATACTTTTTGGTAGACTTTATTAACGTTCACATCAACCAATTGTATTATAATTTTAAACTTATCAAGTTTACAAGGCAAATTGTACTGTTTAAGTTCTGTAACTAAACTTGTCTTGAGCAGCATATCCAGACTCTAGACAATCTGCTAAGCTTATTGCAGATATTTAGCCGATTCACAACATTTGTTACTTGCACTGTATTACATTTCTATCAACTATTACAATTGTATTTTAGTGTTTAACTTACCAATTTAACAATGTCAGTCACAGATAAATCGTATTGAATAAGTTCTGTAATTAAACTTGAGTTGTGGAACACAGTTAAAAAATCTGGACTAGAGACTGCAACGGATTAACGTTTACAAAATTGAAAAATTTCCGATTTTTGTAAAAATCGTAATTTTTATAAAAATTAGGAAATGTTAGTGGATGTTGGTCGTGTGTAAAGTGGTTGAACAAGTTTAGAACGATTGGGGACAACCAAAGTCCACAAGTTCAGCGACGGCGAGCAGTCCTAGCCTTGCATTGATACGAGAGCGCACGAGCTCCAACAGCAGCTTCTTCATAAAATTGTTTGACGTAAATATTAAAAAAAAAGTTTTTTTACTATAAAAAAGTTCAAACCACGAGGGAAGGATCGAGGGAATGCAGTAGCTGGACCAGGGAACCAGGACGGGATCTGAAGGCAACAGACCAGGCTAATCCTCTAGGGTAATGAGCAGTTAACTTAGCGAATTCCGATATCATTAATATACAGGACCAGCAAGAAGGGATTCCTAGAGAGATCAACACATCCAGGCTAATATCGAAATCACTCCAACAAGGTTCGAAACACCACAAATTGTGAGTTTTTTCCCGTATAATTCGATTGCCAAGACTTTAGGAATTATTTTAAAATCTGAGCTGGAAATATTTTTCACATTTTTATATAAAATTTTAGTACTTTTTAATATCAATATAAAAAAGGAATTAAATTTTAAAATTAAATAACATTTTTAATCCTAATATTTAACGCATAATAATTCATATTTTAATTTGTCATTGTTATTATTTATGACTCACTGTGGAAATAACCTGTAATTTTAATTTTTATTCTGCCTTACAATTTAATATATTTTATGTATGTTAGAATAAGTTTTATTTCATTTCATATATGTATGTTTAAAGTAAGTTCCAAGATTTGGATAATCCAAAATTGAATTTGTCAACATTTTATGTGTTTTCGTTGTTCATTTAAAGATTGAAAGAAGAAAAAATTATATTGATTTTATTAATTCCATTGCAGAATTTATTATTGTGTTGAACCTGAATAACAAGGCAGAAATAGTTTTCCATATAATTAGTAAGAGTAAATTTTTGCAATACCTCCAAATTTTGACTAAAGCTAAGTAATTACATAATTTTTATTAACATTAAATTTGAATTAAAATATACCAATTTCTGAGGATAACTGTATGTTATCGATAGTAAATGGTAGTGATTGCATTAAAAAATAACCAGTAAACTTCATGGCTCTGAGGGGAGAGTTATTTTTAAATAACTGAGCTAGTACGTGAGTCACGTAATTATAAATACAATAACTGGAAGTATTTAAAACAAATAGGAGGTTTCCAACGATCTCGTTATACTGAGTGAGTTGACGGAAATCAATCAAGCCAGGCTAGATTTCATAAAAAGCCTAAACTTCCAGTGGCTTGGTCGATTTCTACTTTGCAAAATCGGCGTATAAACTCCCACTGAAGGAGTGGCTCGTTGCAAGACAGTCTGCCAGCAAACAAACAGACTAATTACAGAATTACTTACTCTCTTAATAACATTCACATCAACTAATTGTATTATAATTTTAAACTTATCAAGTTTACAACATCAGTTACAGGCACATTGTATTATTTAAGTCCTGTAACTAAACTTGTGTTGATCAGCATAAATAAATTATCCAGACTATAGACAATCTGCTAATGAACTCCTTGCAGATTAACCGTTTCACAACAATAATAATTACATGTTAAGTATTTACATTTATATAAACTAATAATTATCTTGTAATTTTAAACTTATCAATACATCAACGTCAGTCACAGACACATCGTATTAATTAATTTTTATAAGTAAACATTAACGGAGCAACAACAATTAAATTTACCTGACTGGAGACATTCTGCTAATGTATACTTTAAATACTTGTGTATTTCGTTCGCCTTGAATCTGATTTAAGATTTAGTTAAATGCGGAAATATTATATTTTTAAATCATTTTTAACACTGTTTTTAAATTGTACAATTTACAATTATTGTATCCACTCAATTTAAATAATTGTCAATGGTTTTTTTCTGAAAAGTGTTTTTTAGAAAACAATATTTACAGCTAGTTTAAAAGAAATGAAAACATTCACATTATAGTGTTCTTTAAAGTGAGATATTAATGATAATTCTGAGGTCAAAGTTGAGAACGGACAAAGTTAGAAAGTTTTAAATATTATTCTTATTTGAGGTAAATCCAAAATAGCAGAAATCCAGCTTAGCCTTGAAGTAGGGTTAATTTTAGAGTCTGGAACAGTATAGCCGTTTCTTCTGCAACTATGGTACAACTAAGTATGATTTTTGTGTAAACAGCGCCTGAGGTGCCCTCGTATCTTATAACTTTTTTACGTGTTATTTAATTTAATTTTTGATTTATAAATTTTCTAAAAGTAATTAAAATAACATAATAAATAAAATAATTGTTTTCTCGGGTTTTAACTAATGTTTCTGTTTAAATGCAAGATACGAAAATAATTTGTTCTTTTATTTAAAACAGTTTTGTATACTAAATTTATTCTTAAATCAGCCAGCAATTTAATATTTTGCACGTTTTTGCGTATTTAGAGATATATTAATATAAAAAGGAAATTTGTATTATAGTTAAAGCAATCGGCCCCTTACACTGAAAGTAAGCCACGTCTGTGATCGCGATTTTGACCAGATATTGCATATATGTCGTTTGTGTTCTACTAATATCTATTTAAAAATTCGTTAATCAAGAGCTCTATCGTGAAACAGATACAGTATATTATGATCGGTGCAAGAACAATGCAAAATTTTTATCACTGACCTAATTCCAAAACTAAATAAAAACCAACAAAATCTATTTGTTACAAAAAATGTCAGTTCGGTTCATTAGTTGTTAGTCAAAAGGTGAAAGTGAACGTTGGACGTAGTATATCAGGGATATTTATATATTTTATCTTGTTAATAGGGTCTCATCTTGTTTTCCTTGTGCTATACACTCATCCTTATAGTAAATCTTATATGATTAACATCGTGCTTTGGCGAAGGTTAAAGGTTCATTTTTGTTTTTCACTACTATCCCTGAACAATAATATATTTATTTCTACTTGCTATTTTGTACACGGGTTTAATGATTTTCATAATTAACTAAAATTTGAATTAAATCGGTAGAGATTATTTTGAGAAATTATGTAACTTATAACACAGCCTTGCCCGGTTTTGTTTTAGTCTTTTACCTATAGTTTGGGAACAGATATTTTTTGAAAGATGGCAACCAATATGATTTGTTTGGGTCTTTATAGGTTACACTTGAGACAAATTTAACCAAAATCATTAGAGCGAATTTAGAGAATTTGCAATATTGTTTTTGTTTCTGTCAAGTAATCACATATTTTGAATTATAAAAACACAAAGAGGCTCACTTATTGTGAGTACGGTCGTGACATTCCGAGGGACGATAGCTGAATTATAAAGTCTTGGGTTAAAACCCTCTCTTTCATCTTAATTATTAGGTCTGTTCTGTCCAACTCTTGTTCTCTTCCGACCGTGACGCTTTTATAGTATTCAAAGCCTGGGAGTCTTTATTTTATGTTAAATTTTCCCTTTTGTTTAAAAAAAGGGAATATTCTTTATTACTGTGCCCCCTCTCCCTCTTTTAAACACATATCTTTTGGCAGATAAGTTGGTACAGAATATTGTGAAATTGGATGATTTTTTTCTATAACTTCCAAAAGATATTTTTTGGAGAAATGTATATATATATATATATATATATATATATAAATTATATTAATGATTTATATAATATTCATATATATGATTTCCTCTGAATAGTGAATATGTTGAGAAAACTACTTGAAAATCGCAGAAGAAACTATCACAACAATAAATAGATGTTTCTATCAAAAATTTTGTAGTGAATGTACAGTCTCTTTCTTTAAGATTCCTTTGAATCTATGAAGTTGTAGGCCTAAAGACGCAATTATTTAAGAAAAATTCATTTGAATAAAAATATGTCTCTATTATACGAATATTCCTGGCTTTTCAACATAATATTGAAATCTTTCTTTGTAGACTACCATTCCAATCTCTTTTATATCTTTAGTAAACATTCTATGTCAGAAAACTATTTCAATATTTCACAAAAGAAGTCATATTTTGCAGCTTTTGTTGAAAACGTCTGATTTTTAGTTTCTTTATCTGATTTAAAGCTTTCTAAGCAGATACAATCATTTAATTGCTAAAGTCTGGAATAATATCGTGAAATATGTATGCTGTGAAGTTTCAAAATAAAATTTGTTTAAAATTTGAATAATATGGTGTTTTCAAAATGCAAGTTTGAGTAAGTGAAGAAAGTCATGTGATAGTACGAAAAGATAAATATCTCGATTTCGACTTCTCGACGTTTTCAGACATTAGGAACATATTGCCCGACTGTTCATTCATCTGTAGTATTTTTGTCATGGATTATCTCCAGAACAGAAGCCTACTTTTGAAAATGACAAGTAAAACTATCGACTTGTGACGAGTTTATCATTTTTTGTTTACTGAAATACTTGTTTAATGTTGACAAGTAAATGATAATATTTCCTTCTACTTCTATTAAAAGTTCTATTAAATTATATATTTTTTATCTTTGTTGAGGTTAGACGAAATCCATTCTTTGAATAAATGATTAAAATTTGAATCAAATATTTTTGTCATGAAATAATCTCAGAACACAGTTACATAGTAGTGACTAAGTTAGGCTAATATCTTTATTTAGTGGTAATAGTAAAGAAATCTGAAAACGTAGCCAATTAGCATGTTATTTTGATTTTTTTAAAGTACCTATGTGTATTTGTTTTTTGTAATTGTATTTATTCACTCTCCAGGCTTAAAATTTTAGAGTTTAAAGTCATTAATGTCAAATGCGGTTATAATGTCGACACATTTAACTTTCTCAGATTTGAGTTTTACTAGGCTGTTTCTATATATAACCTTTTAATAAATTTAAAATATTCCAGACCTTCTTAGTAGAAATAAAACAACCACATCGTATAATAACATAAAAATCTGTTAATGAACTTTTCATCACAAGTAACTATGCTTCTCCCATTGACCAGTAACTGTTTTTCTATGAAATAAAACACGATCCAATGAGAGAAAAATAACTTTTCAATACCTTGTCACTTGTACCAAGCCATTTCCTGCGTAAATATAAACACTCGCCAAGTTCCACTTGACATTTGTCGCTTGTCCTCTTGTGGAATAAACCCCAGGTGGTTTGTTTAACTTACAATTTTCTTGTATAATAATGGAATGGGTGTCATGTCGAATAAATAATTTTGTCTACAAAAACGTTTAAGGTTGACAATATTTAAAGGTGAATGCAATTTTAAATACTTATATATTAAATCAAGATTTTTTTTTGATGATTTTTCATAGAATTTAATTTATAGCCTTCTCCATTAGCCTGAATTAGTGTACCGGAAATCTATAAACTGATTAAACTACCACATATACTTGTTATACTTTATCACACTTACGATTTTGATCAAAGTTTACTCAAGTTTATCTTCTAACGACCCAAATAAATCGTATTGTTTTTCATCTCTCAAAAAATTCCGGTTTGGTGAATTTTCGGTATAACAATAAAAACAAAACAATTGGGCTTGGGGCTCTTACGTAATTTCTCGAAATTGGAAAAAAAACTATAAAACTTGATTCCGTCATTAAAATCTCAACTTTAATAAAATACTAGGTACCTCCGACAGCTCCTTAGGCCTTATTACATGAAGACCTGTTCGTTAAACTATAGAACATTTTGTTTGTTACAATAGTTTCAACCAAGAAAAATGGATTTTTCAAACAAAAATTGGTAATATCAAAGAGAGGCAATATGGAACTTTTAAATATGTTGATGATTCTTGCAGGATGTTTTTACTCAAATGTGAATCAACTTACACCAGAGGACGTATCCTTATACAAGCATAAAACCTGACTATTAAAAAAAAAAACAATGGGAACTCACAAAAACAATAGTATTGTACAGTATTTGTATCGCTGTAACCAATTCTTTAAAATTCGCCAGTCATATTTATTTTTATTACTGTTCAGCAAGAAGTTAAAAAAAAATTAACCATTGTAAGGCTTACCCTTTTCTTAAAATAGTAACCTATCCGCACCCAATAACCACACTCCGCATTATATAAACCTTGTCCTATTATATATATATTAATAGAGTATAAGTTATTTTTTCTTTACCCTAAAAAAAAAAAAACAAAAAAAAAACTTATCTTCGCTAGAAAGGAAAAAACTTTAGGGAGATATAATTTATTTAATTAAGCAATTGTGTGGTCCTACACATCAACTATTTGACGTTCATTCATATTTTTATCAATGTACTACTTATTTTTAAAAAAAATATCTGATTTTTTCCCTTTGTCGCTGTGGGAGGATTCACCCATACCTTTGTTGTGGTTCTTTCCCTTCTCCTTTTGTCAAACTTGTTGCACCCTACCTGGGGCATAATCACGTACGATTTAGATTTTGAAATTTTCATGGAATAGTTAATTGGGTTTATGTATAATCCCTATACCTCATCCTTGTGTTTGTCGGGAAATTCCTATCATTTCGTTTTCGCCAGCGAGGGTGACTGTGATGTTTACGGCATGACAGTCCTGAAAATTTGACTTTAGACCACTTTACATTGCCTATTCCACAAACCGCAGGCGGCAAGGGTTTAATATTAGATTGCCCTCTCCTATGCGCAGGGGGAACCATTCACGACAGTATGTACCGGCAAGGTACAATGGCAAAAAAGTTAAAGTTTCCCTTCTGTTTTACCTTTTATACAAGTTAATAGCCCCCCTCCCAATGGGTACGTTTTGGGATGGGTATGAAGGTATTTTTTGACTAAAATTATGTGTTTTCCTGTCAAGTTAGGTCAGTGCAAGTCTTAAGGTTATCCTGTTTCCCCTTTAGTGTTTAATTACTAATATTAACGTATATATAATATTCTAAATTAGTTTAAACGTAGTAGAAGTTAATTAGATTCGTTAAAAAATGGTAGCCAGGTGTGAGTTGTCCGTAGTGTAGGATTAGTTTATTGATCGCGAAAGCGTTTAACTAAAAGATCCACGAACCAGTCCAATTCCCAACTATTGCGTTGCATAATTAAGTATTTATGATAATTGTCCAAAAGTTTTCTTAGCTTTATTTAATAAATACCTTGTAATTTTCTTTTTCCTATCTAAATCCTAATGCCACCATTTTGTTCCATTACTTTTGGATACGGATTGCACAGGTCAGTTATTATTATATGAGTCGTTAATGGCCACTTATATAAGCCGCCATTGAATCAATGTCATTTATGTCTCTAACTCTCTTACTGAACGAATCAATTTTATCGGTTAATTCTTCATGTTAGAAGTTTCAGTTAGTTCTTTTGGGATTTCTGAACTTTAGGATTTCAGAATCAAAATTTAAATTCCCCAAAATATGACAATGATCAGATGTTAAAATTAGATCCGTGTCATGTCAGTCAGTTACAAAAGAACTAATATGCTCTGTGGAATTGTAATGCCAATGATTTCTTTCCTTACTTTGTTTCTAAAGGTAGGTTCATCACCAACATTAACTATCAGTAAACTTTTACTGGTAATAAATTTTAGGAGGGACTCACATCTAATGTTATTGAGCATCATGCTATGTGATAAGAGTTGGAGAAATAAATTATTATAGTTGATGGACCTAATCAACGTAAATACAATGTTCCACACTGATCTATGTTAGGCCTAACGTATCTTTGTGTTGAAATATTAAAGCTGATGGACCTAATCAGCTATGATAGTTGAGTATTACGAACAAGAAACAAGCCTACAGATTTATTAGTATTAATTAGAAATAATACATACTAATTGTTTTAAAATCTATTCACTCTGAAATAACGATGAATATTAGAAGAACTCGTAATACTCTCGCACTGAATTTTAAAGATAAAAATGTTTTTTGGCACACATTTGTTACAAGACAGAGTCAGAGTATTTGCCGAGTGATTCGTGATTCATTTACTGCGCATGCGCGAACGTTAACTACTATAGATTTATTTTTGTTGTAATAACCCAATTATTTCTTTTTAAGTTATCAATATGAAACAAAGTCTAAAAACGTCCTCAAAAACACTACTATAAGCTTGCAAAGTTTCATGGAGATTGGTCCATGGAGATGCGAACACATATTATCATAAAAATACATAAAAAACATTATCATTTCATTACTCAACTTCTAATTAAGACATAAAAAAAAACAAAAAAAACCATTAATCTGAGTGGAAACTATAATGTTATGAATTAGATAGAATAAAACTCGAACACAAGATCTCACAAAATTACTTTAAATAGTAAACGCAATTTTTATGAGATCCTGTGTTCGAGTTTTATTCATCTAATATTATCTCACAATATAATAAAGTATTATACCTTAATTTTTCCGTCAGTGAACTTATTTCTCTTTACTCTTGACGCGTTTCGAGATTTTTATCCCATCATCAGAAATTCCCTCTATGGATGGAGGTCGTCAAAACTTTAAATACACAAACACATACACATAACACACAACACATTTAAAAAACACAGTCTGTAGATGCGCATCTTACGGCTTGAGTGCATATCCGGGAGCCGTAAGATGCGCATCTACAGACTGTGTTTTTTAAATGTGTTGTGTGTTATGTGTATGTGTTTGTGTATTTAACGTTTTGACGACCTCCATCCATAGAGGGAATTTCTGATGATGGGATAAAAATCTCGAAACGCGTCAAGAGTAAAGAAAAAGAAGTTCACTGACGGAAAAATTAAGGTATATTACTTTATTATATATATTAGTGACTTGGATACTGGAAAAATGAATCCATTATCTAACAAGTCAAGCTCAATAATTATTTATATGTTATCAATTGTTATTAAAATCGGTTTAATAGTTTTTAAGAGCTGATAGGACAAAATATACGCCCTTACAGATTTATCATTATAGATATCAAAATATACATCTTTTAATTCATAAAAGGAAGGACTTATCGTCCCGGATGCAACAATAAATTGGTTTATACACTGATGAGGCACTGGGAATCACCCTTAGAGTTTATGGGGAAAGATTTCCTGTAGTGCCTAATCCCATAACAGTGAGTGAGAGAGGATACAATGAAAGTATTTTTGGAAGTCTCAAAATATTTAACTTACAAGTCCTACCCTCTTCGGAATTAAACTACTGCAAAGCAATTTGGAAATATTTTTTCCTATGTTTTTATGTAATTAAAAAAAAAAACTATTTACTTTCCATTTGTTCTGCCATTATATTACGATATTTCAATACTACTCTATGTAGGCACATTAATTATTTACTCAATTTTGTTTCTTATGTTAAAATTTGGTGTCTCTAAAGTAATACTGACATAGTAGAAGAAAATTAAATTCAAAATAGGTATTTTGGAATCCTCAGGTTTGTAAATTGTTGTTACAAGAACGCTGTGTTTATAACGAAGTAAAAACAAATTTGCATGATAAAGAAATTGGATCTTTCAAAGACATGTGTAAAATCCTACTTTCACAAAGACGTTGGCATACGTTGAATGAACATTATGTAATTCTAAAGCAGTTAGATATCGGAAACACATTAGTCATTTGTATTAAATATGCATCATGTCTTCTCCCAACTCCATGATAAATGTTCCCGGATGGTAGAATAGACACGATAATGCTTTAGTTTTACGGTATTTAGTTTTCTAGTTATTCTTAATAGAATATTTTATATTGTTCATCTAACTTTATCAAACATTTTTCCTTATTGTTATAATGTAAAACACCTCTTGATCTTCATCGCATTAAAAAAAGGAAAAAAAAAACACAAAATAAAGACTCATCGATCTCGAATATTCTAATCTATGTCGGGAAAAAACAAGAGTTGGTCAATAGAGAATTGATAAAAAAGATGAAAGAGAGTTCTCTAACTTAAAACTAGACGGAATAAGGTGTAAATCTGGTTTAGTGAGCCCGTAAGGATAAAATATTTTCTGACGTTTCCACATTTTGAGGGAGGAATTCGTGATATTGATATCTTTATTTTAAAAAAATCGAGGAATCTAATATGCGCACAACTTTCCAATGTTCCTTTCATTTTTAAAACAAAACATAACGCTTAATACATTCCACACACAGATGCCTAATGTAAAAGTAATAATGTTTGGTAACTTTCTTTGGGAGACAGTTTTCCGTATTTACAAACACGACGGCTCGTGATGAATTACGCAATTTGTTAACCTGGAACAGTGGAACAGCCTATGGGCGGGAGATTTTGTTATTTATTGCAAAAGCGTTTTAACTGTATTAACAACAGTTCTACTCTCATTCACAATGCCAATATTAAGTGACCCTTTCAAATATTTAAATGCTGCGGGAATGATTTACAATTCCAAACGTTTAGAGTGTAAGAATTTTAATATTTTTTCTACACAACAGGTGAAAATCAATGAAATATTCGTTGACAAATTTAAAATAACATAATAAAGTGACTTTACTAAATACTTGGTAACGCGCAGAAGTTCTGCGAAATCGAAAAACATTTCTTTAAAAATACGATGAAATCAGCTGTTTAAATAATGATCATAAACTACATTAATGTTTGATTATTTTCACAGCACAATAATTTGATTTAATGAAAGATAGTTTATGCAATATTGTATTTCTAGACATTACAATAGTATGACTTTCCGCAACACTTAGTTCAATTAATCAGTTATTGATGTAATATCCTAAACTACATTTAATTGTATATTTTTTTAATTATAAACAGTCAACTGTTCATTTTGTTATACTGTTTATCTCTATGGTAACGCTTAAGAAATTATTGGCTGCATTGTCTCTCCGTATATTTTAAAAGTGGTCTTCTCAAACTTTTTAAAACTATGTATATTTTTTTTTCTGGAAAAACAATTTATTTTTTGACCACCATAGGTCAGAATTATTTTCAAAATGAAGTTACCCAAGTTCATCCTTTGCTTCACAATTTTGAAACACACCAACCACTTGCAAAATTAATATTGATATAAACGGACTTCAAAAAGGGATCCTATTTGTTATCATAAAAATCTAACGAATGTAATTCTGCATCAACTTTAAGTTAGAAAATATTCAATTAGAACTATAAATTATCTTATAGCGAGCAGGAGGTCTTCATTGTCAAGTGGCACAGTGAATGGGGGGGGGGGGGGGGTTGACAGAGATTCAGAATTCTAGACAACGGATCTTATATTGTCATTGAATAAATTCTATTAAAACTCCATTTAAAGTCGCTGTAGTGAGCAATACTAGAAACATATTTTTAATTCAATGTTATATAAGGTTCGTCGAAAAAGATATAATTATTATTTTATGGGGAAGGGGGAGAGGATTGAAGTTGAGATGTGAGTGAAAGGCTAAAATCTGCGACTATCACCTTAACACAACAGAGTAAAGTAAACTATGTTAGCTTTAAAGTAAACTTAAACAAAACAAAAGAATGAAAATAAAACAAAATTAAAACTAGTTAACAATGGTAAACTTTTATAACATCAACAGAAAACTTATTACGGGGCTCTGCAATTACTGTCTTTAGTATTAAAAGATGGAATCAATTATTCAGCGAAAACAGTTTCTTGGGGGTGATCCAAAAGAGATTCAAAATTATGAGTTTTTCTAAAAACATAAACCTCCTCGACAAATCCTCAAAATCAATCTCCTCGCCAAATTCTTTAAAACAATCTTGAAAGTAAAGCATGCGTAACAAGACCAAAAGACAATATCTACGGTGATTTTGGCTAATGTTCCTGAAAATATAATCTCCAAACATCCTAATAAAGTCGGTCACTATTACAAGAAAATTGTCTATACTTTGTACGTTATAATGTTAGAGACAGCAAAATTTAAAATAAGGATCAAAACTGTGTAAGTACAAATGTGTCTATGTATTGAAATATTGTAATATAATGCAGAACAAGTGGAAAAATGAATGTTTTTAAATTTTTTATATTAATTATTTTCTTATACTTTTTGAGTTGTATGATCCCGATGTCTTGTATATTTAAGACATCGAACTTCCAATTGTACATTCAGTATGGGATTATGGACTACGGGTTATCTTTTTCCGCATAAACTTTGAGGGTGGTTCCCAGTACCTCATCAGCACTTAAGTCAGTTTGATACCATACCCCGATGGATAAGAAGCCCTAAATTTTATGAATTAAAAAATGTATATTTTGAAATACATGATATATTATGTAAATAGAACGTAAGCTTGTACCACAGACTAAGCATAATTAGGGTTAAGTTGAAATCAAGTTATACTCATGGGCTCATTTAGAATGGATACGGGTTAGGTAATCCCATGTCAAACTACCTAGATCTACACTTCTTTTCATGTAGTCTTGTGTTAGGTCCTTCTTTTTCATTTTCTCTATCATGTCTCTCTCAACGAACTCTTGTTCTTTTCCGTCCTTTTTGCTACTAAAATATTTGAGGGCTAGGGATCTTTATTTCATATTTTTTTCTTTTTTCCTAGGCGATGATGATCAAGAGGTTTGTCGCCTTAAAACAAAATGAAATAAAGTTTTGAATGATACCGAACTTTTAAATTTAGACAATTATTCACAAATAGTAATTCTTTACTTGTAACTTTGCACAATCTTTTGGAACATTTTACCAAAATGATAACAGAATTAGGTAAAGACGATTTTGAAAAATGAAAATATGGGATATTTTTTGGTTTATTTTCTACACTCTCAGGAGCTCGTTATAGCGAGTACAGACCTGACAATCTGGAGTGAACTGAATCTACACTTTTTTCATGTTTTCTTGTATTAGATCTCTCTTTAATCTTTCATTACAGATCTCTCTAGACCATCTCTTGTTACTTTCTGACACTGGCGCTATTATATTATTATAGGGCTAGTGGTTTAATTTTACGCTATTTTATTCATTTTTATATAAAGTGATGATCACCAAAAGATGTTTCGTCTTTAAACAACAAGAAAAATTTTTTTTACCAATTACACCTGAACCGTTAAATTTGCGAAAAGGTAAACAATATGATTTTCATAAAGCTGCTCTAAATATGGATAAAATATGCTCACATATTACAATTTAATCAGTCTTATCGTTTTGATTGTAGAGTACTACATAAATAATAGACGCTATTCCAAAAATAACCATTTCCATCTCTGGAGAGATTAAAATGAATATTTCCACAAAAAACACAACCACGATTTTTCGTCACGTCACTTTACTTTCAGTATATGTAAGAAATTAAAAAGTTTATATAAAAATATTCAATGTTACCCTAAAGATATATCGTTACCATCAAACAAAATTTTAATACCATATGTAATAAAATAGTATTCCTTTGAGATAATGTGAAAACCTGTTATTAATAGATGACAGTAAGATATCGGAAATACATTAGTCAAGTAAGGAGATTATGGAAGTTTAACTGAAGCGGCTGTAGACTAACCTTATGTGATAAATGTATAGAAAACTGAATCAATCATTTTTATTGACGAATTTGAATTACAAATGAAAATATGATCTAGCATATTATTCTGCAAAATCCTAAAGTCATTAATAAAGAGTTGCTACTTGAAGATACAATAAAACTTGCGTTGAATAGAATAAATACACATAGATATACATTAAAATTGAGCCTCCAAATTTTTATTTTAAAATTATTGGTGAATATGAATATATCAATTGAATGAAACGGGTAAAATGAGCAAAATCACAAGTCAAAAAACTGAAGCTCAACTTGTTTCTTAAAGCAATATTGATTTATTTACTGGTATATTTATGTTAACCTATTGTGTTTATCAATGTGGTTGAGCAAAATTTTATGCTATTTTTGGAAACAATTACAGTAAAAACAGAAGTATGTATTTGTCATAGCATGGAATATAAAATTTTCACCAGTTTTAATCAAATTGAAATTGTCAAGATAATTTATCAAAAACAGTAACTTGTAGCAAAATTGATTAAAATTAGTTAAGTGGTTTTCAATGTATAGGTCCTGGAGAGATTTTAAACGTCTGTAGGGACTAGTTGAAACTACATACAACGATCATACATAAATATCGACAATAAGCTGTACATTCATTAGCATAATGTCTCGAGTGTGGATAAGTCAATTATGCTGCTCAACTCAAGTTTAGCTACAGAACTTAATCAAAACAATGTATGTGCGACTGATGTTAACTTGATAAGTTTAACATTAAATACTATTTTCGTAGATATAACTGTTAATACCGCCTTGGCAAAAGTATTTTTAAAGTAATGTTCACCGAACTGATTATTTAAATAATTACGAATTTGGTTTCATTCCAATAAGGACTTCATCTTTCGAAACTGTCTGTCTCATTTATAAATTCCAAAGCAACAAGTTGTACTTTCTACTAGTTCCCATATAAATAAAATCATTTGCTGGTCTCATATATATATATATATATATATATATATATATATATATATATATATATATATATATATATATAAATCAATACTTCCCTTTATTGTTTGAATTTATAACACCAATAGGATAAGGAGAAGCAAAAAACACTAAAAAAATGTTCTTAATGTGCACCCATACCATAAGAAATAAAATAAAAATTTATTTATTATACTTGTGGCTGACTAAACAACATTAAATACATTTTGTTAAGGGAAATTAGCTTGTCAATTACAAATTATTATTTAATATACCATTTCTAAAAAAGAAAATATATTTTCAGAAATCATTTCAGGTTAAATTAAAAAATTACCCCTAATTTTGTTCTATGAAATAAATCTAAACAACTTATAAACCAAGATTAATGAATGAATACGACAATTTGATTATGTTCTGAAGTACAGTGTCAAATATGGAATAACGAGTGATTGCTTTTACATGAATCGTGAAAAAAATTGGCTTCCCAGAAACTTTATATCATACAAAGCCAAACTAAAGAACCAATTTGTTAGGATATATGCAGCTTAAAGATAAACCTTGAAAATATATCCATTGTTATTGTAGGATTACTAAAGCAGAGAAGATCTACACATGCGTTAAAACAAAGACTTTTACAAGGATCGCAAGAATTAAAGATAATAACTTCATCAAATATGGATTGTTGCACTAGAAAATTTAAATCTTATAGATAGACAATTAATGGATACAAAACCGTAACCGTTATGATAAAGAAACTTATACAAAAGACCATGCAATGTGCTTAGTTAGCAACACAAAATTACAAATAAACGTACTTTAGTTTTTTAGTTCTTCCAATAAAATTCCTCAGAAATATAATAGATATTACTTGTACGTGTGTATTCTCTGAAGTTCGGTAAATATAGTGTAACGATTCTCCAGAAGAGCTAGGGTGACAAATGGGAAAATCAGAATTTGGGATTTTTAATTTGTGAATATATTCCCTTTAGCAGTTGAATAAAAAAATACTAAAATAAGAATAACTACACTACATCCTTCATCCTTATGTCCGTCTTATTTACTTTCCATTTGCGTAAATAATATTCATCTACAGTCATCTAAGAAGTCTAATAAATTTCATCAAAATCAGTCAAACGTTTGTCAAAATAATACGAGCTCTACCAATAAATTCCTTTGAAAGTCGTTACCTTGGAAACGTTACTTTTGCAAATTTTACTATTTGCCACTTCAAAATACCTAATAAATTTTTGGTCGGAGAATTTATAATTTAGTAGAGTTGCTATGCGTTCAAAATGACATTAAATAAAATTAATTCAGAATACTTTCAAAATATATGTCTGTTTAACTGTCAAAAGTGAGACATTGGATTTAAATATCAGTTACGGTCCAAAGATCCTAATATCTTTTTATATACAGTAGCTTCATCTTCAATGAGTTTCAAAGTCAGAATGCGATTACAACACATAAACTTATTTTCGTTAAACTATTCAACACGCCCAGTAATAAGTAATAAATATTGAGTTGGACAAATACTGTTGTGTAGGACAGTAATGTATAATTGTTATAATTATTATGATACTGAATTTAATATAGAGTTTTAGCTAGCACAGACGGTCCTGACTTTAAATTGAAAATATATTTTTTTCAGTTCTTATTTAAAAAAAATTAAGATATGATGTTTGCTTACATTGAGGAATTTCTTATTTAAACACTTGAAAATTGATAATACATTTGCAACAGTTTTTTAATTTGAAATATCTGCAATTATTCTATGTTGAAGTTTAAAAAACTTCAAATGAAACTGGAATATTGAAACATAAATTAGTTGCAAATTGAAAAGAATACAAATGTTAAAAACAGCAACGCTTGATGATTCCTTTGAAAAATTATTCACTCAAACAATAGATTTTTAAAGGCGTCAACAGAAGAGAAGGTGGCAGTAGCCTGTTTATGGTGCAGATTAATTTAGCAAAATCATTTGTAAAAGACCTGTCATCCACATCGCTTCAGATACGTTTGTAAATAATGGAACTGTTATTTTTGGGCAGCAAAATAAAAAATTGGAGTATAAATGAAAACAAAAAAAAGTCAGAAAGTGTGTGACAACAGTATGTGTAGAGGTCTAAAACAGTCTTTGTTTTAATTTTAAACTTTGTAAATAATTTTACCTGAGGTAAATACAAATAAAATGCCAAAACTAGTCTAGCAGTTAAACAAACATTTTTGTATTATTGTTAACAAATAATATTTTTCAATAAATATTGAAAAACGAAGTGTTTAACTTTAATTAAAACAAAACCATTTATTATATTTTATTTCATATAAAGAGTCATTTTTCTTTTATAATTGGGAAACAGCTATTGAACGTACAAAAGTATTTTCCACCCTGCATTTTAAGATGCCTGCATTACGGAATAAGGAAAAATGTAAGTTTTCCATATGTTAAGTAGAAAAAGTAGACATTGTTCAAAAGTTGTAAAACATTTCACTTAAAGTAAGTGGAGAGAAAATGCAACCACTTATACGTAAAACTTTACCATACTGATCAGTATATAAAATACTGGTTTTTAACTCATTTGATATTGATGGTTTCTTCATATTATTATTTACGTTTAATAGGGCATTTGGCAACAATTGTGTATATAAAAAACTAATACACGAAGAATATAAATCAATTCTCGAAATGAAGTGACAAAGTTAAAATATGAAAAAAGTGAAAAAAATAGCCTAGAGACAAACAGGAAACTATAACTAAAACTAAGGTGTTTTAACCTTTAGCCGAATACAAAACTAAACCGAATTGAAACGCGAAGAGGAAATTAGTCTAGACTAAGGATTACGCTACAAGGGTTTGGCTAGTAGTCTATGTTGTGTTTTAAATTTTTTTCGTGTTATAAATTTATCACTTGAAAATGGGAGTTGATTTATATTCTCGATACGTAGTTTTTAATTTTTACTTTAAAAATAATAGCAAATGTCCTATCAAACCGTATTAATAATATAGTAATATCGGGGATGGGGGGGGGGGCAAAAAGTAGAGTAAGAAAATACATTATAGCCGAAATGATGGGTTTTATGTATTAATATGCAAACAATATCTTTTACTCATAAATGTGGACAAATTTTCTTTCATTCAAAACTAAAATTGTGTAAAAATAATCAGAAGGTTTACGATGATTGGCCACTTTAAATCAGCCTCCAACTTCAATATATATATATATATATATATATATATATATATATATATATATATTTATTTATTTTTCCATAATTTATTAAATCAAAATCATTAAACTGTGAGCTTAGTTCTCACACACAATCACACAAGGAAGTAAATAAATTATAAATTATGATTTTTCTTATAAAGTCGAATCTTTAATTAATGCAGTCAAGGTTTTTTTAACAATTGTTGTTATAACTCACTAAGTATTATTATGCGTCGAAATGCACGTTGCACTGAAATTACAGAATTGAATTCAGTCAGCAATAAAACACACTTTGCTTTTATCTTTATTAGAGAATATAATAACACACTCCACACAGAACACTACATAAAACACAAAACACACTACCACAACAATCGAAGAACTAATTTTGAGGATACAACAGCTGTTAAAACAAACTTTTGGGTTATAGGTTATCAGCGATACCAATACAACACCACAAAATTTCTCTACTGTCTTAGTATGAATTAATGAAACCCCACTATTTTTGTATGATAACCCTGTATAGTTACTGGCATTGTTAAACTTAATTATATACTAAAAGTAGAGATAACGAGAAAGTTAATTCTGGCCTTAATTCCACTGACGGTTACAATTATTGTCCTTGCCAATAACTGAAGCAGTTGTTTGAAGTTAGTTACAATGTACAGAACAATACAGTATATGCTGGCATTTAAAATCGAACGATAAAATATTCCGAAACTTCTTTCTTATTAACTTTTAATAGGAATATATTATCTATCTATTATAGGCTACTACATTTTTTGCCAACATAACAGGCAAAATAAATGTAATATTTGTGCATATAACGTGGAAAAGAACAAAAGTGTGGTAATGAGTTTTAATAAAACGTTTGGTGTGCATTGAAATATTTGCTCCTCAAATTAAAATATTGTAGTCTATGTTTATAGGGAAAAATTAAGATTTTTAATAGCGTTAAAATTTCAAAAATCGGTTGAATAGTTTCAGAGATTACCTTTAAGAAACACGTCCCTTTGTCAGATTATTAGATACTAATTAGAGATCTCTCACTGATTAATTTAGTTCCCTTGATATATTATCATCTCTTGTTGTCTAAACTATTTGGTCTAATATTAAGCCAGATAAACGAGGTTATCGTTTTATTTTCATCGATTGAATTTACTTTTAACGCGTTGATTTTAATCAAATGAAACTTAACTTTTCATTAAAACTTTAATAAAATCTCTTGAGCTGTTTTAAATATATTTTGTTTTCAAAGACGTCGACTATAGTTTGTTTTAACTTTTTATCCTATATCTTTCAAACTGACAATTTGGGGGAAATGAGATTTAAAGCTATATTTATAAAACATTTCGTTGATATCGCTTTAGATGAATTTTAATAAAATATAAATTTTGTCTGATTGGTGTCCTTAAATTTTGAATATTCAGAAACACATTTCCCCCATGAATTTTTGAATTCAATTAAATCAAAACAAACGTAATTTAACAATATCAACAGTTTATTTCACCATTGCTCAAAAATAACTATGCGTCAATGTATAATAATCATCAGTTTTATCATTGTAATTGTTTAATAAATTGTATATATTTATGAAAATAATTAACATAAGAATGTTTATTGTAATTTACAACACATTTTAAAATAAACTCAATTTACTTCTATACATACACCTCTTGATTGAAACAAATTGATGCACAATTATCGTTGGATCATTCTGTATGTCATGTCCAAGAATACTATACATAGTATCTATCCGGATACTAATTTACACGACAACAGTAATATTTATATTAAGTATGGTTTGTATAAATTTTCATATTTCTCCAAAATTATATCGTTATATTTATATGGGTTCATACAAAAAATCAACCTACATGTATTACTAACCATGTTTTACAGATAAAGGTATGAACCTACATTTTTAGGAAAGTTACATCGAAATTAAAATTTTGAGCAAAACTAAGGTTTGTAGAGATAACTCCACGTTGTAAGGATAGTAATGAGTATCATTGTGTACAGATTATAAATTGCAAAAAAGGCAATTGTTTTAGGATTTGTGATTATGTAAAAAGCACTTTTTAAAAATTAAAAAACCTCTTTTTTTAATATCTAAATAAATTACCAAATTTCTCCTAATTCAATAAGTCGAAAAAATCAAGCACCAAACGCCATATTGGGAGAGAAGTTATCCAGTTTATATATATATTCAATTACATAAACAATCATTTATTAATGTTCAACAATGTTCCGTTTAAGGAAGGAGATACACAATAATAATGTTTCAAGAAATAACTTGTTCCTTCCAGTCTGTGCGGATTCCTTCTGGCAGTGTTATATCGAAATAAGATTCTATAAGCCGAAAAACAACCAACAGCGCCAAACCTTGGTAAAATTTAAGCAGTTTAGATATAGACAATGAATAAAATAAACAATCAATTCTTAATGTTAAACAATAGAAGCGAAACTTGAAGCTTGGAGACACACAATACAATTCTTGCATGTGACAACAAAGGTCTGTCAGGATTTTCCATCTGGGGATGTGATATTGGAAGTAAATTAAATGAGCAGAAACAAAGAACAATCAGCGTCAAATTGGGGGAGAATTTAATTAGATAAGACATACAAAATCTATAACATAAACAATAAATAATTAACGTTTTACGATAAAAGCGTTCCTTGGAAGGAAATGCACAATAAGACTCTTGCACGTAACAGCAAGGGGTTGGTAGTCTGTCTGGGTTCTTTCTGGCAATGTCATAGTGAGAAGTAGATTTAATAAGGCGAAACAATTATCAAGCAGCGCGATATAAGAGGAGATTGTTAGAGTTTAAAAATAGAAAAACAATTTTACACAACCAGTTCTTAATATTTAACTATAAATGAGAATCTTGAATGAAGAAAACGTAATATGATTTTTGTATGTAATATCAAGGGTCTGTATTCTTTTCATCAATGCCATTTTGAAAATAGATTAGAAAAGCTTTAATAATCAACAAGCAACATCTTATTGGGAGTGAAATTGTTCACTTTAGATAGAAGAAACCAACAACTTTAAATAATTATGAAGGAAGGAAATAGACAATAGAATGTAATAGCAATGATATGTCAGCCTGTCTGGATTCCTTCTGGTGATGTCATATTACAAGTAGAGTCAATCAGCAGAAACAATCAACCATATCAGAGCCATATCAGAGGAGAATGTATTATGTTTAGACGTAAAAAATTAATAACACAAACTATCAATTATTAGTGTCTAAGAATGAAGCGAAAGTTGAAGGAAGGAGATACAGATTAAGTTTGTTTTGTGTAACTATAAAGGTCTGCAAAGCTTCTATCCGTTGGTGTCATATTGGAAGTAAACTCAATAAGCAGAAGCAATCATACCACAGCTCCATATTGGTGGAGAATTTAACAAGTTTATTCTTAGAAAATCAATAGTGCAAACAACTAATTATTAATATTTGACAATGGAAGTGACCGATCAAGGAAGGAGGCACAAAATAAAACTTGGAAGTAAGGGTTTGACGTGCTTCCTTCTTTGTGTCATATCAGAAGTCGATTATATAAGACGAAAAAATATTTAAAAAAAACGACATTTTGACGAAAAATTAATGCAGGTTTATCACGAAAAATCAATAATACAAACAATAATGTAATGAGTACATGTTTCAGTGTAACGTCGAGATAAGTTTAAATTGTTTAAAAATAAATTTTTACATTTCGGCATGACGTTAGTACTAATGAGTATATGTTCCATTGAAACGTCGAGATAACTGTTTTCAATTTGTTTCAATATTAGTTGTTATATTTTGGTATAACGTTAGTACTAATGATTACATATTTCATTGAAACATCGAGTTAAGTTTTCAATTTGTTTCAATATTAGTTGTTATATTTTAGTATGACGTTAGTACTAATGATTACATATTTTATTGAAACATCGAGTTAAGTTTTCAATTTGTTTCAATATTAGTCGTTATATTTTAGTATGACGTTAGTACTAATGATTACATATTTCATTGAAACATCGAGTTAAGTTTTCAATTTCTTTCAATATTAGTTGTTATATTTTAGTATGACGTTAGTACTAATGATTACATATTTCATTGAAACATCGAGTTAAGTTTTCAATTTGTTTCAATATTAGTTGTTATATTTTAGTATGACGTTAGTACTAATGATTACATATTCCATTGAAACATCGAGTTAAGTTTTCAATTTGTTTCAATATTAGTTGTTATATTTTGGTATAACGTTAGTACTAATGATTACATATTTCATTGAAACATCGAGTTAAGTTTTCAATTTGTTTCAATATTAGTTGTTATATTTTAGTATGACGTTACTACTAATGATTACATGTTCCATTGTAACGTCAAGTTAAGTTTTCAATTTGTTTAAATATCAGTTGTTATATTTTGTGGACGCATATAATTTGTTGTTGTTTTAATATCATGTTTACATACTGACGACAACGAATACGGAAGGATAGATTTTGAAAACCACTTTTCGGTTTTCTGTGGCCATGTAACATGAAGTTCATTCATAAAACGGAGGTCCAAATCTTGTGCGATTACCAAACTTGCCCAATACTTCGTATACTGGGTAAGTAAAAATGTATTCAAATAAGTCGATATATGACGACAAAGTTTGCGTTATAATGTCCTTACAGTAATAACATTATTTAAATATAAAGTTAGAGAGATCCTGGTACGTCCTGTAGCCTTTTTATTTGTTTCTTTTATAAAATTAATGCAAAATGATAATACAACCCTACCATATTTGAAATTATTTTTTGTTTTACCACTACTTGAATTTATAGAATTTTTAGACGGTTCTTAAATAACCCAGAAGCTTTGCTTCTTATGGCAAATATAGATATAATTGAAATATTACCCTACCTAAAAAGTTAGAGATAAGAGTAAATTGTCTAATATCCGGAGAGAAATACAACTGGACTGCAATTTTGTTAATTTAAAATCATCAAAAACTTAAAATCATGTTAGTTGTCATGCAAATGTAAGAATATGGCTTATATATAATATAAGAATGGGTTATATGCCGTTTTTTAAAAACAAAGTCAACTTTTAAAGCAACCAAATGACCAACGTGATCAATTTTGTCTTTTATGTTTCTTAATAAAATAATAACGATATATTTTGAATTTTATAAAATAATTAAATTATCGCTTTATTGCGGAAAGACGAGAAAATTCAATTATTGGATCAGTCATAATTACTTGGATAACTTCGGGGGGGGGGGGCGGGGAGTCGAACTTTGGGAACGAGATAAAGCAATTTAAAAGTAATTAGAGGAAACAAGTAGCCCACTTAACTATGTAGCATCCCTCCCTCTCCCACAGCACTCTTCTATGCTTTATGGATATTATATTTTACCTCTAAGTAAGCGTAATGTACATTGGGTTTCTTCCTTATAGCAAAGTTCAGAAACTAAACTATTTCGGAATTTTAGTTCAAAAATCCCAAAGTAATATAATGAACATAGCATAAACTTTCCTATTCTCAACCATCGCAAAAAATCAATTAAAACAAACCCATAGTCACAAAAAATGTAATTTCGGTAATTTGTTAATCAAAAAGTTAAAATGAACCATGGATGATGTCTAGGAAAAATATTTATATATTTAAAGTTTCTCCGCTTGTGACATTAACCTGAGCTCAGTTTAAAAGTTTAATTATTGTCAGGACTCATGTTTGTTTTTATTAATTATTCGTGAAAAGTAAAATTTTTTTTACTTGAAATTTTTGTATTCGAGTTTGAGTTATTAAACTTCATATTTTACTAACATTTAAACAATATTGGTAAAGCAGATTTTGAGATTTTAGTTATTTTATATAGCACCTTTTTTTATCTATAATTCAGGAACTACAATTTTTGTACAAATGAAGACGAATATATTTCGATTGTATCCTTAGAAGCTACACATAAGCTGTCATCTAAATCTTTATAGTCTTTTTTAAGACAATAGTTATTTTGTGTTTTTTCTTATGGAACCTACAAACAAAATTTGAGTTATCAAAAATTCTGAGATATTGACAAAATATGCCCAGTTGATAATTTTATAAAAATTGGTCTGCACGTTTCAGCTGTAAGAGCACTCCACATACGATACACGGGTGAGATCATTCCATAAACCACTGTTTTGTCCAAAGGACTTCAAAACAGATTATACTAAAAAACTCAACTTTAATGTTTTGACCAATGACATAACTCTGACTATATGTGGGAAAGTAAAAATTGATTGAAATGTCTGACCTCTTATACCTTGGCACTAACTTTCTTTGTTGTTTTTTAATTCTGGGAGGAATCTAGAAGTATCAGTCTTAGATGGTCTAAAGAATATCAATACCATATTTAATGTAAACGCAAAGGACTGAAACAAGTTAAATATTGTGAACAGAATATGAAAGTAAGAAAGAAATATCTGTAACAAATAAATTGAATTGTGAAAACTTCTTTACACGTTTTGCTGACAAAAGCATTGAGGCACATTGGAGGAGTGCTAGAGGACTTGGGGGCTTGACAAAATGCAATAAAAGCTGTGTTCACAATACTGTCATCCTTATTGCTATAATTTATTCGGACATTTTGCCATCTCTTATATGTTTTCCTGGCTTACATTTTAGAAAAGGTATGAAAATAACTTCACAATTAATATTTCTCAAGATATTTGTACATTCAGGGATTTTTATGAAATTATCCGTAATTTCATCTCATGGCGGATTGACTCAGCGTACGTTATAATGTTTTACAAGTTCTATGTGAAGAACATCAGCGTTGTTCAAATTAATAATATAATAATGTGTTAAATCTGTTTATTTTTAGTTATGTGATAGGTGAACAAATCAATGTCTGTCTGTTATCGTCATAATTACAGGGCTCTACAGCGCAAAGTTCAACGTTTTTAGGGAGGGAGTGAGAGAGAGAGAGAGAGAGGTTAAATAAGAGAGTGTGGGAGAGACACAAAACTAAAAGATTATTTCCGTTTAATAATAAATTCCTCTAAGTTTTAAAACGGCTGCTATTCAAATCTACTTACAACAATTTATATATTTTTAGCATATAGATTGATAGGAAATAAGGTACTAATAGCAAAAAGCATTATCAATAAAAACAAATATTGATTATGTGACATGTACAGAGTTATTTTAAAAATCAACAATAATAACTCTAGTGCATTACATTTTGAAAAATGGGTTTTTGTATATGGAAGAAAATAACTATAATATGGCATTTTAAAAATGTATTTTCCTTGTTCTTGACTAATCTAGCATGACCCAGCAACTTACAGTTTGGTCGGCAATGGACCAATGTACTGAAACACTAAAATAAATCATTTTTATTTCCAAGAGTAGTTTTTATTATCGATATACTTGTTGGCATTGCTCGGAAATTGTGCTCAATGGTTTTGGACAACAATTTAAAAATAACCTGTTAATTGATTGAAATCTGCTGTTCAGATAATTAATATTGTTATATTGATGTCTTTGGTATTTTTATACTAATCACTAAATTGTCTTTATAATTGTTTTAAAAACATATAAATTGTTGGTTTCAATTAAAAAAAGTTTTTGTCATATTATAATAAATTATAAACGGTATTGTGAATTTCGTAACAACACAAACCATCAATATTCTGTTACACTAATCTAAATTCGTATTTTTTTTTAAATACGCTAGTCAGTTGTTAGTTTTTGTTACACTAATCACTATTTCAACCATTAGGTATTATTGGTTACATTTTCACTCCGTGTATTTTAATTGAAATTCTTTTCGCGCTTTATGAAGGTGTATTCATTTTTTTATTAAGTTTATGGATTAGAAAGTATACCTTTATGTAATCGGAGTTGTAAAGATCTTTTAGAATCCTATATAGAGTTGCAAGATAAATAGGAGATCGTAACTTTCGTAAGTTCAACTGTTGTTTCATAATTTTAAAAACAAAATAAGATTTACAAAATTAAATACAAATTATATTTACTGTAATAGTTTATCTTTATTACATACTAAAAGTACAGATAACGAGAAAATTACTGCTGGCCTTAATTCCACTGAAAGTTACACCTATCGTTTGCAATAACTGAGGCGCTTGTTCATGTTTGTACCTAGAGTAAACACACTTTCTAATATTTAAAGTCAGATAATAAAATATTATGATTTATTAATAATTTTTGTCAGTGTCGTTGTCTTTTTGTACTCAGAATGTATTATATATGGTTTAGATGAAGTTTTATTTACCAACATAACAGGGGGAAATAATTGTAATAATTGTGTAGATAACATTGAGTTAAACTTTGTTATATTGATGACTGATGACTCTTTAGATATTAATTACACTAATTATTCTCCAAACCTTTTAGATGAAATTATTCAATACCAAGACCTGCTGTAAAGTGAAAAATCACTGAATTTATTCACAACACATAAGTTTGTGAATCATTTGGTATTCAGAATAAAAAATTGTTATTTTCGAAAAACACAAAAACTATCCAGTTGTAGTATGTTATCTTAATCTATTTGTGTATTTATTTGATTGACTTTGTCAACTGCTTTAATTTTAATTTTTATACTGATCATTATGGTAACATTTTAAGTATTAATATTAAAATTTTCTTTCCATGTATTTTAAATAGATTTGTTTTTAATAATTTCATCTGTATAGATTTTTCTATATAACTTATGAAATAACGTGTAGTTTTCCCGACCCTATGGCTTACAGATCTTTAAAATAAGCAGTAAAAAACTGTAGTAGGTTCAATAGTTGCTTCACAATTTTACAAAAAATAACACTTAACATGTAGAAGATTCTGCGTAGATCAAATTTGATTTACAGTTATTACATAACGGATAGAAGTCCAAATTGTTGGCCAGTTATCAAGGGGAGAATATTACGTATTTGGTATAACCTTTTCTTTATTAGATTTGTCCCTGGCGTAACTCTAACGTAGAACTTGTTAGTGTTTTGTCGGCATTACTAAGATCGGTTACTGTTATCCAGCGTCGTAGATTAAAACAAAGTGCAAATTTTAAATTTGGAGATTTAATAACTTTTGGATAGTGAAAACCTAAATGTTGTATTTTGATTTTATGAAAAGTGCACTTAACTGTTAAACTATTGTATAATAGTTAAGTGCACTTAACTATATTATATAAAAATATAATCTCACAGAAACGTTCTTGTACGTGTCCTCTACTTAAATATACAATTCTAAGAGTTCAGGAAAATGTACGCTTGTTTGAACAAAATTATCAACTTCACTTTAAAGTAATAACAAATAACAATTCGTATTGTAGAAGCAAATATTGATTTGCCTGGGCTTATAGAATCAAATTATAAAGTTGTACTAAGAGAATAACTTACAACTCATTCAATCGTTTCAAAAATAAAAGAGGGGCTCTCGTGTTTGCACATATGTACTCACTGGGGCAATAGTGTATCCCTGGGGGGCGTTTATTTTTCGGATTACGTAATTATTCCATAACAATAGTTTTAATTTAGAAAATAGTTTTTAGACGGGTAATAAAACAACACTGCCAACTAAACTTCAAACAGAGTATAGAAGATGAGTCGTATACAGTCAGCTGTATTGTACGTCAGAACTTTGATATTTATTCTGTGTGCAGTAAACACATTTTTACTTTATTTTTAATATAAGACAAAATAAACTTTATTATTTATTCAAAATATGAATGAATTTACTTTATATAGCACAAAGAGTTGAAATAAACATCCCCCAATGGTAAACAAAGTCGTAAAGGATTGTGACACAGTAACTGTTACTATGAATATAAAGTCTTGCAAGAGACAACAAAGCCCGTGTTAAACAAGATGGAGAAAATGTCTAATAAACTTGTCCACTATTGAACTCAAATTATATCCTACTTCGAAGACAAACATTATATCAAATATAAATTGTCTGATATGTCACAATTTACAGATTCTTTTGTAACTGATGAAAAACGACAATGATACAAATGCGCTAAAAAATTATTACATTTTTGTTATTGGGTTTGCTTTGTCTTAAACTGCAGACGTCCTCGAAATAATATTATTTTACAAAATAATGTTTTACTTAAAACAAGTTTATGAACGTAAAGTTACACTCGTGTCGGTTACTCGATCCTACTGAAGTTTAATTTTTTTCAATAATTTAACGATTTGTCATAGTAGAGAGGTAGGGTTTTTACCATTACACATAGAATCGGAATCTGTAAATTTTTATCTAATTTAGTGTGTTCAAGTTGAATAACATACGACATTTGAACGAAATTAATTTATATAATATGGCAGTCATTTTATATTTTTAATTGGATTTTTGATTTTTTTTATATGGTTCTATAAGAGCACACCCTTATTTCATGTATTTAACTTCATTTTTGTAGCCGCTATAATGATAATGTATGGACGACAAAGACAAAGATGACGCCATGTCGAATTTTTTTGTTTCCTGAGACCATGAAACGTGAATATCAGTAAACAATATGGAGGTAAATTTTTCGACTATTTTCAACCTCGCTCCATATACTTAGTACGCTGGAAAAGTAAACATAACCCAAATATTGTCACGTAGCTAACACGGTGACATTCTAAGAAGGAATATTTCTATAACAAAAATAACGGGTTTTAATTAAACATATAATATAATAAACATATTAAATCAATTTTCTCTTGGTCATTTGGTGATGTATTCTCGGTGATATTAATTTGTATTTAAGTTTACCGCATTTGTGCTTTAGGTCGTAGTCAAATTCTTCCAGCTTCAATCGCCATCTCAGCAATTTAGAATTTGGTTCTTTTACCCATTGTAAAGGTTTATGATCCGTGTATATTGTAAATTTTCTTACATAAAGATAAAGTCTATATTAACGTGTTGACCAAACAATGGAAAAGAATTATTTTTCAAAGGCCGATAGATTTACCTCACTTTTGTTTAATGTTCTACTCGCATCACATACTACTAAGTCGGCTCCTTTATGATTTTGGCTTAATATGGTTCCGATATCATATTTAATTGCATCCTTTGTTAATATGAATTGATTCTCAAAATCTAGGTATTGTAATACCTGTTTATTGGATAACGCTATCTTACACTGCCTAAAACAATTAACGTAATCTTGAATGTCTGTGTCTATTTTAGAACCTTTATTTAAGCAATTAGTAAATAGTTTCTTCATTCTTGCAACATCTTTACATAGCGTTTCGTGATAAACCACTTTCATAACAAGATTCGTTAAGGGTTGGGTAATTATCAAGATGACATCCATTAAATTATTTCCACCATTGTAATTTTAACTAAAACTCATCTATCGATAATGACACTGTTACTACAGACCTTCCTTTTAAATATAATGCCATTGCAAAATAAGTGGAGTTTTATAAAAGCCAGACATACATTTGAATATTTGACAATGGTCGCAGACTGGGTTGTTCATCAACGTTTCATTATCTACAACCCTCACTCATGTTGTAATGAACTCTTTTCACTGTACTGTTAGTTAAATGTCGCTCTCCTATGTGAACACGTTCAAAACGTGGCTTACTATGTCAGCTGAATTCAACTCAAAATGTAGTTCTGTTGTAATAAAATTAAAACGATATGAATACGACATTGATTGTATTATGAAAATACAGAAATTGTGTTTCATAGTTTTGGATATATTAATTTTAATATTGTAACATTCAATTACATTTTGTAAGTATGCCAATATATAATTATTTAACTTTTTGTAACTAGGTCAAGAATAACATTAATTGATATTGAAGTTGTTGAATGCTGCTTCTTGTTTATCTGATAATTATATTATGTAATTGACGCAGCTTAATGATTGAGGAACATGACCTTTTAAATAGGCGAGAAAAACTAATTTGTATGCGTTTTGTCATTCGAAGGTCTGGAGCCGCTGTGAGAACTTATTAAGGATGTTGTGAGGGGAAGTGAAGTGAATATTTTTTTAAAGTACTTGGAGTGTTTTTTGAGGTTCTATAGGGACTTTATAAAAATGCTGTGAGGGCTTTTTAAAGATGAATTGATTGGGGTTTTCTGAGGTGCCGTATGGTCTATGGGATGTTATGTGAAGGCGTTATGAAGGTGATGTTGTGTTGTTTGAGGAATTGCGAGAGTTTCAGATGCGCTTTGAGGGTTTCTTCGGGTGCATTGAGGGGTGTCGGGGGCGCTGTCAGGACTTTTGCAAGAAATGCAAGCGATTTTAGAGGCACTGTGAGAGATTTAGGAGGAGGTGATGTGATGGCTTTTTTGGGCTGCTGTGATAGCTTTTTGTTGGAAAATAGACTAGGTGTACCGCGAGAGGCACTGCCAGGGCTTTTGGAGGAATAGGAAAGGATTTTAGAGGTACTGTAAGGGATTTTGGAGGTGCAATGAAGGCTTTTTTGGGCTGCTGTGATAGCTTTTTTCTCAGAAAAGAAACTAGGAGTACGTGTTGATTTTTCGTAGCCGGTGCCAAGGAGTTTCATTAAATGATTTTGTGGTTTAATCAGACACATGCGAGTGACTTCTGTAGGTTTCCTGATCAGACACGATTAGCCATTTTTGAATTTAAATCTTTAAAGATAAATTGGAACAGAAATGATGTAACCTTTTCACACTATTTAATTTGTTTTCGATAATGAAACAGAATGCTATAATTGTTTTTACATGCACTTTCGAATTTGAAATTGCAATTCTTGTTTGGAGAAATTTAGTAGAGAAAATGGAAAACAGTAATTTTTAGTTTCTGATATTTGGGTACAGGATATAAAAAATAAATAGGTGTTGCGTATTTATGTATTATTGACAAGTTGTGTGAAACTTTATGTTGATCATTGTTTGTATAATTTTAAGTATTCTTGTAATTAGTATAACAACCTTTCATAGACTGTGAAGCGATAGTTAACGCAAGTCTGATTTGAAACTGATCTGGGGTACAGGAGCTGCATTGGGTAGAATTTCAGCAGTGATAACAACAAGTGTCTGCAACTAGCGTAAGATAAGTATATAGTTGTACACAAGATAGAACCTTGAAAAATATATGATTTCAAATGGGCGACACATAGATAGAGCCCATGGGTATATTATGTATATTAGGGTCACGTATTAGCTCTTCAAAACAACAGATGAAAAGGTGCAAAGATTGGTATAGCTTTGTGTAGGCTTACGCTCCACTTTAGGTGTGGGTGGGAAGTTAAAATTGGGGAATCTAGATTATCTGACCATAATCCTTAGTAATAATGGCTGCTTCGGTAGGTAAAATCAGTTTGTCCACGAGGGAGACGCAAAAAGGAGTTAACAAAAAAGGCCTGGGCGAAAAGTATAAAGGATGACAGTTTGGTGTCGTTAATGACGAAAAAGTCTGAAAAGTGGGGTGTACCGGCCAGTTTCCTCAGCCAAATAATAAGAGTCAAAGTGGGAAATTAAGGACATTGAGGAAGATTTCCAGTATAGGATAAAAAGTCTCAAAAGACAACAGGTCCGCGTCCTGAAGTAATGTTTAAAGGTAGCCCCAGGATGTTGCTACAGGAAGTGAAAGAGGTAAATTTTAGTGCGATATGAAATCCACACTTCCATCCATATGCGGGCTGGTTGGTATCTTTTTAAAGTTATTCCCACTACTGCAAAAAAAAGACTGCCAAGTGATAGGTGTATTTTTCTTTCGTTCAGAAGCTCTATAACAATTGTTATTAACGTCTGTCCTTTATAATGGAACTTGACTAGTTTCAATTGACAACCAACAGATTCATAAAAATAGCGGATTCGTAATTTATTCTTATTATATTTTACTTCCATTATTTAACATCCGACAAGACTACAAGATCCCATACTTAAAGAATGTAATAACAAATCTAATCATTAAAAAGATATTTAAAACTGTTTAGAGAGCAAGTCAATACACGTTCTAGAAAATAAACAAATAACCTACAGAATTAATCTATTCCGAATTTCGATTCATAAACATAAAATCATTTTAAATTAGAAATCTCTCGTTCTACATCTAATTCCAATCTAAAATTCCATAGAAAACTCCACCAGTGCACTACGTAATCAAAATAAATTTGGGATATTTTAACCTTAATTAAGCCACAATTAACTAAAAAACATCTTCTTTTATCTTATGCATAAGCTTTATCACAAAGTACCATTAGATAACGTAAATATATCTGAGTGTCTCCGTTATAAAAGTTATAGTTAGCCAGTAGTTGGTGCTAATCAGAGTGGAGACTGTGTAGTTACTACTATACTCACAATAGATCACTTTATCGCGTCAACCGGGAAGGTTCCAACTTCCTCTCTACAGAGTGCGAGACGATCCACTTTGCTCGAGAATAGTCTAAGAATTTCATGTATTACAGTTATGTAGAAATACATTAATTGTAAATCTCTAATTACAAGTATTATGTGTTTATGAAACATGTTGGTTCGTTACACTTATATAATAACTTAAAAAGCAGTTTATGAGCCTGCATTTGTATGAAACAGAACGCTGGTTTTATAATCTTATTTTAAGTTATAGCTTACAAAGCTTATATTTTAGTAGTATTAAAATTACAGGCTGTGCTAAACTATTCGGTACAGAAATAACAATCATTATTACATTACACAAATACAAAACTGCTCTTATTTCGTTTTTTACAGTATAACTTTAAACTCAACTTATACTAATTACAATAAAGAATATCTGAACCCAACAAAACAGAGAGTAAGAAGAACGTATTAAAAGTTAGTTTCTGTTCGAGATGAGACAAGAAACTTTTCTGTAGCGATATTTTCAATTATGAAAGAACAAAATGGAAGATATTTATGTTGACATTTCCAGAACGTCAGGAGCTACTTTCACCTCAAACTTGACAAAATGAAATAAAAGTCGTGTCATATAACGACTGGCAGAACTAAATTCAATTTGATTGTCGGCAAAATGAAACTTTTGTTTCTAACTTCATTTCTTTTACTTTCTGGAATACATTATGTATGCCTTCATCAGAACTACAACAGATTGACAAGAATAAAGTTTTCTTTTGAAATTTCATTTATATTGAAAGACGATATTTTTATTCATTTTTTTTCTGTCGTACTTGATTTTAAGGAATGGATTTCCCCAAAACTTTAAAAAAATTTTTTTTTAAGTAACCGTTTAGATTAACAGTTATTTTAAATCAAACAGACCATGAGTTACTGCACGTTTGTATCTTTCTTACTTATTTTCAATCAGCTGAGTCACAAAATCTGTTTCCTTTAATATACAATTTCACAGATTTCTGAAGTTGGCGGTAACAGACTAATTTTTCTTATTGTAGGTCATTAATATAAATTTATTTTTATTCAAATGTACGAAAAGCGTACATTTACCAAAACAACCTAAACCTAAAATTAAACAATGATCAAGAATTGGTATTATACAGAATTTTTTGGTTATATTAAAAAAAAAAGAAAAATATCATCATGTTCAGCATTAAGAAGGGATCAAATTTTGGTAACATGTTTCTAAAACCTATGGTTTATGAGATATTTTGTATACAAATGTTTTAAACTGCCCCATTTTGAAGAAAAATGTAGTAAACGACAAATGAAGCTTTTCCCCCTCCCGCCCATATTTTATGGAAACTGGAACATAAATGATTGGAAAACTTATACCATTAAAACAAATATTAATTATTACTATCCACCCCCCCAATCACCATAAGTAGGAATACTGTATTTATGTTACAAAAGTTCAAAATTATATCATTATAAAAGATGTTTTCTTGATATCTAAATCGGAACCTTAGAAATGTATAAACAAAACTTTCAACGCCAAAAGAAGTGATTCTGGGGACATGTTCAGTGTAATTTTCATTTATTTTCACCGAACATCACCACTTCACCTTGTGCAGTATAATAATACTATATTAAAACAATTTTATTGAAAAATCAATGTAATATTTTCATTAACAACATATAACCACGATTTTGTCACTCAAAACACCCTAAATCAAACTTAGAATTACTAACCTGTTCAAACAAGGGTTCAACATGTTTTAAACTAAAATAGTTTTCAAAGTGTGTTGGGAAACGTGTGTTTGGTTTAAACTAAAGAATTAAGTAAAATTAGCTTAATCATATCAACATAAAACTTGAATGATGTAAACAGTCCTTATGTATTATTGATTTTTGATGCAATGTTCCTTGCACTGTGAGATACTTAACAACGAACTATTTTATATAACATTTCACTCACACAAGGTTCAATAATTTTTGTTTGAATTTTTTTAAAAATCATAATATAACACATAACACTGAAGGTAATGAAAGCATTTAAAATTGCACGAAAAATGGTTATTAAAAAAAAATCATTTAGATCTTGAATTGATAAATAATATTTAATAGAAATGTAAATAGAAAATACTCAAATAAACACAACAGCAGGCTGCCAATAGTTTATGTTTAATTTTCAAACTACTCAATTTAACAATACAAATCCAAAACAGTGATTGGCATTAAGGAAACAATGCATGAACTTAATCTGCTTTGAAAGCTTACCAGTGAAAGCCAATCTGTGTTCAGTGTATGGCTCGTATAATCATCTCTGCCACTAATCTAGTAGCCCTTGTTTACAGATTAGATATCACTTCGTTTATTTACCGCACAAAATTACAACAAAACAGATTTTTCTTATTATACAGGGTGTCACAAAGTTCTTCTAACACTGTAAAAGTTCATTCTCCAAGTGAAAGCAAAGAAAAACTTTCATGGATAATATGTGTCGAAACACTTCCTTTTCCGCTAGCCTCAGTTTTGTTTTTTATATAAAAAGTCATAATTCTGGAAATAGATAAGATATAGAGTTCATATTTTGTATTGTAATGTAAAGTTTTACAAGCGTACCACAAACAAAGACTTCGTTTGAAATACTTTTTTGAATGGCAGCCGTTTAAAACTTTTAACACCACACATCTTAAAAACTGTTTTTACAAATAATTTAAAACAAACAAAAAAAAAAAAATTTTTTTCTGTACCGTATCTTAAAAGATAAACAAGTTATTGGCAAAATATAAAAATAAATTTTTTATTACTTTACAACACCAAAGAAGTAAAGAAATAAAATTCATAAATAACAACTAATCATTTAAGTAAGTGTTTAATAAAATTACAAAAACTGCACAATTTTTCTTATAATATTTATGCACATTTTTTTATTGATTGGCAATGCTGGTTCAACAATTAATGTTATTGAATTATACAATATTTGAATGTTTTTGTTAGGTTAGCTACAGAAGCTTATCAGGTACTGAGTATTGTCTGTAGTGCATTTATTAAGATAACTATCAAATACAAACACATATATTATATCAAAAATTAGCCATGTGTTGTGTTATTGTTAGTAGTGGAAGTATTCTATGAATTTATATTAATTTAACCGTATTAATGGCGTACTTATTTTCTATCGAGAGATTCAATATGGTTTGTACGGTATGTGTACCATGGTAATGTTATAGTTACTTCTAGAATATATAAGACGTTATCACAGACATTAATTGGAATTCAACGGAGGAACGCAACTTTCTGTACAAGATTTATTGTGAATTTGTGATGTTTAATTCACAATCAGCTGATCGGACCATTCATATTGTTTGGAAGCTTAATTTCTAAAGTCATAAAATTACAATTTCGTCATGAAAACTTGCCACTTCTACTGAAAGAATTTCTTCTAGCTTTGAGACGCAGAATATACTTCCAGCACGATGATGTGCCTCACAATTTCCACGAACCGTTTACATCCATTTAATTTAGCGTTTTCTTGAACAGTTTATACGTTGTAGAGGTCCAAACTCCTGACTCCCACCCGTTCACCAGATCTAACACCATTTGATTATTGAAGAAGAATGAATCGTATTGTGTATGATAAAAAAGAAAACTTTTGAGAAAAAAAGAGTGATTAATTCCTCTAATTATGGTTATTGTTCAGCAAATAAAGAATAATCCACCAAAACTAAAGAGAGTAACGAATTATCCATAAGTGTGAAGAGAAATGTATTGATGAACTCATTTAAAAAAAAATATTGTAAGTGGTAGTATTTTAGTAGTAATGTTTTGTGATTAATTTTTGTCTTTGTTCTACTTTATAAAGTCGTATTCTTGTTTATGTTTTCCATTAACTGTATTTACATCAATTTATTCAGAAATAAATCCTCTACAAGATTTATTTAAAACCATTATGTATTTATTACGTTTTTAACAAAGTTATCATATGCCAAACTTCAAAATAGGAATTTTCTTAAATAGCCTTATTTGATTCATAAAGCCTTAAAAAAAAGATATAGAGATAGAAATTAACAGATTAGAAAAGTATTTTGTTTTTAGTCTATTTCTTGGCTGTTGTAGACAATTATCAAAAATCAAATATTTAGTCTTTTGTCGATAACTCAGTTATTTTGTGGTACAGAAAAATTGAAGAAAACATTTTGATCCTTGTAAATATTTTGTAAAGTTAATTGTTTTTGACATATTTTACGTTAAATATTTTGAAAGGACATCATTTTGAATATATTTGAAATGAAGTATTTTTTATAGTACACATGTAACCCGTTACAATAAAAATGCATATACAAAATCTGAACTATTTCTAAAGTTTTAACTTCTTTTATACAAAACAAAAGGTCGGATAGCCGGAAAACTAAACGTTACAGAACACATCTTTTATCAATTTTTCTGTTGGTTTTAAATTCGATAATGAGTCCTAAGAGTGCCGAGAGAACATTGTGAAACACTCTGTATGTTTAATTTCATATTTTTGTTTTTAAATTATGAAACAAAGATTGTACCGACAAGGATTTTTCGACTAGTGATTTTAAAGATATCTACGTCAAGGAGTCAGAAAAAAAAAGTTCTTTAATAAGTAGAGTAAAAAAAATGTATAAATCTTTTAATTCATGACCACAGTGATCAGTAAAAAAATAACAGGTGACTAATTAACAACATTTATGTTAGGTTATAACAATTGAAATGATATATTTTGTTCAGTTACGTAAACAGCAATTACATCTAGAATGGAATATTTCACAAATTGTCTCTCATTCACACAACACACACGAAAACGCCGATAAAGTAATCTTAACGAAATTTGGTGATTGACTACTTTACAGAGTGATCAGGTCTCACAATATTACACTTTTGTATAAATAAATAATTAGACAATGTATACAATAAACCGTATAAATAAATTACAAATACTTTCTTACATACACTCTTACAAGGAATTAAAAAGTTAGGGTTGTTCATGTAAATAAAGTTTTAAATAGGTGGTTAGGATCTTTTCCTCTTGCAAGAAGTCCTCTGTATAACTTATATTTATGGCCTATTATGTAAAAGTTTTCAATATTTAAACAAGGTTAAGCTCTCTATACTAAAACATGAATTGACAATACACAAAAACTGCACTAACTTTGTCACCCGCCAATTAACCTAACTAAAGTTCACAACTTTAAATTAAAGTGTAAAAGAAAAACGGTTTCTGAGTAATTTGTATAAAAACTCGCATTTCTACTTAATTTTCTTCAGTTGTGGTTTTCAACACTTGATTATAAACTTTTACATATCACATCAATATGATATAATTTGTTTATTTACAAATATTTAACAAGGAAAGTGACTTGTAGGCCATAATATCTGCGCTTGTAGGAATTAAAATTCCAGTTGTTGGATTTTTAGAATAATAAATAAATAAACTCAGAAATAATGGTTCCGTGATAAAAGTATGTTTATTAAAAAAAAGCCAGGATCTTAATTTTATCATTTTTATTATCTCATTTTTATGTTTAACTAATACAAGCAAAAAGCTGATTCTAATTTATTTATATTGAAGTCAATGTTTTGCTTGTAATATACAAAGTGTCCAAAAGGTATCAGCATTTGAAACTACACACAAATCTCCATAACACCACGCTCTAAATAGAATGAATGATACAAGTAAAACCTGTCCAAACTCTTCCCAGACCTAGATTTTATAAAAAGGGACACCTAAAAAAAATTATTAATTTAACTTCATACATTTAAATTAATTAGTAATACCTGTCTACTTAATCTCTCTGAGCTAAGAGTACTATTTGTTTAAGAAATAAAAATGCTAGGCACGGCATTAATTTATAGCTCCTTGAAAATCATGTTTTGGTTATGTTAGTATTTTAAATTTGTAAAGTATATTTAAGATTATGTTTCTATTTTTTTATAAATTGGAAATTTTATATGTTACTTGGAGCATGAGGAAAAATAAATCATTACTATTGTCATTTACGGTTTTTTAATGTAATATTTTTATAGTAATAATGTCTTAATGTTGGTTTCGAATCCTATTAACCTAATTAAAGCCTATAAAAATTAAACGATGTATTGTCATTTACTCAGGGACTCGGTCACTGTACTGGTTCCATAAAAGATTATCTTCAACAAAACGTGAAGCTCAGGTTCAGGTAAATTACATTATATTCACTATTATATAATTTATATTTGTATAATTAATGTGTTAGTTTGTCCTATACATCGCTTCACATTAAGTTGGCAATACTAAAGTAAAACCAACTGTGTTACTAAGCTTTCAAAAAACAAGCAACATATAAAAACCGATAAAACATAATAAAGCTTTCATAACATATAAAAATCGTACGTATTCCGAAAGGGGAAGGACCTAAACAATATTAAATTAAATTAACCTTTTAGAAGTGAATGAAAGTTTTTATTATGGGTAATAGCGATCCAATTATCATTCGAGTAACACATATACTACATTTTAAAATTCTAACTAAACGTGGCACATAGAATATACAATATATTTAAGGTATATTATAAAGAGAAGCAAGCTCGTCAATGAAAGTGTCTCACATCCTCTCTATAGGCCTATTATTGAATGAATTTTAGTATTGCCATCTATTAAAGTTTGTAGTAAAAGAGTTACCAGGCAGTTTTAAAATTATATGAAACATTGTGTTTAATAAAGGAGGGAATGATTTAGAGTATGGAGAAAGGAAGATTGTTAAGATGTTGTACACAGTAAACTCAGTGTAAAGGAGAAAAAGAAGTGACCTGAAACTGTAGGAAGAAAGAGAATGAGAAGTAAAATTGGAGATGGAAAAGAATGGCTGACTATTTTGAAGGAGGCCAAGGTGCAAAGAAATGTAGCTCAATTGGGTAAGATTTTTAATATAAAATAGGGAAAGTATTGTGTCAAGATTTTTAAGGAAAACATGGCTTTGGAGTACACATTTTTTCTAAAAATAACAATTTTTGTTCAAAGAACGAAAACTAAAATAAAGAATAGCACGAACAGAATAAAAAATAGGCTCAACAAATAAATTAGTTGGGCATATGCTACTTTAAATAATCTATGTGTTTGTTAATCAAAGTAGGCCTACATGTCCCAAGAAAGTTAAAATCATATCAAATCTCTGATTCTATTTGCGCATATTACACATTTCAAATATATTGAAAATGTACTTTGAATTATCCTAAAATGAAAATAATTGTACTGCACCTCTTGGAGTGCTACATTGCAGTTTAGTTTTAAAATCGGTAAAGGGAAGTACTGCACACACACATATACAAGATATTTCATAATTTTTACTAACCTCAATAAATCTTGGAATTTTCATTAATTCAACACAAATTTAATTTGAGAGATACTAAATTAATCCTGATATTATTAGAGTTTCACTTTAAGTATTAGAAAGGGTTTTTAATAGAAATTTTATATTATGAAACTTTCATATTAGAAAATGAGGCAAATTGTATAAGAATTAGTAAGTAGACTATTTTTTGAAGGTAACTTATATTAAGATGGGAGTCCATAAACTAGAATGAGCGATTCCCTTAATAATTCCAGAAAATTGTATACTTAAATGTTGTCATTCCCCGAGAAAAATCACCACAAAAAATTTACCAAAGAGTAAGCCATACCTTATACATGACATATTTGTAAAACTTGCGCTTTTTTTTTACGGTAATCATCCGAAAGGAGGCATCAGAGAAACAAATTTCTCTTATTCCCAGTGAATAAATCAAAAGGTAATGGGAAGCTCAGATGTCTATATATTTTTAAAATTTTTTATTAAGTCTGTGATTCTCTTGGAGAAAATTCAATAATTTTGCGTCGATTCGTTTTTCAAAGACGAATCTAAAGTAAATTAATATATATGAGAATAACTTGAGAAAATTGTACGTCGGACTAAGAAAAATATTACGAAAAATACTAAGAAAAATATTTATTCATCCTTAAATATATAAGGATGAATAGAGGAATGGCTTAGAAGTAAGAAATTAATAATTTATGATATTTTATATGAAATAAATGAACAAATGTTATAGAATATAGAAATATAGAAACGTTATAATAGAAAATTCATTTTTGTAGCCTAGTTTCATCACAATCTTACCCATTGTGTTTGAGAAAAGTTTCCAAAACAAATCAAGATATTTTCAATAAAGCTTTGCTGTTAATAAAAAACAAAGAAAGAAAATATACTAGAAAGAAAGAAAATTTTTTTTGTCAAGTGCTCTGGCCTAGTTTGCAAGTTCACAAAATAATTACAATTAATAATTTTGCTATCGAGAACCGTTCCAAGACTCCCAGATCGGAGAAATACAAATATAATATAATTATTATATATTTGAAAATAAATAATACGAAAAGTTTTAAGCTGAGAGGCAAACATTTGAGATTGAGGTTATTATAGTTTTGTAAATATCAAGAGATAATAATATTGAATATTTGAAAACAGGTTTAGTTTTTGTTTTTTTTCAAAATTCAGTTCACCAGAGCCTGAAGCCGATCGCCGAGGAAAACCCATGATCAAGGAGAAACAGTAAGCAGTGTTACAACTAAGCAGAATTGATTATTGAACTTTTGATATATCATTGTTAAAGTTGTTGGTTAGTGTTAAAGAGAGGGTAAGCTGTGTTTAGGGTCCTGAGAGGTAGAGAGCGATTGGAGGGAAGAGCACAAGATCGTCTCAACATACAAATGATATTTTATAACTGTGCTAACTTTTTTAAACTTGGAATTTTGTTTAAAATTGGTACGAATTTGGGGAAAACCAAATTATCATGTCTCATATTAAAGTTTCACTTAACAGATTAGGAATAATTTTTAATATAAAATTCTTATATTAATCTTTAATTTTATAAAACGCGGAAAATTTAATTATAACGTGTTTATGAGAAACTAAAAACATGTAATTCAATTTTCTATCTAACTTGTTTCTATGTTTGGTTAAAGACATGATACTCTTTCAAAATGATTGCCATAAAATCGGACAAATATTTTTACAACAGAAGATTGTACGACATATTAAACTGTCTTTACTACTTTAATAAAATTGAATATAAAATTTTATATAACCCAGGACATCACCAATTAGAAACAATAATTAAAAACCTATAAATAAATACGACGTATTGTTAAAACCAAATCTGTAAGTTTTATTATTGCCTTCATTGACTATAGCTCACTTAATGTCAACTAATAAAGTTACAGTTGTCTTGTTCATTTTTTACTGGGCCAGTGAGTTTTGTATATTTGTATTTGTGTAGTCTTCAGACTGTCGTCTACAAATGTTTCACTGTAAAAACAAAACCTAATTATTAATTTCATGCTTAAATTGTGTGGATTATTAATTTAGAGAATTATAACTTGTTTTACTGAAACAATTTAACCTAGACAGATACTTCTGATCAGTATTCAAACGTCAAAGGATTAATCAGGAAATTCAGTGTAAGATGAAATGTGTTTACCTTAATAATAAATTTTTTAATGTTCATCAAATGACTAAATACGGTGAAAAAGATAAATACATTTTTTTTTAGTTATTTGATAATAATAGGCTATTCACGATATAATCTGATATTTGCCATAATTTGAGTGTGTCAAAACTAATTCAAGTCGTTTCAAGAATATTTGGTTTTAGTTTTGAGTTTGAGGCACGAGTTCCTTTCTTGTGACAGTATTATTTTTAGTTCTAAACTTGGCCTAGGATACTGGGCCATGATAGTGTTTTTCACTTTTGTTATATTCTAGGTTTATTTTTTAATAACGGGAGTTGATTTATACTCTTGAAAAGTTGTTTTTGGATAAAAACATAATGGCACATTTCCGATTAAATCTTATTAATAATTTTAATGAAATTTAAGTACACTGTACATTTTTATCGTTTATTTAGTTAATCTCCAGTGACTGTGATTACTAGATCACGCAACTAAACCCTTGAAAAAGTAGACAAAACATGTTCATCCAGATAAACCGTTGGGTCATTATTCCCTTGGCACCACATCCACTTATCAGTCAGTAGTTTGCCATTCTTCCATAGTGTAGTCCTATGTGATGAGGTAAATAGTAATGCTAACTAAATCATTTTACCTTTTGAAAATAAAGGAGAATTTGTTTATTACGATGTATAGTAAGGTATACTTTGTTTACACAAACTTTAGTAGTTAGTTAGTATCGAATTTTGCTTTAAGCACTGGTTTACAATGGTGTGTGGATACAATAAACTGGTCTTTGCGTCGCCATACAGAAAGACAAAACCCTTTAAGAAATTAATCCCTAATACGAAAAAAAAAATTTATCCACCTTGAGCGGAACTACAATACGATTCCTAAAATTTCCCTGTATTTGATACAACAAACAAATAAATTTCTTATATAGTCAAAATAAGTGTTTAAAATCCTTTGTTTTATTTCAATTTCACTAACTGACAAGTCAATCTAATCTTCCCGAAAACAGTTTAGATGTTATTTTAAATTTTATTGGAATAAATTTAAGTAAATTTTACCGTTGACTAATTTGATGTACAAAGTAAATCATTTTAAAAATAAAAAAATAAAAAACTTAACATATCAGAAATGTTTAAAAATGATTATTTTTCGATTAATTTATAAATCTCTAATTTAAGACCCTACTGGGTCCGAGAATGCTGAAAATTTGAATATCCATGCACCTACTAAGTTGTTTTAAAAAGAATTTTTTTTTTTTTTATTGCGATCCTTACTTAAAATTAAATTTACATATCTACATTGTAGATAGTTCAGTTCATTTTGTTTTTCTTTTTATACATTAAAATATATGTGCATTTTATTAATATATTAATTTTTTAAAATTAATTTAAGGTTACAGATGTGGTTATCCCTCCAAAAGGAGGTCAATGACACTGATGCTCAAAACTTTTTTTTTTATAAGAAACCTTTTGATTCTTGATTTATAATTTAAAATGAAAGTGAAAACAGATTTAGGAGATTTTATAATTTCGGTTAAAAGAAATTTGTTCACAGAATGGTATTGAAAGGATAAATGGAAACTACCTTACAGTTATTGTTAGTTATTTTATTTTCTTGTAATTAATTCCTTCGAATAAACAATTCGTCCTTTAGAATTAATTTTAAAAAAGTGACCAATGAACCAGTTAATTAAAATTAAATGAACAATTAAAATTATAAGAAGTTAAATTTTGATTGGACACCAAATGCTTAAGGAATTCAAACTGAATGAGCAATGAATAATTAATTTTATTTTGAAATTGATCACGTGTTCTGAAAATTCTCCGAACAGAAAATACAAGATTCAACAGCATTTGTTACAAAGTTTTTTTTTACTTGTTCACGTCTTAAAATGTTTATAACTGAAATATTTTAAAGTTTTAAACTGCTTTTAAATAATTTATAAAAAACATACCATGAATATTTTAAATTAGATAAATATACACATATGTATAATCTAGAAATAAGGATGAATTACAGCTAAATATAAAATTGAAATTTTGTACCTGGTGGTTGAAAACAGGATTAGCATTATCCTAGTTGATGGTAGTCAGGAGCAATAAAGTAGATTCTCCTTGGAATTTTACTACAATGTTAATAACATTTTAAAAAGTTATTAAAGATAATAAAACACAATTTTTTATTTTGCACTATCCACTTTTTATTAGTCTAGCCGACCAATGGTTTCGCCTGCTAAGGCACTGACGAGGCTGTATTACAGACTGAAGAAAAAAGACAAAAAACAGAAAACCTTAAAACTAGAGGGTGGGAGTTAGGATACAAAGAATGGAAGGTTGGGGAAATACCCAGCCTGGGCAATGACCATAGGAACAATACATATTGGGAAAACCAGTTGATTGTTCTAAGTACAAATAACTTTTAAAGGTTTTACTAATGGAGAGTTATACAAATCTAACTGGTCATTTAAAACTAAATTAGGGTTACAGTATCTTATTTTTTTAATTTCTAAGCTCGCCAAAGCATTCAATTTCCTACCTTTATTATCAAAATGTAATATTTTAAAATCTACACTCGAATTAAAATCAGACACTTGATGTATTCTTAAATGATTTGAAAAACTGGAATCTTCATAATATCCTAACCGCCAACTTCTTTCATGTTCACTTAATCTAGATTTAAAATATATGTATTGTTCCTATGGTCATTGCCTATATGAATATGTATTGTTCCTATGGTCATTGCCCAGGCTGGGTATTTCCCCAACCTTCCATTCTTTGTATCCTAACTCCCACCCTCTAGTTTTAAGGTTTTATGTTTTTTGTCTTTTTTCTTCAGTCTGTAATACAGCCTCGTCAATGCCTTAGCAGGCGAAACCATTGGTCGGCTAGACTAATAAAAAGTGGATAGTACAAAATAAAAAATAGTGTTTTATTATCTATAAACATGGAATTCCACCAAGAACCATCGGTCTCAACAGTAATGAAAAATAAAAAGTTATTATTACAGCACCGAACTTCTACATTTCACTGTGCTTGCCTCTCGTAAATTGCTCATTTGACTGACCGAAGTTCATGGCAAAGCGCCGCTGTCTAGAATCTATGTGTTTTTCACATGTAACAACCTAGCGTACTAAATTGATCTTGGGAGTCGAAAAACAGTATTTTACCGTTTTAGAAGGGGCGAAATTTTATGAACGTCACACGTTGTTTGCGTCATCTATTGTAGTTCTGACTGATCACGTTAATACTTAGTTTAGCTTTAGGCCTGGCTTCCACTCTTAGGTTACTTGTTTTAGTTTTCCTTTCTTATATAACGGCTATTTGATATTTGTCACTTTTATCATATTTTATGTTTATCATTTGATAACGATAGTAATTTATACCTACAAAATGTCGTGCTCTTTTGTCTGTATGTATACAATTGATGGCAAATTTTCGATTAATGAATACTAATAATGCAATATTTTTATATATTTTAAACTCGTTAAAACTTATAAAATTGAGTCTGTATACGATTTATTATGTAGACATTCCTAGAGACAATTAGATAGACTTAATGTTACCTTATTTCATTTCTCAGAAGGCTCATAGTGTAGACACTATGTATGAACACTTCGGATTATTTATTTTATAAAACTACGCACTTCAAACACTTATTTCCTCAATAAATAATCCTTAAAACGTATTGAAAGTTGTATTAAAATGCTTTACACAAATACTGAGGTGATTGGACAACATTCAAAGTGTCAAAACACAGTCCTTGAAGCTAATCTGATAGGAAGGGAAGTTTTGTTTTGTTTGTGTTCAATCATTTAACGACCTCAGTTTTGGCAATGATATTACAGGGTGATTTAAAGTTACATGGCAATATTTTGGAGTAATTATAGAGTTTAAAATAAGGAAAACAGGTTTATAAACGTAGGTCCCGAAATGCTTTGTTTTTCATTCTGCCGGCTATTTTGTGTTATATACAAATACATTATGTTGTAGAAAGTATATAAGGTATTGAGTGAGGAGACTATTTTGTACATTTCCGATAGTAGAGATTTAAATTTTTTAATGTCGACGTCATTTCACAAAATTACAAAATATTAAAAGGAAATAATATTTTCATGTTTTAACGAAAACTAAAAGTTTTTTCTTTTTTTTTTCTTTACGTCAAAGGTAAAATGAATTATGGTCAAAAACAGTAAAATATTGAAATTATTATTAAAACACCAGTCGTCAATTTTAAAATGTTAAGGAAAACATTCATTTTTTGTACATTTCCTTGCAATGGATTACAACGTTTTAATTCTTAATAATTATCCTAATTTTAAAATATTCTAATATAGGTTAATCTTAGATGTTATAAACAATAATTACAAAGAAATTACGTTTTTAGTTGTTGTTTTTTGAATACTCGGTTTACTGTTATCTACAGGAAAAATAAAAATAATTGTTTTTTTTTTTCGATAAAAGAGGAAAATATTTTGTTTTGTAAATATTTTGTACGTTAATGATTTTGGAGATATTCGAAAATAAACAATTTAATCCTCTTCCATTTTGAAAATGTACAAAATAAAGTCCTGATTTTATGGTACACTGGTATAACGCAACATAAATAATGGGTTTTTCTAAATCTTTACTGAATACCTTATATAGTTGCAAAGATTAATTTTCTATAAATAATTACACATGGCCGAAAAGAGGAAAACGAAGTGTTTCCACTTTAAATATAAGTTATTTTTCCTATCTTTACTCTAAAAACAGCTCCCGAATTATTGCCGTGCAATTTTGAATAACCTTCTGTACAGATCACCAGTTCCACAAAAAAAATTTATTATAAGCTAGTGCATAATTCCTAAATATTTTCGTTTAGGCTAATCTGAAGTGTTGAAGAGAATTACCAATAAATTATGTTGTTAGTTGTTGTTCTTTTCTTTTTTTTATCCTAGAGAAATAGAAGAAACTGCTGAATACCGTTTCAAATTGCCGGCATTTTAAAATTTTGTGTCAATGTGTTAAGTTACTAAATTTGAATTTCGATTATTCAAGATATTATTACCTTTTTTAAAATATTTTTTTAATGTACTACACTGTTTTACGTTACAAACACTTGTCGGAATTGTTTCATGTAGATTTTTAAGGTACACAAAATCAGCTACAGTAAGAAGATTATCTGTAAACAATATTGATTTAAATTAAAAAATCGACCTGCCATTTTAATATTTTTCAACCAATTTTGTTTCTGATCGAACTGAGAAAACCCGAGTCTACATTTCAAATTTAATCAAAATGGCAAACCTCGTATAATAAAATTTCCAACCTCAACTAACTCATAAGATACAAAATAAACCAAATTTGGTATTAAATTATGCTAATAGGTGTAGGATTGGTACTCATTTCATGGTAAATAGAATTTAGACAATTATTTATTGAAAATCCAAATTACCTACAGAGCACTCAACTGTTAATCTCACTTGAAATTCGAGAACGAAACGACATCTTGTAAGGTTAAAGTGTATTATTCCATACGAGAATATTTCAAAGTAGACACAACTTTTGTAATCAACGTTTCGAAAAATTAATTGAAGAGAAAAAATTACGTTTATTTTAGTGATTTAAAGAAAAATGTAAACCGTTTATATGATAGAAGAAAAGTTAAGTTATTCGTCGTAGAAATCTGAAGATACGGATTTGTAAAATATATTTATACTTATTCAGTTCACAGATCAGAAGATTCTTGAAGAGTTAATTCCACTTGAATCTACTAAAAATGAAAACAACTTTTCTCTTCATTATGATTTGTTTCCTGAAAGCCACGACATCAGTACCAGTAAGTAGTGTAACTAATGATTAGTTTTATTTAAGACACCATACAAAAACATCCTCACTGATTATTGACAGCATATGATTACATGAGCGAGTAACGTTTGATTAAAACATGAATAATATATACAATATTGAGGATGTGGTTTTCTGTCCTCTTCTCAACTCTTAGTATATTACAGAATAACAAGAGAGTTATGTAAAGGGAAAACTAATAATAATAAATAAATATGTTTGCTTATTATTACATAATTATTTAAACACGTCCTCTCAGAATCATTGCGACATCTAATTATTTGCGCAATTACAGAGTGAATAATACATACGCCTATTTAGGATGTGGTTTACCTCTGTCATCTTAATTATTAGTACATTTCAGAAAGCTACGAAAACTAGGTAATTTGAATGTTATATGTAAATCTAGTCTCTAATTGTTATTACATAAAAGTACTATAAGAATAGACTTTTCATACGCACAATTAAAACCTACATTACAAACTTAGCACACATAAAAAAAAAAAAGTATATCTATATTTTTCTGATTTGATAAAACTTAATTTCAGTGAGCTTGAGGACAAATACTTAGCCATTCAATTTTTTCCATTTTGTTTTTCATAAAGGAATGTATTTTTGATTTACACTCATTTGTTAAACGTATTTTAAAGTTTGTGATCTAAATCTAATGTTTTTTACACAGGTGGCTAATACAAAAAACTGTCATAAATTGACAGCCCATAGGGCAGACTTTATTGGCATAATTAGGAGATTCCTGGGCACAGAAGTCTGTGACTGTGAATGCGATGAAGATATCGATAGTGATTCCCAAGAAGATTGTGACGAAGATTGTGATGAATTTAACTTCAATGATTCCAGTGAAGAGTGTGGCGACTATTGTGATGAAGATAATAGCATTATATCCGATGAAGAGGTTGATCATGATTGTGTTGAATATAGTGACGATGATTACAGTGAAGAGAGTGACGAAAATCTAATGCAAATGCCGGTAAGAGTATCAACAAATACGCCAGTAACAGAATTAACCCGTACTCCTGTACAAGAACTAACGATTACGCCAGTAACAGAATCAATCCGTACTCTTTTACCAGAAGTAAAAATTGTGGCAACAAAGCATCCAATCCGTAAGCCAGTAACGCATCCAATCCGTAAGCCAGTAACAGTACCAATCCGTACTCTTTTACCAGATGTAAAAATTGTGGCAATAAAGCATCCAATCCGTAAGCCAATAACGCATCCAATCCGTAAGCCAGTAACAGTACCAATCCGTACTCTTTTACCAGAAATAAAAATTGTACCAGTAACGGATCCAATCCGTAAGCCAGTAAAAAAACCAAAAGGTAAGCCAGTAATAGAAACAACAATTATGCCAGTAACTGAACCAACTGATACATCGGAATCAGAAACAATCCGTACGCCAGTAACAGAACCAGAAAGTACGCCATTAACTCCATAGTTAAAAATTATAATCACATTTGTCATAACCAATATTTTATATGTACTACTATGCGGTTGCATAATTAACTGTGACTCAAATATTAAATTCACCTGTTAATAAAACTGTTACACACACATCAATTAAAGTTAATAAATATTTTTTAAACTTCAGTTTTAAGTAACGTCTAGGATTTTGCTAGTTAGTAATTGTGACAAAATTTAGATATAGCATCAAAACCAGGAAATTTGAAACAGAGTGGCAAAAGTTAGTTTCAAGATTTAAAGGCAATGAAAAAATTTCTACATGTAATAATCTTAATAAAGTCTTATTATTACATGTAAATCTTAATTAAATAAACCTTAATCTTTAATAAAGTGTAAGACATAAATATTCAACTAAATAATTAATTTGCGTCTTTTTCATTTCGTATCTAAAACATTGGGAGCTGAACAGGAGTCTAATTTTAGTGGAACAATCGGAGTCGTTGTGAGACAAAATGTCCAAATATTGCTGAATAGTATATTTGATATTTATAAACCTCAATGCATTAGCAATATACGAGATCAATGTAATGGGATAGTTTTATCTATGCTTCAACAATAACATACGTTTTTATCGTACATCTGTCATTATTGCGTATAAAAAAAACCAATACACAACGTTTCGAAACACTGATCAACTGCCGGTATCAAGTGATAAATGTAGAACATGAATAATTTGAAAAAGTCAACATAGAATAAAGCCATTTTGGAAACTAAAATTGAATCTAGGACTGAGTACTCAACATAATAAAAAAAATTAAAAAAATTCAAACCTTATCAGAACCAAAGGTCACAACTACACTACACAATAATTGAAAAAGTAAAAACCATCAGGGTTTGTGTCAAAGGGGTAAACTATCCGTTTTCCACTCATTCAACGGTTTATTTAGTTATCATTGCTATTGGATATTGAATTGAATCAAATTCAGCCTTATTTACTAGTTTTATCATCTGATAACGATAGTTGATTTATAATTTTGAAATGTCGTAAATTAGTTTTTATATAAACAAACAATGAGAAGATTGGATCAAAACTTTAACATCAGATCATAAGTTATACTGTTAGAGAAGACGATTTAGTTGAAAGAAACGATCTAAGATAATACATTTTCAAAATGTCTAAATAATACAATCTCTTCTTTTTTGTAAAGCCTCAGGGGTTTAATTACAATGACTATCCCGAGATACCCTAGAGGGATATACAAATTTCTTCGTGTAGTTTTCATTTAAATCTCTCTCTTTGATCTTTCCTATAAGGTTTCTCTTGACTTTCTCACCTGACCACGATTCAAGGGCTTGGAGCGTCCATTTGATGTTGTTGTTTTTTTAAGGCGGTGATGGCCAAAAAAAAAAAGTGAAATTATCCTCTTCAAAGGTTTACTTATAGTAGTTTTGGGTGTGACAATCCCTAACTATTCTAACAGGGTCTACAAGTTTCTTCTTTCCTATAATATCTCTTTTGAGCAACTGTTGTTCTCTTCCGACCTAGCGCTACTAATGTTTTCGACAGCTAGCCGCCTATATTTATGCAATTTTTTTAAAGACGAAGATGTGCGAGAGGTTATTTGCATTTAAATATATGGTAAAATAAATCAAATTTTCGAGAAACTTATATTCTTAAATAAATGCTACGATCAATGGCTGTTTGTTTTTCTTTCTTATATAATTACCTCTTCTAACAAACGGATTTCAATGTAGAATTAAATTATTTAAATTTGAATAAAATCTGTTGTACTTTCTCAGCAAGAGAAAATTCCTAATATACAAATCTAAATAATTCTGGTACAAGTACGTATTAAAAATATTAAACTTTAGCAGTTAAAGTTGAATTATCGTCGGTATTCCTACAGGACCGTATTGTTTTCTTACAATTCAACTACCAACGTAGCGTAAGAAATAAAAATCTATCACCTACCGCACATATTTTATTTATTAGTACTATTGATTTCGACCTTTAGATAAATTGATTTCCACACAGTTAAAATCACACAATATTGTCGTGCAGACTCAACACATTCCGTACTATGTAACACCATACACAATGTAAATGTAAATCCCCCAGGCACTTGGATGCAATAAAAACATTGAGAGCTACCCAGTAAAGGGGAAGCATCACCGGAATTCCTACGGGACCCTATTGTTTTCCCCATATAACTACAATAATTGTGGTGTCGACTAAAAATACTTTTGGATTCAACTCGATACAAAAAAGTTTCTATGAATGTGACACATCGTATCTCATGAACAGAGTGCTGTTTAATTAAATGATTTAAACACTGTTGTTTGTACTTGTGATTTATAAATAAATTATAAACGGAACACAAACTTTCCGATATACACTACTTCACACAGCCTCAAACTAATTGGTGTAAGTATTGGATATCATGAATTTAAAAGATTTTTTTGTCTGCAATATATCCTTCAATTTGAGAGGGTTGACATCGAATAGCGAAATCGATTATTGCGATTATTTTTAACACGCAATAGAACTCGATCTTGTCCAAAACGAATTTTAAATTTTTGAATGACCGATGCCAAAACTGTGAAATATAAACCTTATAGAAATTTAAAAAAAACCCGTCTGTTTCTGAATGTTTAAACCATTTCAACATCCGTTACCATAAGACCATTATTTATAAATTACAGAACAGCTGCTTCATTACCTTAAAAATTAAATCAATTTGAGGTTATGTTTATAAACTACATGCACAAAATATTATCGTCATCATATACAGGGTGATAAACTGAAGATTGCCAATTTTAGGATCTCTAAAACTATAAAAGATACAGAAAACTTTAAATGGAGTTTCACATTAAAGTGCTTTGTATTTCTTATAGTTTTAGAGTCGCAAAGTTGGCCATCCTGATTTGATTACCCTGTATATTAATTGTATTGTGCCACATACAAACCTCTTTTATATTTTTCCTTTATTAGATGATAAAATTATTACAACATTTTTCCCATTCAAACTCTTATAAGAAATAGAAAAAAAAACACAAATGAAATGATTACTCTGCTAGTTAATATATATTTTATTACTTAATTTTGAAAACCTTTTGTTTCTCAGCGTTTTTAAGTTTAGTGTATAATTTATTGTGCATTTGAAATTAAAATACTATAACTAAAAATCTTGCTTCACTCCAATCTGTCATTTAGTGACGACAGAGTTAAGATAAACCTGAAGTTGTTTGCAAAGAAACTCTGCTCAATACGAGCTAGTTATTATGTAATAAACAAACTGAAGGACGCCATCATAGTACTTATCCCGTTTCATCATACAATGTAATGCGAACAGATCTTCTGAACTCTAAATGTAATACTAAGAATTAGGTTTCTTGTTCTTGTAGGAAATGATAAATTGTATTGGTAAATCTGGGGATGGATTAGGGTGAGTTTGTTTAAACACATGTTCCACAAGTTTATGAACTTCGTAATTATGAATATTACTACTTTCTTTACGTCTGATAGGTATATTATGTACAAAAGTTTCCACTCACTTCGCTCTTGTCAGTGGAAGACAACGCTTGTGTAGTTGCCTCAAGCATGAGGGATATCGTAATTATAAGACTATACCACATTTTCTGAGGTGTCAAGGTTTAAAATTACATTTTGACAACAACTTCGCTATATCATCGCAGAGAAGACAGGTTGGCACCATTGCATACAAAATGAAATCTGCAAATGTTTATTTTATTTAACGTCAAGTTGAATAACACACGAGGGAAAACCAAAAATCTGTTTAAAATGGCCGCCATTTTCCCATCAGTGAAATTATTTACGATTACTAAACCTATACTTCGCACACTGAGTAAGTAAATATGAGACAATATTTTGTTAGCACTGAATCTAACATGAAAGCGAGATTATGTTTATAAAATAATATTTCAGTTTACCAATGTCTGTGTCCCCAGAGGTGGATTAATTTCTAAGGGAAGTTGTTTAAATAAATATTTAATTAGGATATAGTTTAACTCTCTCCTTCTGGTGCCTTGAAATAAATTATGTTTCCTTTGACATAAGAATCTTTTTGGGCAGAGTTATTGTCCTTGTTCCTTTGGATTGTTTCACTCTGGGCATATTGAATTTCTAGATGTATACAGTTAAATGTCAAAACAGCCGTTAACCTCAACATTAAGAAAAATAAACGTTTTAAAAACATTGCACCAACTTTCATACTCACCCATAACTCAACAAAATAAAAATTACTCGAAACTATTCTACATAGTTTTGCAATTCCATAAGCAGTTCCAAAAATTGCAATTCCATAAGCAATATGTATTTAAATAAGAGCATGAACTTGGTTCCATAAACTTTTCCTTTGGATAAAACGTATTTAATTTAAATCGGGCCTTTAATAGAATCGGTCAATGTTTATTTTTGTTGTAATATTCCCATTTATTTCTGAATTGTAATATGTTTTACTTGTGATTTTGCACACGGGGTTTGTTTCATTTAGTTTCATATTTAATATAAAATTTGAACATGATCAGTAACTCTGATTTATAAAAATTTAGTATTTTGTACAGTCCCATGACTGATTTTTTGGAATTTTGCATTTTTGAAGGAAATAATATCCAATACATTTTGTTGGGATCTTTAGAGGCTACACTCGAGAAAAAACTTTGTGTAATAGTATGAGATAACAAACTTGATGGGGAGAATTATTACCCTCATCGCTTTTACGTAGTTTACTAGGGAATTTGTAGATATAAATTTATAAAATTTAAAGTAAAAATAGACGCCACTTAAAAAAACTAAGTATTAAGACAAATAAATGTTCAAATGGTGTAGTTGACATTGAATTAATTTTATAAGGATATCATAGCCTTATAAAAAAAAGGCATAAAATAAAGATCTCTACCCCACGAATACTCTCAAGCGTCAGGGTCGGAAGAGAACAAGAGTTGGTCAAGAGAGAACCGATAGGAAATAACAGCTGTTTTATTAGAATAATCATACAATCAACTTGATCTTAGGTTAAGGATGCATGAAAGATTATTGTTACAATATACAGAGTGATCAAAAAGTCAGTTTGAGGCCAATTTTTTTTAACAGTTTTAAACACATCAATAAAACACATACAAACCTTGTTGGACAACAATAGCTACATTTGAAGTATAAATCGTTCCCTTTGAAAAATTATGGTGGGCGTTAAACACTTTTAAATGTACAGGTATGATTTTGGTACATCATTTTAAAGCATATTGAAAGACAAATCAGTTTGTGCAAGTTTTATTTCAATATGATCATCGATAACTGAATGGTGACCGGTTAAGTTTTAGTGAAAACAAGGGCATAATTTAAGTAACTTTTTGATGACTTTGTATATTATTACACTTGTGTCATACACAGGCCTGTTGTTAAGGTTGTCTCTTTTAGATGGCACAATTATAGTAAACAATTTCTCACAAAAGGAGGAGAAAAGTGTTTGATACATTAACCCAGCGATCTGAATGTCTATCAACATTTTATTTAACATTTTAAAATTTCATTATGTTGTGTTTACAATACATTACACTACGACTTAAACAAGTTTATCAATTTTTATCAAACTTTGTTATGTGGATGTTCCCATGTTCCCATGTTAAGTCTCAGACGCTGGCGTTCAATTAAGATGAATATTAATAATAGAAAAATTTGCTGCATTGAATTATTTCAAATTAGTTATTTTCTTAGATGGTTTCTAACAATAATTCTGAAACGAAGTAGATTTCATTACAAAACTCTGAGGATATATTGTCGTCACGATTAGGAATGGCCAAGAAGTCGTAAGAATCCACTTTTCTAAATTAGAAAGAGCAAAAACAGTTCGTGGTGAAAATATCAAATAATAAAGATGGCAGTGTTAACCCCAAACCTCCCGAGACGTATTTTTTAATTATCTGATATCACTTTTCATTTCTACTTTAAGATCATTTTGTTTTACAGTACTAGTTATAACTCGTAGCATCAGTTAGTAGCTCGGAGATTGAAAGTTGTGTACTTTATTTTTATTGAATTTATTGAATATCGGAGATACATTGGAGCATACCCATATTTTATTAAAAAATTCAAATACTTAATGTTAAAGAGTATAATATAGAAGAAAAAATAAACATAGAAAATGTGAAAATATGCTAAACAATGTCTTTAGATTATTATTTTTCTTAGAAAGTTAATGACCTAAAAATATAATGAGAGTAAATTTTTTTGCTTTAGTAAATAAATGTTCATTGTTTTTTGAGGGAGGAGGAGGAGGAGGAGGAGGAGGAGGAGGAGGAGGAGGAGGAGGAGGAGGAGGAGAGAGAGAGAGAGAGAGAGAGAGAGAGAGAGAGAGAGAGAGAGAGAGAGAGAGAGAGAGAGAGAGAGAGAGAGAGAGAGAGAGAGAGAGAGAGAGAGAGAGAGAGAGAGAGAGAGAGAGAGAGAGAGAGAGAGAGAGAGAGAGAGAGAGAGAGAGAGAGAGAGAGAGAGAGAGAGAGAGAGAGAGAGAGGGGAGAAGATAAACTGAGTTTTCTACAACTAACAAGAGAAATATGAAAATATAATAATCTCTATTCTTCTCTTTTAATTTTAGAGCCTCTTATTACTTACATTTTTGAGTCACCACATTTTGTAACTCTTAATATAACCACTAACATAAATTCATATTTAAAATCTGGAACCATAAAATTTTGCACAATTTCTTACTAATATTTTTCAAATGTACTAAATTTCAATAACAATGCACTTTAACATAAATTATTATTTTTTAATTCAATATCAAATACAAATTTTATAATTCTCACATTTTTAGAGCTTACAGTATTAGGTCTTGGTAGATAGGCTACTTATAATTTTAAAATTCTATTAATATATAGAACCTCATGTGCCGGATATAATAATATATATAAATTTGGATTACTAGGTCAGAATATTTTTAACTTTTAAGTGTTTAAAAAATCATCAAAATATAAATTCGCGAAACTGATAATTTTGTAAAGTAGTACAGAGTACATAAAAACCACTTACCGCTTCAAATTTTTTATACTTTAATACAAATTTTTAAAATCTCCCTTTTTTAGATCATACAGAATACACAAATAGTTAGATACTTTACATTTGCTCCAAGCTTTTAATAAAACTACAGGGTTATTTATTTTGTATACCCTCAACAAATGCACAGTAACAAGGATAGACAAAGCTGGTACACTAGGGCCTAAATACAACACAAGCGGTGTCACAAAAATGGTTAATATTACAACATACGAGGCCCGCTTAAACCGATTCACATTATTATCTATTCAGAAACCCTGTGAAATGTTTTAGGCTTGCGATCCTATCTTAGATTATGGCTATAGTTTTAATTTCCAACATCGCCTTAGGCTACAAGGTTATGTTGGTGATTTTCACTTTTTTAATGGTCTATTCTTATCACTAGTTAAAGGGAGATGATTCATACACTCGAAATGTCGTGTATTAATTTTTATGATCACAAATGATGGTAAATGTCAGATTAAAACAATGTGAAACATCTATCATTATCAAATAATTTTAAAAACAGAAAAAAAACATATTGTTCTCAATAAATATTTCAGTTTGTAAAACCAGCTATAATAATTAATAACACACTATTGGCACTTCCCAGACCTTTAGCGCATAACCTCAAAATAAATTTGCAACAGCTGATAAGAAAATCTCATGCTAAAAGACAATATCCTAACATTGTTATACTGATCTAATGACAAATCACGTTAAGACGTGACTCTTTAGCTATTAAATGGTTGCATTTTCTCTCTCTGTATTTTAAAAGCGATTTTTTCACTTTTGAACTATTAGTAATCTACTTATGGAAAAAAGTACCCACCCTCTCTCTCGCCGGCATAGAAATATTTAAAATGAGTTTAAAATACTTGTGGTTTCAACTGTTGCCTCACAACTTATAAAACAATTACTCTTGGATGATTGAATATAGTTTGATAAACTCCATCTTTATTTTTGACAAAAATTGAAATAAAAAAATCTAAACTTTACGAATATTAGGTACTTTTTAGTATAACTTTCTTCCTTTAATCCCTCTCTTGGAGAGCTGATGAGGAGCCAGCTCCGATAACTTAAATTGTTAGCAAGTCGTCTAATACACAATTTTATAGATATATAGGTAGTGAAAATACCCATTTCATTAGTGAAGATATTTAAACTGACCGTGCGATTACCCTCCCCCCAAAGTTATTATTTATTAGTAAATCCTGACAATTTATGATCACACCTGTATATTATACCTGTAAGATAACACATATACATATTTTAACAACACGTTATAATATTCACGACTGGGTTAGCTATATTTTCAATAAGATAATTAACTATTGAAAAGAGTTGGTTTCGAGGTTTCGTGGTGCATACATGACATTTTAACTATGAGTTTTAATGAGTTTCATTTTAACTATGAGTTTCGGGGTTTTTCAATTTTACAGGTGTTAGTGTGTTTAATTTTAATGTGAGCGATTGTCTGAAGTAGGAATAAACACCGAAAACAGTGAAATATATGTAAGTACGTGACACATGGTATGAACAAAATATACATATTTGTATATTTAAAAAAAATAAAATCGCACTATATTTTATCGCGTACAGCACAAAATATAATAATATATTGTATTAAATCTAAGTTTCGCTAATTATAATCAATATATTAAATGTACTATATATATGACGTCAGAAGGTACGTATGCATTAGAGTTGAAATCTGGAATGTATTATTGTATACTTTTAGCAATAAATTTCAACACCAACAGTGGCTTACATTGAAAACACAAACTATGGAATATTTCATAATTAATTTAATGTAACGGCTTCCACAGGGGTGAGATTGTCATAAACATCCCTCTCAAGTACAACCCCTCCTTCCCCATCTGCACAGAATAACTTTTGCGTGGTAAATTAATAAATGCACACTGGGCGAATCTCTATCTAGGCTAGCCATTTTTGACGAGATCTAAATCTAAAACTTAACTACTTAAAACAACACCAATAATAGACTAAAGCTAAATATTAATATAAACTACACTGTATTGGCACATGATGTCGGACTAACACGAAAGGCCTAACATGGCCGTGTGTTAGTTCAATTAATTATACGGTTCCAAAAACCTTATGCGCCCAGATATAAACTCTAGGACCGTACCGGTCCTATTCCTGTGGGTTTAGCAAGGCATACTATTATATTAGTTCACTACTAAAAAACAAACGTGCTGGAAAAATTTTAAAAATCGGAAAAGGTTCATTGTTAGTACAAGTACAAATTCAACTTAATCTGGCCAAGTTCCGTTATTGCAATTTTTTGTAGTTCATATTGGTCAGTCAATTTTGATTATGTAGGATATAGCCCGCAAAAAAATATTATGTTTCCAGTCTTCATACTTTGCAATAGACCTCTTTATCCTTTTTTCAAGGGCGCATTACTTATTTCTTCTATTGGATCCTTCAAGAGTCCATTCTGGCATTTTTGATATCAGATGTCTCAGCCTCATCTTTTAAACTTTATAATAATATTTAGGGTTATGTTTGACCAGGTGATTCCCTTCAACTGGATTGATGGTGCTTTGGCGCTTGCCATAGCAATTCCATTGTACAATTAGAAATTGAGCATTGTCAAGCTACTGGTCTACGAAATAATCAATAAAACGATCCAAATTCTCAGCTATCGGTGCTTGACTATGGAGTTCCATCCATCACTCTTACACATCCTCCGGCTTTAAAAAAGCGAGTGTCGCACACATCTTAATACACTGTCTCACATCTTCGTTTTGTTAATATATTTGAGAAAGTCAAAGTTCTTGCACTTTTCTGCAAAAGCATTATGAAAAACGGAACAAGCAACCGTGAATATACGCATATGGGAACATAACCTAACCATATATGCTGATTAGGCCGCATCTAACCAATATTTGAGAGAGACCCCTGGGATTTTTTCAGACTCTTTATCTTATTTATTATTGATCGAAATTTCTTGCCAATATTTTGAGACTGTTTTTTGCCAGTTTTTTGCGCGGATATTTTGAGACACAGATGTTCTGGGACGAGACGCTATAAAGTCATAAGTAAAAATCACTACTTTAAAGTCAAAAGTCATGAATCAATAATCAAAGTTTAAAGTATAAAATTTAGTCAGAAGTAAGGAATGAAATTAAAGAATAATGAGTTAAAAGTCGTGAGATAAAGCTACAAATTTACGAGTCCACAGATATATATATATATATATATATATATATATATATATATATATATATATATATATATATATATACATATAGTTACAAGTTTCTTAATTTTTAGAAATAGAAAAGAGGAATTAAAATTCATACATAAGATACATAAAATTCGAAGTCGCTAGTAAACAAAAGTAGTACAAAAAGTAACGCCACAAGTCCATAATCAAAAGTAAAAGTAAAATCTCACTGATCTAAAGTCAAACGTTTAAGAGTCAAAGAGGCTAGCTTCAAGAGTTTAAAGAGGCTAGCTTCAAGCGTTCAAAGAGGCTAGATAACATTTGAAAATTACAAATAAAAATTAAAAAGTCAAATATAATTAAAAATCTAAAATTTAAAGTAACAACTCCAAACTCAGTATTCAGAAGTGAAAATATAAAAAATCATTTTCATTCATATATTTTATGCTTTAAGATTGCTTAAGATGCTGTAGCTTCCTTTTAACCAAATTTGCTGCCCATTTTAAGTGCTCAACCTACTATTAAACCTCTAAATTACAAGGATTACTTTATATTGTGGCTGGGGTTGGAGTAATAAACATGAAAGAGCATGATAAATAATACGGAACAATTAGAAGGTTAATATCAGAGTTTATAGATGGCATAACTTTAGGTAATGGTCTATTTGTACGGTGAAACTTCATAATGTGGGTGATTTAGTTTTATAAAAGACTCGATGTGGTGGTTTGTAATTACAAACAGGTGCTTGTAACAACATCTTCCCTGATGGAATTATTAAAAAACTGAATGAGCTCTGGTGCGGCAGATGGGATATAAATACCAGAAATATTGAAAAGATTTGTTACTTTGTGCTCGTTTTATTTGGAAATGTGGTCCGAATAGTCTGCTCCTGTATTTCAATTATAAGTAAAAAATTCTTTGCTAAAACTTTAAGTACAAAATATTTTAATACCTGGATCCTTTGTAAAGTATATCATCAATTTATTAATTCCGTAATGGTTAGTTAAAGAATGTTTTCTTGAGTATGAATGAAATTTTGTGCAACTTTTTGCAACATGGTATTCATTGATAAAATTCCCTCTTTACTTTTTAATTGAATTGTATGCTCCTGTTTTTCAATTATAAGGTCACACACAATTCCTATTCATTAGTCTCACGTCTTAACTATAAAATGAGGATAATTTACTTAAAGGAAAAAAAAATTTATTTTTTAAAAATGTACGTACAAAAAGTTTTAATATCTGGATCCTTTGTAAAGTGCATCATCAATCCGTTATGGTTAGTTAAACAACGTTTTCTTGAAAATGAATGAAATGTTGTGCAAATTTTTTTGCAACATTGATGAAATTTCATTTTTCACAACACACAAAAACTACAATATCAGTTCTAGTATATTATCCTAACCTAAATTTAAGTTAAAATAATCAGCTGTTAAGTTTTGTCATCCTTATTACTATGGTAACGCTTTAGATATTAATTAGTACATTTTATACATTACTTCAATATATTATAAGTATTTCATATTACAATTTTTTTCTAATTTTATACATGTTTCTAATTAACTTGTGAGAAATGTGTATTTTTCTCCACCTCTTGTCGTAGAGATATTTCAATCGCTGAGTCGAAAATATTTATATTTATAATGTACGATTAAAAGTAACATTAAATATATTGATAGTATAATTATATAACACATGAACATGTATTGCATTCAGGTAAATTTTTGCACAAATACATTACATTCCTTCATAATTTAAAAGTAAAAAACCCACGTAAGGTTTATTAGAAAATTTAGTTAAGTCAATAAATAAAGAAATTATTTTCTGCAGACGGGGAAAGGGTTGGGGTTGGTAACTAAGAGGGATACTTTTTTTGGGGTAGTTACATTATGTTGATAAATTATTATACTTCTTTTATTATTATTACTAGCTGTTACCCGTGGCATCACGCGTGAATATTTCAGATTCGAGATGAATTGATAAATTAGCTACGGTACGTAATTCATAATAATGAGAATTGAAATTAGATCAAGGGAATTATAGTTTTTGAGAATATTTTTTAAAAATACATATCTATATCAAAATGTTTAATGATAAATCAACAATTTTACATTTTAAAAGCTTAGTATATAAACTAACTATTTATTTTCTCCACACACACTCATGCAAGCATACACACAAATATATTTGTGTACATTTGTCACTGAAGTGCTTCCTTGTAGACAACAATTTATGTACTGGATTTTGAACAAATAAAAAGATCACTAATTTCGCTATAAGCTGATTATTTAAATATTCAGTGAAACATTGAAAAAGAAGGTGGTACACACCACTCCTTAAGCACTATATGAAATTTCATAAAAATCGGCCCAATAGTTTCCGAGATTACCGTCCAAAAAAAGTTGCGTGTGTTTAAAAGACCACACGATGTAAGGGAAAACAATATGAAATTATTGAAGACTATTCATTGAATAGTTTCAAAATATTAACACAAAATTAAGTCAATAACACTTTTAAAAATGTTACACATTGATCTAGGCTTTGCCTAACCTAGCTCTGTGTTGAATTATTAAAGCCGATAGATGTAACCAGCTGTTTTAAGTGGTATTAATTTGTCGTTTGCTATGTTTCAAACTGGTCTATAATGAACCTAACCTAATATTTGTATTGAACTATTAAAGCTGATGGACCTAATAATTATAAGTGTTATACGTTTAGTGCTGATACATGTCAAAGTAATAACTATTGGAGTCGGAATAATTGTCACCATTATTATTTATTTTAAGAAAACGTTGCAAATCTATCCCAGTTTTCTATTACATGTGATATAATCATATGACGAATATGACAACATCCTTCTTGAGTAATTATTCTTAATAATATAAGAGAGAGAGGTGGAAATACACATGTACCATCCCCAATAAATAGAATTACGATAAGCATTACTGTATATTATTACCATTAATATAGAAATAATCAATAGTCATGTTATTTAATTTAAAAATATTATATATATATCATTATGAAACAACGAAGTTTATGTGTTTGAAACGAATTCTCGAACAAAACTGAATCAGTCCAGGTTTGTATAACCTAAATTAATTATCAGAAAAATTTATTTATTCATGCTGATGAACTCAATCAGCTCTTTTATCTGCTATTTTATGCAAACAGTTGGTGTAGTAATAAATATAAAAAATGGCTACAAATATGCACGTGTAAAGCCTAGATGAAGAGTTGTTTATACACTAATTTTCAATCCATAAAATCAAAATTTCCCAAAATCCTTTCTTAGTGAGCATCTAAAGCCCCATAAGAATATACCTTCTAAATTGCAGATCATTATCTTCAGTAGTTTTTTTCTATGTTGATATTGAATCAGTCAGTCAGAACTGTTATTTCATAGATATTATAGATTATTTACAGGGTGATGAAAAATATCTTTCGTAATTCCTAGGTACCTAAAGTGTTATTCTGGTACTTGTTCGAATTTCCGCCCTCGGTTATCGCCTCGTACGGAAAACAAGATAGCTTATTACTAAGAATACCATAGGAACCAGTATAATTAAGTTTAGTTCAATGAAATCATGTATTATTTTTGAATAGCTCAGGTTATGTTTACGTTATTGATGAGAAAACCTGTTCAGTTCTGAAGGATGTTTTGTTACAAGAAATTTTTATCAAATTTTGTTGAAATAAAAAGATCAATAAATTGAATAAATCAATAAAAGTGCCAAATATAAAATAAAAAATATTGGGGTTCGGAAGTCAATAGTTAAAAAATGTCCTTTTTTATAGATAACTGTAGAAAGTAGGCTATATTGTAACGTCATGGGATGTTAACTGCCTCGTTAGTTATTTAGGATCGTTTTCGGACCAACTAAAATGAAGTTACTTTGAAAACAATACTCCGAGCCTTTATAGAAAGTATAGAAATTAATCTGATTTAAATTGAGATATTTAATTTTTTACTTGTTGTTTAAAGCTAAAAAACCTATAGGTCATTGTCGTATTCTAATAAATAGGAAGAAAGGAATATAAAGAATCTTTGCCGTTGAATACTCTAATAGCGTCAAGGTCAAAAGAGAGTTAGTTAAGAGACAAGATAGGAAAGATAAAAGAGAGGGGCCTAATCCCTATGATACATAAAAGAGGTGTAGATTCAGCAAGGATCCTTCGGAATTGCCAGGCTTGTACTCACTGTAGTGAACCTTTGAGTGGTTGAGAACTTTTAAGCAATTGTCGTACTGAAAAGAACGTAATAAGAGACAAATGACACCAAAATTCTCTTGTAGATGAGAACGATGAATATTTCATAGACGCGTGTGTCCATAAGAGAGACAGTAGGTATTAGTTAGAATTGTGGTAATAAATTACAAGTACACGAAAAAGGTAAATTAATTTTCCAGAAAACAACAATTGTCGATAGAAAAAGCTTACTACTTCTAAAGAAAATACTGTAACTTGAATACAAAAAAAAATGTATAATTCGTTCGGGAAAAAAATCAATTATAATTGACAGAGAGAAAATAAAACTTATTGTGTTACCATAGTGATCATTCTACCACAAACGAACATCTGATGAACTACATAAATAAAAATAAAGGGAGAATTTAGGTTAGGATAACAAACTACAAAACAAAATTAGATTTATGTGTTAGATAAGCAAACAATTTTTTCTATGAATACAATATTGCACAAACTTTCTTTCTGCCATTCATATGAACACTAATACAGTCTAAATATGAAGATAAATAAATCCAGTTTACTTTACAGCAACATTAAACTATACAGTTAATCATTTACAAGTAATTATCAAAGCCATCGTTATGACAAATTATTCTAACAGCTGATTTGAACTTATTAACTTCAATGTGAAGTTATTGTAACTCAAAACGAATGGACAGAATAAATTCCACGTTTTTGTTAAGTAACAAAGAAAACAATATAAATATAGTATTGAGGCTAATTTGAAAGCGAGAGTTTCTTTATACAATAATATTTCAGTTTGCCAATGACTATGTCTCCACTGCTGGATTCATTTCTAAGTAAAGTTGTTTAAATGAATATTTAATTAGGATTTTGTTTAACTCACTCCTTCTTCTGCCATGAAATAAACATTGTTTTCTTTGACATAAGAAACTTGCCGAATAATTGGCTTCGTCGCTTTTACGTTGTTCACTGGGAGAGTTGAAGGTTCACATTTACATATCTTATTAGTATTTACAATAAATATAAGAGTCACTATTTGTTTATATATGGGGTTTCATTAAAATACGCAAGTAGACGCAGACCTGATGATGCTGGTAACAATGTCGAAACAGGTACAGTCTAGAGAAAAACTAATAAGTGTTTCGAATTTGGTGTATTTCATAATATAAGTGTTACAGTTTTAATTTTATACTTTGTATGATGATAAAAACAAGCGGTACACCCCTAAGCACAAAACAAAACCTTAACAATGAAAAGCATTCTTAACTATCAATAGGAAAATTCCGAGTGAGAGGTTACTAGTCAAAAACTGATATGAAATCATAAGTCGAATATCTCAAAATTGTTTCAAACTATTTCAACAGAATTTTGTTAAATGTGAAGGCTTTCAACTAAAACCAATTTGACAAACAAGTAAAGGTTACTAGTAATTTGAAATAATATTAAATTTAACCTGAAGCATGTCGCGGTTCAGTTTGGTATTTTTAAATTATCGGGAATGAAGCAGTTTTATTTTCAGGTTCTTTTCAAATATCTTAACGCCTGTGACTCATACCTGTATGTTTAAAACATAAATGGCGACCACATACTATAACCGTAAGATAAAGTGTTAAAAATTTGGTGTATTTCATACTATAAACTTTACAATTTCAATTTTATTCTTTGTATGATGATAAAAACAAGCGGTACACAATCTTGCTCACACGCCTAAGCACAAAAAAAAATTTTAACAATGAAAAATCATTCTTAACTATCAATAATAAAATTCCTAGTGAGAGGTTACAGTGAAACTGAAATGAATTCCTAGAAAAGTCGTTAGCAATATGGAAAATAATTAAAATAAACCTGAAGGTAGTACGGGTTCAGTTTTGTATTTTTAATTTATTAGTGAATCAATAATAATAAGCAATCTTATTTTCAAGTTCTTTTCAAATTTCCTAAAATTTTATTCATACCTGTCTCTTTAAAACATAAATTCCGACCAAAAAACTGTAATCGTATGACAAATAACTTTGCGTTGAAAACAAAATAATAAGTAAATGTTCCACGTTTTTGTTTTTTAAGATTTTATCAAAATTATTTTACGAGGGGAACATACTTTCTACTTGAATACCTAAATTGTCACTAAAATGTTTAACGAAAGACAGATAAATGTCCCTTAAAAAACGGCAGTAATAGTTCAAAGTTTTCGTTTCTTACCTGATTTTAAACAAAATTATTGTTGATAGTTTTTATTTAGAATTGTTTATCAATCATCTATCACGTGGGAAAATTCAGAAGAAAAAAATGGTTGTATAAAATTAAACGTTTTTGTGTGTAGAAATATAAGTGGACAAAATACTGCACAAATTTTGTCCACATATTATTCAATTATTCACATGTATACAATTTTGCATAATGTATCAGTCTAAACAGATGTTACATGTGAAGCTTTTTTGCTTGTTAATCTGTTTTGAAACATTGTCAAATAAGAGGGTAGAGAAGGTAGGTCTTTATTTAACAACCCTTTGTAACGTTAGTAATTACACAATCATCTGTTTACTGTACAAGTAGCTTTGCCTTGTGCTAATAGCAGGGATTATTGTAAACGACAATATCCAGTGTTAATACTCTTATTGTATAATCTTTATATTGTACAATAGGACACTAGTCAACTCTGGGTATTCATTACATAGAAGTAATGTACAAATTTTGTATTAGTAAAACAAAATATTGTTGCTTTTAAAAATCACACATCAGTGCATTATTATTCAATATATTTTTTTTTTCCAATTTCATATTTTTTTTTAATTAGGCTAAAGAAAATATACATTTTAGGTTGAATTAAAAAAAAATCATTTAATTACATGGATAGATATGCAGATATTAATGGTGAAGAGTGACTATTGCGATTCGTATTATAGTATTTAGGATAATTATAATGACGACTGAAGATGCCAAAGGCATTGAGAACTCAATGTATAAATGCTGTATATATTTATTACAATAAAAGACGTTTATTTGAAATATACACTTGAGTTAATAACGAGCAAATATCAATGTGAACATTGGATGCAATTAAAATTTTGTAAAGCAGTTCAGTATTAACAGGAATTTTAATAAAAATAAAATGTTGTTCTTTTAATTACTTGTATTTAATTTATTAAGCGTTATTTTTGTTCGAAACTTTTGAATTTATACAATGCTTTCGTCTATGTGGTTGTAGAGGGGGGGGGGATTTGGCGTTTTACATATGCAATCACTATTACCTAATGCATTACTATAAGGATCAATAAATCAACAATAACTACCATGTGTTAAAAATGTATTGTTAAATTGTTTTGAGGTTGATTACATCAATGCGCAGTGCCAACTTGTATTTTGAATACTTTATAAATAATCGATAGTGTCTGACTGTTTTTATCAAATTATCGCAACGGTGTATATGCCCGACTTCAAAATTTCCAACGTTAAAAATCAGGCGTTTGTCGGATTATTGGGTAATTTTTATTTTATTTGTTGTGTTTATTTTAGACAGGTAACACATGTACTCATATTTCACATGTATTCATACGTAGTACTGTGAAACGGAGTGTAGAAGCTGAAAATGTTGAGTATTAAAGATTATTTGTAAAGCAATTAATAATAATAACATTATACGTCTGTTTGTTTGTTACGTAACCTTAAAACCTGGTCTTTTAGAATAAAAATAACATAAAATACCCTCTCTTCCATTTGGCTTCAAAACAAATAAATCCCTATTCAATTTCTTTGTTCAATTCTCTTTAGTTATGAGTTTGTCCTTATCGTAAGTTTTGCGACTTGTTATTTATTTATAAAGTGTTTTCTGTGTTTAATCCTTTTTGTGTTTGTTATTCTTTGGGGAAGTTAAAGACGGTATCTGATAAAATATGTAGCAGCAATACTCAGGATCCGATACTTTATGTTTCTCCTACTATATTTGATATTTTAAAGGAAATGTATATCAAAAGTCAAGTTTATTTACATAGAATGAGTAATTTATGTATAGTAAGACTTTTAAAATATTCAAAAATGAGTTTAAATAGATTCGTAAACAGTTAAGGTTGAGATAACAAACTTTATCTCAATTTATGTGTTTTAATGTTTAAGAAACAAAATATAAATAAAATTTACTTAATTCATGTATTATAATCAAATTGTTACTATCTGTACTTAGCTGTAATCTGCCAAACAGACATGTTTTTGTAGGTATTAATATCATTATCTTGGTTATTTCACGACCTAATTTAAGCTTCCAAAGTTTTTTATATTGGTCTTGAAATTGTGCAAATGTTTTATAAATTTTAAATGTTTGGATGTGTACAACCTAATATTTCCTGCTCCTGTCGGTAAATCTCAATAGCTGAATACAAGGAGAAAGTTACCCGTTAAACATATAACTGTTATTATTTTTTCCTGTGAGATGGGGGTATATTAGTTGTGGTATTATTTATTGTTATAAATTCCATAATGCTTTATGAATGTTTTACAAAAAGTCTAAATTACTTACGTCAAGTAGCAATCTTGTGCTTAGTATTTATAAATACTTCATATTATATGCAGTAGCAAATATTTTGTTTATTTATTTTTGTGCAATGTGTATCAGTGTGTTGTGTGAATGTGTTATTTCATCTGATGATGGTATATGTTATACGGAAACAGCTGTAATGAAGTATTAATAAATACTAAGCACAAGATTGCAACTAGACGTAAGTATTTTAGTAATAGACTTATTTATTGTTACTTCTTTGTCTATGAATATGGTTTATTAGGTTAATTGGCTTAAAAGAACAATTGATTGAATGTATTAAAAAATCCATTCTGAACAGAACTACTAGTATGGGAAGAGATTTGATATTACACATTGTCCTGAACGATAATCCCCCCATTAACACAAGACAAGCCTACTTGTACAACCCCTTCTCGTCAGAGAAAACAGGGATGATTGTGTAATTAAAGGAGGAATTACTAGCGTTACACAAGGGTTGTTTAATTCCCGATTATTTGACAATAGTTAAAAAGAGATTAACAAAACAAAGGCTTTACAAAGAAGATCTGTTTACATTGATACGTTCTGTCAATTACAGAAGATGTAAAATAATTGGTGCACAAACTTTGTGCAGTATAGCTCACAGATAGATAGTATTCACGCACCCTTAATGATTACGAAGGCGCAAGTATGCTGTGAAAATCAGTATCAAACACGTTTATTTGTAGGTTGTTATTTTGGTTTTTAATAGTCGATTGAAAACGAGTATCAAAATTATTATTTTTAGAAATCGCTCAACAAACCGTTGAACTTGTACCTGTCATTTTAGGTTTTTGAAAGACAGCAATTTGTGTTGCGCTTTTTATTTTCTAAAATTATTTTGGTTCTTATTATAGGTTACTTAAAAGGAAATTTAAAAAAAAAACACAAATAAAATAATATTGATTATTGACTGGTATGCGTGTGAGTTATATCAAAATGAACCTTACCAGCTTTCAAATTTCAACATTTAAAAAGTCAATATACAGATTGCTTTAGCAGGGCAGGTTTGGGAGATGACATGAAAATCAAAATAAGTCAGTCTGTATCTGTTATTAACTGTCTGTAACTTGAAATATTCGAGTTATTATTTGTGAAGAACTTGTCTTTTGATATACATTTTCTTTCCATTGTAAGATATAAAAGAAGGGACGTAATGCATTGGATCTAAGTATTGCTGCTACATATTTTATCAGATACTGCCTCCAATTTCTCCAAACAATAAAAAATACAAAAGGGATTAAACATAAAAAACACCTTATAAATAAATAACAACTTTTAAAACTTACGATAAGGTCAAATTCATAACTAAGACAACTCAACAACGAAATTGTGATGGGATTTATTTAACTCCAAGCAAAACGCAATAGAGGTTAAATAGTGTTATTGTTATTCTAAAGGACTAGGGTTTGACGTCAAAAACAAACAGACGTCTAATTTTATTATTATTAATTACATTACAAGAAATTCGAAGTACAAAGTATTTCAATAGTTTCCAAATTTCAACATCTTGTGTTTTATAATACTCGATATTTTCAGCACCTACAGTCCGATTCATATCTCCTTGTATGAATACAGTAAAGTTGCACTATTACCCGTCTAAAATAAACACAACAAATAAAATAAAAATCACATATATCTGTATATTTTGGAAGAAGAAAAGTTAAACAAGAGACAAATTTAACAATCAAGTCGAACATTCTCCTTTACAAATTCACAGATGTTTGTGCGGCGACTCTACTTTTCATTGTTAAGAAAACAAGGGTTGATCAAGAGAAACCTCAAACGAAAGATTCAAGAAAGGGATCTAAGACAACATAAAAATGTGTAGATCCAGCTAGGATCTCCTGGAATTGCAAAGCTCGTATTCACTAAAGTGAGCCTTTAAGGGACACTTGCACAAAATTTCATGCAACGATTGAGATAAATTGTATATATAACAAACAGGATGACGTTGTATAGAAGACCTACCAAGTCGTAGAAGAGCATTGCCCTCAAAATCAAACAATTTTATAACGAAAATCATTGACATGCGAACTCTTATTGAAGAGTTTCAGAGTTATTGTTTTAACAAAATCCCAATATCCTGCTTAGTCAAGAATTAAGGTTTCCCTTCCATTCAGTATTTGTTGACGTTGTTGATATGAAGATTATCAAACTCGGATATGCTCAGTTACCTGTCAATAAGCAAAGCACTAGGACATGTACATATTTCATTTATAAAAAGTTAAAACTTTTTGACAATAGTATTTTATCACAATTTTTTTTTCACACATAAAAGTGGTTTAGAGAAAGTTTTGTGATACTTCAATAAACCGATATTGTTATTATCGGTTTAACTAAATAAGTTAGGTGCACATTGGTGCTTTAGTAACTACTAGTTTCGGAATAGTTGAAGTCTGCGGTTGTGGATGTCCCCTGCGTGTCCCACGACGGGCGCTGCGTGTTATGGATATTCATAACTAGTGACCTATGTAACTTAGTGGTTGTTCTCAAGAGAACTATTGTTATTGAGCATTAGATGTAACTGGAAGAGTTTTATGTTTGCTTTTTAAGAGTGTAGTTTTAATTGGCTGACCAAGTCAGTTTTTTCTCCAAGGTGACCCTTAGGTACTTAAATTAAACCGCACAGTGTACGTTTTCATTGAATGAGAGGTGTGTCGAGTGTGATTTTGCGTTGTTTGTAAAGCAACAATGCTTGCCCCTTGGACATATTTACTTTCATTTTCCAAGGTATGAGCTATCGCTATAAGGTATTTAGTGCTTTATGGAGTCTGCTGTGAATTATAAATGGTTATCATGACTGTTGTTATCAAATATAATTTGTTTGTAGTTTTTAATTATACACGAAATAAACCGATTATACAGAGCGTTATGTGATGGATAAAACAATAATGATCGGTTTAGGGTTTCTTGAAGTCAACAAAATTGTTTACGGATTGATACGTGTCTTGTACAGCGTTCTGCAAGCCTAACGAGTCGACCAAATTTTATAATAGTTTGTATATGTGGACACATTTTGGTCACATCTTGAGGTTTTTTTTTTTATATATAACTCAAATTATATAGTAGCTGACGAAAGATTAACACTCAAAATAAAAAACTTAAAAATTAGCTAACAATCATTATCAAGTTTTCATTAATCTTGTCTTCGACGACCCAAACAAAAGTATTGGACATTGTACGAGTATATAAAAAAACACATTTTCGAGCATCTACATGGTACTTACCCAGCCCCATCGTACAATACCATCATTAAAGTCGTATTAATTTGTAAGGAAAGTTGTTTAAAGGTATATTTAATTAGAATTATTTAATCTCACCCCTTCTGCTGCCTTGAAATAAACATTGTTTCCTTTGATGTAAAAACTTGTTGGAGAGAATTGTTGCCCTCATCGCTTTTACAATATTTACTGGAAGCAGGTTGAAGTTCTAGATTTATACAATTTAAAGTAAATAGAGGATTAAATATCAATATTAACACAAATAAATAACTAATACAGCAGATAACATACCGGGTGGTTGAATAGAAAGTTCCACACTCTCTTATATTTTAAAATATATTTGCATTATTTGTTGACACTATCTATAGATGAAAGGGGCAACATAAAAAAGTAAAGATTAGGTTTTTTAATTGGGGGAGGTTGAAGAGTGGGGGTTGCTCAAGAGTTTGAAATAATACGTATAGTTTAGTGATTTCCCATTTTAAAAGTTTCTGCGAGACAAGAGAAAAGACTTAAAAAATAAGATTTTGACCACCCAAATCTAAATGGAGACAAAATCAATTATTTTATTGATAAAGCTAAATTGGTACGGTTTATCACATTGTATGACATTATTGTGTTCTTATTTCATATTCAATTTTAAAATTTTCTCCATTAAGAAGTACAGTCTTTTTTTAAACATGTTTCGCACGTAAATCTAACTTCGTAAATAAAATAACTCTTTTGCCAGCCATTTTGTTTTAGATGGTCAGAATTTAATTTTGTTTCGTCATTTTTCTTGTTTGTCTTGAGAATTAAAAAATTTGTAATCACAAGACACAGCATGCCAATGGAATTTTTCTAGCAGCCCCCACCCCCAACAATGAAAAACCCCAAACCTTTGCTATTTTAAGTTACCCCTCTGACCTAAAGAGATTCCCGCAAACAAAATTCAAATATCTTAAATATGCTAAAAAAAATGTTTTTTTTTTTCAGCTACCCGATGTAATTGACTTAGTTATGTTGATTTATTTAGTCGTTAGACATAATCAGGCTACTTAAATAAAGACATATCTAACATTCATACGGGTGTCAACTAAAACGAAAAAAGCTAATCCAGGCTCACCAAAAGGACGGTGACCCAAGAACAGAAGGACCTGTGTAGGTTGTGAACCTAAACTATTTTGCAATTCCCTTACTATTTTGTTGTTGTCACTCATATTATATTATGTGCCTGATGATGAGCATAATAGTAACCTGATGATGTCTAACTACGAAACATGTTTACTACTCTATTGCTAAAACTCTTGTTTAGATTATAAATGTTATTCATTGTTGACGCAAATGTATCGGAATATACAAATCATTTGTATGTTTTTAACAGATATAATTTAACAAATACCTAGCCTTCTTTCGGCAGCTTGACTACCTACGTCTAAACTGCTCGCTGATATATTGACCTCAATTTCCTGCCAACCATGACTTATTTATTGTCATGAAGCGTTTGTTGGTTGCAATATCAGTGGCTTCCTAACTTTTTAAATTGTTACAATTTACTCTCTGTTAACTACTATGGTGACTTGGAATAATTTGATAATTTAAGCTTAACTATAAAAATGTTATCCTTAATACTAACTTATTTGTGAACAGTGGTAATTATTTTACTTCTTTGCTTAATTTCTATTAGGAGGTAATGATCGAGAGGTTATTGGCCTTCAAAAACAAGAAACAATAAAAAAATTCTTGTAAAATACTCCACTTATAATTACATTATTAAATCCAACTGATTATCCCGACGTGGGCTTAAGTCTGTGCGTGCGAATTGTTCCGATTAAATGCATACAAGAAAGTTAGTGTGATATATAACATCTCAAAATATTCCCTATAATAGTATATATAAAATATCTTTGAATTGTTTTTATATGTATTACTTAAAATATGTAAGATGTAACAAGAGTTTGTACATGAAAGTGTTTTATTTTATTTTGCAGCGCGTACTGGTTATCACTGAGGTTGTGTAGTAGAATTAGTAGAATACTGGTGTTTAATTTGGTGTATATATAATGAATAATCTATAATAATAAAAGCCAAAACCCACTCACTGACTGACTGACTGACTCACTGATCACGAAATCTCAGGAACCACTGAACGGATTACAATGAAACTTGGTACACAGCTTCCTCATAGGTCCTAGACGCGCACTAAGAACCGGTTTTGAAAAATTCAATGTATAACCGCGGAAATCGTGAAAAAACCGCGAAAAGTAAAATACATTATTTTTTGTAAACTATGAAGCGTACAAACGTGAAATTCGGCAAACATGTTCATCCTGGTGTCTAGGTGCTCGCTAAGAAACGTTTTTAAAAAAAATCAATGTCTAACCGCGTAAATCGCGAAAAACCGCGAAAAGTAAAATACATAATTTGTTGTAAACCATGAAGCGTACAAACGTGAAATTAGGCAAACATGTTCCTCCTGGCGTCTAGGTCCTCGCTAAGAAACGTTTTTAAAAAAAATCCAGGTCTAACCGCGTAAATCGCGAAAAACCGCGAAAAGTAAAATACATAATTTGTTGTAAACCATGAAGCGTACAAACGTGAAATTAGGCAAACATGTTCTTCCTGGCGTCTAGGTCCTCGCTAAGAAACGTTTTTAAAAAAAATCCAGGTCTAACCGCGGAAATCCGCGAAAAAACCGCGAAAAGTAAAATACATTATTTTTTGTAAACTATGAAGCGTACAAACGTGAAATTCGGCAAACATGTATTATTCTCACTGTATTTAAACACGAAACCTAGAGTTCTGAAATTCGGTACATGGTTTCGGGTAAGTTCTTAGAGGCGCACTAAGAAAGGGTTTGAAAACCTTTTACTCGAAGGGTAGCTAACACCCCTATTACAATATTTTCAGTCAAACGCATATATTTGTTATTAATACATTTTTTCGGTGGCTGTTATTTAGATGAACAACTACAGCGGTTTTTGATCATTGTGAACACTCATGACAAGGCCTAGGACTGCACGCCACAGTTTGCAAGTGGCCTTATCAGTAGGCTGCAGGTATCAGCTGATAAGGGGTCTACATTGCCCCCTACCAGTCAGTCTAGCTACAGACTTTGCTACTTGCTTTGTTTTTTCCTGAACCTCTACACACTTCTGTTCACTTCAGTTCTGTTCTATACGTCAATATATTTTGATCATTTTAGGCAAGACTGATTCCGTTTTCCCTTTTACTTGATACATATAATATTTATATTTCTCTCTATTGTCTTTCTATTTATATATCTCTACTTTCTCACTATGGAAGTCATCAACGTGGATGGGGTGCCTACTCCCCACCATGTATTGCCTATCAATCCTGATGGTCAGTGCTTATTCTCATCTTTGGCTTACTTCGTATACGGCACTGATTCACAAGGTTTCCAAGTTCGGACCAGTGTTGTACAGCACGTTACTAACAATTGGTGCCGATTTAAACCATTCACCTTAAATCGGACTGGGGGAATTTACAGAACAAAGGCAGAATATATGGCTGATATGAGCAAACCGGGAACTTTTGGGACAACATGTGAAATAAAAGCAGCCTCTGAAATATTCCCCTATGAGCTGCAGGTTTACACAGACCAAACTCTGTTAACCAGTTTCGGGCAGCCGGTTGAGGGAATAAAAAGACTAAGGTTTACTGGGCCACTGACAGCAGGCCACTTTGACGTCCTTATTCCCTTAGATCCTGATTCCTCTCTGACGTCTGACAATGTGAATGTGGAGGCTAATCTTGGGGAAATCCAGGACCCTGCCAACCTCTCACCCACTGATCTCCCACACTCCTCATCCCCGTCTCCAGTAAATTCCCTTACTATATCTAATACTACTGTCTCAGATCACCCCTCCGTAAATTGTTCTAAAACAAACAAGAGACGGGGGAAGAAAAGGCGTAAGCGATTTTCCAATATTAATCGTACAAAACGTCACAGGCAAGCAGTAAATAAATATAGTGAGAACAATCCTGAAGTCAATCGCGCATCCGTAAAAAAATACAGTGAGAAAAATCCTGCAATACATCAGGCGGCTGTAAAAAAATACAGTGAGAAAAATCCTACAATACATCAGGCGGCTGTAAAAAAATACAGTGAGAAAAATCCTACAATACATCAGGCGGCTGTAAAAAAATACAGTGAGAAAAATCCTACAATACATCAGGCGGCTGTAAAAAAATACAGTGAGAAAAATCCTACAATACATCAGGCGGCTGTAAAAAAATACAGTGAGAAAAATCCTACAATACATCAGGCGGCTGTAAAAAAATACAATGAGAAAAATCCTACAATAAATCAGGCGGCTGTAAAAAGATATAGTGAGAAAAATCCCGAGGTAAACATAAGTGCTGTAAAAAAATACAGTGTCAAGAGAAGTGAAATAAATTTGTTGCCATGGTCTGTTAAATCAATGTCGGGATTCAAATACAATAGCGATACTGATTACAACAAAGATAAGACTGTTGCCTTAGGTTGCATGACAACATGTAAGTGGTGTAAAGCTAGAAAATGGAAAGATGAAAGTCCTGGTCTGTGCTGTGCTAACGGAAAAGTCCATCTGCCCTTTCCTCAGCCAATGCCAGAGCTCATACAAGCTCTTCTGACAAACAATCACCCTCTTTCTGAACACTTTCTCTCAAACATCAGGCAGTACAATAACTGCTTTCAAATGACTTCCTTTGGAGGAAAAGAGATTAAAGAAGGCAACTTTATGCCAACCTTTAAAGTTCAGGGGCAGGTGTATCATCTAATCGGGAGTCTTTTACCTTCTTCAGAGCGGGAGCCAGCATTTTTACAAATATACTTTGTTGGTGATGAGGATAAAGAGTGTCAGCTACGGTGCAATAATGCACCTTCTGTAAAACCGTCGTTAGTGAGCGAACTCCAGAAAATATTACATGAGACAAATCCATACATTAGGGACTTTAAAATGGCGATGGAGATTGCACCAAAAAACGAAGGGTTTCAGGTGGTAATAACAGCTGACAGAAAACCCGCAGGTGCACATAGAGGTCGGTACAACAAACCCGCAACAAAAGAAGTGGCTTTGGTGATCGTAGGTCAAATGTTTGAAAAGCGAGACATCATACTCCACAGCCGAGATACACGACTGGTGCGCATAAGTGAGACTCACCGTGCTTACGATGCGTTACAGTATCCACTCATATTCTGCCGTGGGGAAGATGGTTACTCCGTTAACATACCTCAGCTTGATCCGACCACCAAAGTTGCTTTGAAGAAAACTGTATCGGCTTCCACTTTCTATGCATTTATACTTATGGAAAGAGAAGATAAAGAAAACCTAATTTTACGTTATCGCAGTCTCTTAAATCAGTTTTTAACTGATATGTTTGCTAAAATTGAAACTGAACGATTGAACTTCTTGAGACATAACCAGAGTAAATTACGAGTTGAGGAGTATGTGCATCTGCGAGATGCAGTCGATAAACGTGATGGGCAAGTGTCAGAGCTAGGGAAATTAGTGGTCTTACCTTCCAGTTTTACCGGGGGGCCTCGCTACATGCACGAGAGGACACAAGACGCTATGACTTACGTGCGCCATTACGGAAGACCTGATTTATTTATCACCTTTACATGTAACCCTAAGTGGTCTGAAATACAGGAACAGTTACACGTTGGACAGGCTCCTCATTCTAGGCACGACGTAATAGCGCGAGTGTTTCATATAAAAGTAAAAAAAATTGTCCAGTTACTTCGAAAAGGCTGTATTTTCGGGCCAACTAGGTGTTACATGTATACAGTAGAATGGCAGAAGCGTGGGCTGCCTCACGTTCACATCCTACTGTGGCTTACCAATAACATTACACCCAGCCAAATTGATAATGTCATTAGCGCTGAAATACCGGACCCTACTCTAGATCCCACACTGCATGAAATAGTGAAGTCAGCCATGGTACATGGCCCCTGTGGAAACCTCAACAGAAATTCTCCGTGTATGGTGAACGGCTCTTGCAGTAAGCGATACCCTCGCCCTCTCACCAAGGAAACGCGGACTGCTGAAGACGGTTACCCACTGTATCGCAGGCGCTCTCCCACTGACGGGGGATTTACAGTGAAGGTGAAAGACGTTGACTTGGATAACAGGTGGGTAGTGCCGTACAACCCTGTTCTGTCACGCACCTTTGAGGCTCACATCAACGTTGAAATATGTAACTCCATAAAATCTATAAAATATATATGTAAGTACGTAAACAAGGGCAGTGATCAGGCAGCGTTTGGTCTACAGAACGAGTTTGATGAGGTTACACGGTACGAGTCGGGTCGCTACATCAGTAGTTCAGAGGCTGTTTGGCGGATATTCTGCTTCCCGATCCATGAAAGGTATCCACCCGTCATGCATCTTTCAGTCCACCTAGAAAACGGCCAAAGAGTGTACTTTAGCCCGGACAACATTGGAGATAAGGCCAAAAATCCACCTAAGACAACTTTATTGGCATTTTTTAATCTCTGTAAATTAGACTCTTCTGCTCGGACACTATTGTACAGTGAAGTTCCAGCCTTCTATGTATGGAAGAATAACAAGTTTTCCAGAAGAAAGCAGGGTAAGAGCGTTCCCGGACACTCTGGAGTAAAACAGGACGATGTTTTAGGTAGGGTTTACACTGTGCACCCTTTGAATGGAGAGTGCTACTATCTCCGTATTTTACTCCATGAGGTTCGAGGACCCACATGCTTCAGTGATCTGAAATTTTTTGATGGAGTAGTTCACCCCTCTTTTAAATCAGCCTGCAGAGCACTGGGATTACTGGAGGATGACAATCACTGGCATCACACTCTCGAAGAAGCCGCCATCTCCAACTTTCCACACAAGATTCGAGAATTGTTTTCAGTGATGTTAGTGTTCTGTCAAGTTGCTGATGCCCTCAAACTTTGGGAAAACTACAAAGAAAGCATGTCGGAGGATGTAGCCATGAACCTTCAGAAGGAGCTTCAAGAGGGAGTGCTGCCTGATGTGGCTGTGGTGTATAACAAAACCTTGGTTCTATTGGAGGATATGGTTTTTGCTATATCTGGCCACCACCTACTCCAGTATGGCCTGCCTACTCCTTCTCGCAACGAAACTGTTGACTCAGTCAACCGTGAGTTACTGAGGGAGGTTTCCCATGATATAGCTGAATTATCAGAGTTGGTCCAAAAAAACGAGCCTAAACTTAATAGTGAACAAAAGAATGTATATGATACATTGATAACCAGTATTCACTGTGAGACTGGACAACTATTTTTCTTGGACGCTCCGGGAGGCACTGGGAAGACCTTCCTCATTAACTTATTGTTGGCTAGAATAAGAAAAGACAGAAATGTTGCAATAGCTGTCGCTTCTTCTGGAATTGCCGCTACCTTACTTGCTGGGGGAAAAACAGCGCACTCCACTTTCAAGTTACCTCTGGACCTCAACCGCCATGAAACTCCAACCTGCAATATTTCTAAACAGAGTGACATGGCCCATGTTTTGAGGCTTTGTAAGTTGATTGTGTGGGATGAGATTACCATGGCACACAAGGGAGGGTTGGAGGCACTTCATAGAACCTTACAGGACTTATGAAATAACAACAACTTGATGGGTGGAGTGACTGTACTTTTAGCAGGAGACTTTAGACAGACCTTGCCTATCGTTCCAAGAGGAACTCGCGCCGATGAGGTGAAGGCATGTCTTAAGTCATCGTACTTATGGCCAAGAGTAAAAACTCTATATTTGAATGTTAATATGAGGGTACAGTTGATGGGTCATTCAGAGATTGAACAATTTTCAAATCTTCTTCTACAAATAGGAAATGGTCAATTAAAGGAAAACGATGGTAAAGTCAAACTTCCACACAATCTCTGCACTATTGATAGCCAAATAGAATCCTTCACTGAGCACATTTATCCTAATTTGAAAAGTATGAGCATCATTGATCCATCTTGGTTAAAACAAAGGGCAATACTTACACCAACAAATGAGTCAGCAACAAATATTAACAACTTTCTCTTAGAGCTGCTACCATTAGAGGAGATGAAGTATGAATCAGTTGATTGTGTTGTTGAGTTAGAGGAAACAGTCAACTACCCTGTAGAGTTCCTCCACACACTAAACCCACCAGGGATTCCTCCTCACAGCCTCCGCCTCAAGGTGGGAGTACCTATCATGCTGATTCGAAACATCAATCCTCCAAAACTGTGCAATGGCACCAGACTCCAAGTTAAGACTCTCCATAAGCATGTGATCGAAGCCACAATCATCACTGGTGTAGGCCAGGGGGAAACTGTCTTCATTCCGCGAATCCCTTTGATTCCATCGGATTACCACTTTGAATTCAAACGTCTACAATTTCCTGTCAAAGTATGTTTTGCTATGACAATCAGTAAATCCCAAGGTCAGACTTTGAAGATAGCTGGTGTTGATTTGCGGAATGATTGTTTCTCCCACGGCCAATTGTATGTCGCCTGCTCCAGAGTCAGCTCACATGAAAATTTATTTATTTTGCAACCGGAAGGTGAAACTTCCAATGTAGTTTACCGTGAAGTGCTGCAGTGAATAGGCCAGTTATCAAATTCAGGATGAGATCATAATGTTTACCATTTCCATCTGACGGCAGTAGGCACGGGGACCTGCCTAATAACTAAAACTCCCCAACTTTACGTTGACGGCAGTAGGCACGGGGACCTGCCTAACAATTAAAACTCTCCAACTTGATGTCGACAGCAGTAGGCTAGGGGACCTGCCTAATAATTCAAACTCCCCAAATTTACGTTGATGGCAGTAGGCACGGGGACCTGCCTAATAATTAAAACCTCCCAACTTGATGTTGACGGCAGTAGGCACGGGGACCTGCCTAATAATTAAAACTCCCCAACTTGGTGTTGACGGCAGTAGGCAAGGGGACCTGTCTAATAATTAAAACTCCCCAACTTGATGTTGAAGGCAGTAGGCAAGGGGGCCTGCCTAATAATTAAAACTCCCAACTTAATGTTTACGGCAGTAGGCTAGGGGATCTGCCTAATATTGAAAACTCCCTGACCCGGACTTGACATGAGAAACGACGTATGGCCACCTCCCTGTGGTGTTTCTCGGGTAACGCTAAGAGCCATACACTTTAAAGATTAAAAAAAGTAAACATACAAAAGGTATTGTATTAAGATTTTAATTGAATTAAATAGATAATGTAGTATTCCGTAGCGAAGCACGGGTATGTCAGCTAGTGAATAATGAAATTATATAAATATAATGGTATACATATTTTGAGCTCAATACCTTTATTACTTTAAAAATTATTAAGAATTTTGTAAAAAAAAAAAATTTTAAAAAAGGAAAAAAAAAAAATGGAGATTAACTCGAAAACAAAGCATTTCCGGACCTATGTTTATATGAAGTTTTTTCATTATTTTTGCTAGTAGAATTAGCTCAAAAAGTGCTCGGAACTTTAGGTGAATCACTCTGTATATGTATATATATATATATATATACTAGCTGACATACCCGTGCTTCGCTACGGAATACTACATTATCTATTTAATTCAATTAAAATCTTAATACAATACCTTTTGTATGTTTACTTTTTTTAATCTTTAAAGTGTATGGCTCTTAGCGTTACCCGAGAAACACCACAGGGAGGTGGCCATACGTCGTTTCTCATGTCAAGTCCGGGTCAGGGAGTTTTCAATATTAGGCAGATCCCCTAGCCTACTGCCGTAAACATTAAGTTGGGAGTTTTAATTATTAGGCAGGCCCCCTTGCCTACTGCCTTCAACATCAAGTTGGGGAGTTTTAATTATTAGACAGGTCCCCTTGCCTACTGCCGTCAACACCAAGTTGGGGAGTTTTAATTATTAGGCAGGTCCCCGTGCCTACTGCCGTCAACATCAAGTTGGGAGGTTTTAATTATTAGGCAGGTCCCCGTGCCTACTGCCATCAACGTAAATTTGGGGAGTTTGAATTATTAGGCAGGTCCCCTAGCCTACTGCTGTCGACATCAAGTTGGAGAGTTTTAATTGTTAGGCAGGTCCCCGTGCCTACTGCCGTCAACGTAAAGTTGGGGAGTTTTAGTTATTAGGCAGGTCCCCGTGCCTACTGCCGTCAGATGGAAATGGTAAACATTATGATCTCATCCTGAATTTGATAACTGGCCTATTCACTGCAGCACTTCACGGTAAACTACATTGGAAGTTTCACCTTCCGGTTGCAAAATAAATAAATTTTCATGTGAGCTGACTCTGGAGCAGGCGACATACAATTGGCCGTGGGAGAAACAATCATTCCGCAAATCAACACCAGCTATCTTCAAAGTCTGACCTTGGGATTTACTGATTGTCATAGCAAAACATACTTTGACAGGAAATTGTAGACGTTTGAATTCAAAGTGGTAATCCGATGGAATCAAAGGGATTCGCGGAATGAAGACAGTTTCCCCCTGGCCTACACCAGTGATGATTGTGGCTTCGATCACATGCTTATGGAGAGTCTTAACTTGGAGTCTGGTGCCATTGCACAGTTTTGGAGGATTGATGTTTCGAATCAGCATGATAGGTACTCCCACCTTGAGGCGGAGGCTGTGAGGAGGAATCCCTGGTGGGTTTAGTGTGTGGAGGAACTCTACAGGGTAGTTGACTGTTTCCTCTAACTCAACAACACAATCAACTGATTCATACTTCATCTCCTCTAATGGTAGCAGCTCTAAGAGAAAGTTGTTAATATTTGTTGCTGACTCATTTGTTGGTGTAAGTATTGCCCTTTGTTTTAACCAAGATGGATCAATGATGCTCATACTTTTCAAATTAGGATAAATGTGCTCAGTGAAGGATTCTATTTGGCTATCAATAGTGCAGAGATTGTGTGGAAGTTTGACTTTACCATCGTTTTCCTTTAATTGACCATTTCCTATTTGTAGAAGAAGATTTGAAAATTGTTCAATCTCTGAATGACCCATCAACTGTACCCTCATATTAACATTCAAATATAGAGTTTTTACTCTTGGCCATAAGTACGATGACTTAAGACATGCCTTCACCTCATCGGCGCGAGTTCCTCTTGGAACGATAGGCAAGGTCTGTCTAAAGTCTCCTGCTAAAAGTACAGTCACTCCACCCATCAAGTTGTTGTTATTTCATAAGTCCTGTAAGGTTCTATGAAGTGCCTCCAACCCTCCCTTGTGTGCCATGGTAATCTCATCCCACACAATCAACTTACAAAGCCTCAAAACATGGGCCATGTCACTCTGTTTAGAAATATTGCAGGTTGGAGTTTCATGGCGGTTGAGGTCCAGAGGTAACTTGAAAGTGGAGTGCGCTGTTTTTCCCCCAGCAAGTAAGGTAGCGGCAATTCCAGAAGAAGCGACAGCTATTGCAACATTTCTGTCTTTTCTTATTCTAGCCAACAATAAGTTAATGAGGAAGGTCTTCCCAGTGCCTCCCGGAGCGTCCAAGAAAAATAGTTGTCCAGTCTCACAGTGAATACTGGTTATCAATGTATCATATACATTCTTTTGTTCACTATTAAGTTTAGGCTCGTTTTTTTGGACCAACTCTGATAATTCAGCTATATCATGGGAAACCTCCCTCAGTAACTCACGGTTGACTGAGTCAACAGTTTCGTTGCGAGAAGGAGTAGGCAGGCCATACTGGAGTAGGTGGTGGCCAGATATAGCAAAAACCATATCCTCCAATAGAACCAAGGTTTTGTTATACACCACAGCCACATCAGGCAGCACTCCCTCTTGAAGCTCCTTCTGAAGGTTCATGGCTACATCCTCCGACATGCTTTCTTTGTAGTTTTCCCAAAGTTTGAGGGCATCAGCAACTTGACAGAACACTAACATCACTGAAAACAATTCTCGAATCTTGTGTGGAAAGTTGGAGATGGCGGCTTCTTCGAGAGTGTGATGCCAGTGATTGTCATCCTCCAGTAATCCCAGTGCTCTGCAGGCTGATTTAAAAGAGGGGTGAACTACTCCATCAAAAAATTTCAGATCACTGAAGCATGTGGGTCCTCGAACCTCATGGAGTAAAATACGGAGATAGTAGCACTCTCCATTCAAAGGGTGCACAGTGTAAACCCTACCTAAAACATCGTCCTGTTTTACTCCAGAGTGTCCGGGAACGCTCTTACCCTGCTTTCTTCTGGAAAACTTGTTATTCTTCCATACATAGAAGGCTGGAACTTCACTGTACAATAGTGTCCGAGCAGAAGAGTCTAATTTACAGAGATTAAAAAATGCCAATAAAGTTGTCTTAGGTGGATTTTTGGCCTTATCTCCAATGTTGTCCGGGCTAAAGTACACTCTTTGGCCGTTTTCTAGGTGGACTGAAAGATGCATGACGGGTGGATACCTTTCATGGATCGGGAAGCAGAATATCCGCCAAACAGCCTCTGAACTACTGATGTAGCGACCCGACTCGTACCGTGTAACCTCATCAAACTCGTTCTGTAGACCAAACGCTGCCTGATCACTGCCCTTGTTTACGTACTTACATATATATTTTATAGATTTTATGGAGTTACATATTTCAACGTTGATGTGAGCCTCAAAGGTGCGTGACAGAACAGGGTTGTACGGCACTACCCACCTGTTATCCAAGTCAACGTCTTTCACCTTCACTGTAAATCCCCCGTCAGTGGGAGAGCGCCTGCGATACAGTGGGTAACCGTCTTCAGCAGTCCGCGTTTCCTTGGTGAGAGGGCGAGGGTATCGCTTACTGCAAGAGCCGTTCACCATACACGGAGAATTTCTGTTGAGGTTTCCACAGGGGCCATGTACCATGGCTGACTTCACTATTTCATGCAGTGTGGGATCTAGAGTAGGGTCCGGTATTTCAGCGCTAATGACATTATCAATTTGGCTGGGTGTAATGTTATTGGTAAGCCACAGTAGGATGTGAACGTGAGGCAGCCCACGCTTCTGCCATTCTACTGTATACATGTAACACCTAGTTGGCCCGAAAATACAGCCTTTTCGAAGTAACTGGACAATTTTTTTTACTTTTATATGAAACACTCGCGCTATTACGTCGTGCCTAGAATGAGGAGCCTGTCCAACGTGTAACTGTTCCTGTATTTCAGACCACTTAGGGTTACATGTAAAGGTGATAAATAAATCAGGTCTTCCGTAATGGCGCACGTAAGTCATAGCGTCTTGTGTCCTCTCGTGCATGTAGCGAGGCCCCCCGGTAAAACTGGAAGGTAAGACCACTAATTTCCCTAGCTCTGACACTTGCCCATCACGTTTATCGACTGCATCTCGCAGATGCACATACTCCTCAACTCGTAATTTACTCTGGTTATGTCTCAAGAAGTTCAATCGTTCAGTTTCAATTTTAGCAAACATATCAGTTAAAAACTGATTTAAGAGACTGCGATAACGTAAAATTAGGTTTTCTTTATCTTCTCTTTCCATAAGTATAAATGCATAGAAAGTGGAAGCCGATACAGTTTTCTTCAAAGCAACTTTGGTGGTCGGATCAAGCTGAGGTATGTTAACGGAGTAACCATCTTCCCCACGGCAGAATATGAGTGGATACTGTAACGCATCGTAAGCACGGTGAGTCTCACTTATGCGCACCAGTCGTGTATCTCGGCTGTGGAGTATGATGTCTCGCTTTTCAAACATTTGACCTACGATCACCAAAGCCACTTCTTTTGTTGCGGGTTTGTTGTACCGACCTCTATGTGCACCTGCGGGTTTTCTGTCAGCTGTTATTACCACCTGAAACCCTTCGTTTTTTGGTGCAATCTCCATCGCCATTTTAAAGTCCCTAATGTATGGATTTGTCTCATGTAATATTTTCTGGAGTTCGCTCACTAACGACGGTTTTACAGAAGGTGCATTATTGCACCGTAGCTGACACTCTTTATCCTCATCACCAACAAAGTATATTTGTAAAAATGCTGGCTCCCGCTCTGAAGAAGGTAAAAGACTCCCGATTAGATGATACACCTGCCCCTGAACTTTAAAGGTTGGCATAAAGTTGCCTTCTTTAATCTCTTTTCCTCCAAAGGAAGTCATTTGAAAGCAGTTATTGTACTGCCTGATGTTTGAGAGAAAGTGTTCAGAAAGAGGGTGATTGTTTGTCAGAAGAGCTTGTATGAGCTCTGGCATTGGCTGAGGAAAGGGCAGATGGACTTTTCCGTTAGCACAGCACAGACCAGGACTTTCATCTTTCCATTTTCTAGCTTTACACCACTTACATGTTGTCATGCAACCTAAGGCAACAGTCTTATCTTTGTTGTAATCAGTATCGCTATTGTATTTGAATCCCGACATTGATTTAACAGACCATGGCAACAAATTTATTTCACTTCTCTTGACACTGTATTTTTTTACAGCACTTATGTTTACCTCGGGATTTTTCTCACTATATCTTTTTACAGCCGCCTGATTTATTGTAGGATTTTTCTCATTGTATTTTTTTACAGCCGCCTGATGTATTGTAGGATTTTTCTCACTGTATTTTTTTACAGCCGCCTGATGTATTGTAGGATTTTTCTCACTGTATTTTTTTACAGCCGCCTGATGTATTGTAGGATTTTTCTCACTGTATTTTTTTACAGCCGCCTGATGTATTGTAGGATTTTTCTCACTGTATTTTTTTACAGCCGCCTGATGTATTGTAGGATTTTTCTCACTGTATTTTTTTACAGCCGCCTGATGTATTGCAGGATTTTTCTCACTGTATTTTTTTACGGATGCGCGATTGACTTCAGGATTGTTCTCACTATATTTATTTACTGCTTGCCTGTGACGTTTTGTACGATTAATATTGGAAAATCGCTTACGCCTTTTCTTCCCCCGTCTCTTGTTTGTTTTAGAACAATTTACGGAGGGGTGATCTGAGACAGTAGTATTAGATATAGTAAGGGAATTTACTGGAGACGGGGATGAGGAGTGTGGGAGATCAGTGGGTGAGAGGTTGGCAGGGTCCTGGATTTCCCCAAGATTAGCCTCCACATTCACATTGTCAGACGTCAGAGAGGAATCAGGATCTAAGGGAATAAGGACGTCAAAGTGGCCTGCTGTCAGTGGCCCAGTAAACCTTAGTCTTTTTATTCCCTCAACCGGCTGCCCGAAACTGGTTAACAGAGTTTGGTCTGTGTAAACCTGCAGCTCATAGGGGAATATTTCAGAGGCTGCTTTTATTTCACATGTTGTCCCAAAAGTTCCCGGTTTGCTCATATCAGCCATATATTCTGCCTTTGTTCTGTAAATTCCCCCAGTCCGATTTAAGGTGAATGGTTTAAATCGGCACCAATTGTTAGTAACGTGCTGTACAACACTGGTCCGAACTTGGAAACCTTGTGAATCAGTGCCGTATACGAAGTAAGCCAAAGATGAGAATAAGCACTGACCATCAGGATTGATAGGCAATACATGGTGGGGAGTAGGCACCCCATCCACGTTGATGACTTCCATAGTGAGAAAGTAGAGATATATAAATAGAAAGACAATAGAGAGAAATATAAATATTATATGTATCAAGTAAAAGGGAAAACGGAATCAGTCTTGCCTAAAATGATCAAAATATATTGACGTATAGAACAGAACTGAAGTGAACAGAAGTGTGTAGAGGTTCAGGAAAAAACAAAGCAAGTAGCAAAGTCTGTAGCTAGACTGACTGGTAGGGGGCAATGTAGACCCCTTATCAGCTGATACCTGCAGCCTACTGATAAGGCCACTTGCAAACTGTGGCGTGCAGTCCTAGGCCTTGTCATGAGTGTTCACAATGATCAAAAACCGCTGTAGTTGTTCATCTAAATAACAGCCACCGAAAAAATGTATTAATAACAAATATATGCGTTTGACTGAAAATATTGTAATAGGGGTGTTAGCTACCCTTCGAGTAAAAGGTTTTCAAACCCTTTCTTAGTGCGCCTCTAAGAACTTACCCGAAACCATGTACCGAATTTCAGAACTCTAGGTTTCGTGTTTAAATACAGTGAGAATAATACATGTTTGCCGAATTTCACGTTTGTACGCTTCATAGTTTACAAAAAATAATGTATTTTACTTTTCGCGGTTTTTTCGCGGATTTCCGCGGTTAGACCTGGATTTTTTTTAAAAACGTTTCTTAGCGAGGACCTAGACGCCAGGAAGAACATGTTTGCCTAATTTCACGTTTGTACGCTTCATGGTTTACAACAAATTATGTATTTTACTTTTCGCGGTTTTTCGCGATTTACGCGGTTAGACCTGGATTTTTTTTAAAAACGTTTCTTAGCGAGGACCTAGACGCCAGGAGGAACATGTTTGCCTAATTTCACGTTTGTACGCTTCATGGTTTACAACAAATTATGTATTTTACTTTTCGCGGTTTTTCGCGATTTACGCGGTTAGACATTGATTTTTTTTAAAAACGTTTCTTAGCGAGCACCTAGACACCAGGATGAACATGTTTGCCGAATTTCACGTTTGTACGCTTCATAGTTTACAAAAAATAATGTATTTTACTTTTCGCGGTTTTTTCACGATTTCCGCGGTTATACATTGAATTTTTCAAAACCGGTTCTTAGTGCGCGTCTAGGACCTATGAGGAAGCTGTGTACCAAGTTTCATTGTAATCCGTTCAGTGGTTCCTGAGATTTCGTGATCAGTGAGTCAGTCAGTCAGTCAGTGAGTGGGTTTTGGCTTTTATTATTATAGATATATATATATATATATATATATATATATATATATATATATATATATATATATAATACAAGTTTTCTCAAATAGATTTTCTTAATGTTAATAAATTGCTATCATTTTACAAGCTATTTAGAGTATTTCTAGGGTAGTATTGGTTTTTCCTTATAGCTACCCTTTTGCGTCTGCTATTAAAGGTGTCAATATAAAATAAACATTGAGCTCGACATGTGAAATTTAAAAAATTGAAAACATACTTGAAAACCATTTTGATAAATCCGTTTATTAAATCAAACGCGTTTCAACGAAAATGTCGCCATCTTCAGTGATGTTATAACCACACCCCCTTCTAAAAGACTGAACATGAGGAAAATAAACCTGTTTTCATCTAATTTATTACACAATTTTATGGAAAATATATCTAAATTTTTGAACTTTTCTTTTAGTAGATATGATATGGTCTGACTAATACATTGTTTGATTAAATATAATACTCAAGTATTAATAACGATGCACTTTTTCAATAGCACAATCACTCGACAGATAGGTAAATTGTAAAATCACGTTTGTAACCTTAAAGGAAAAATGATAATGGCATATTATCTCATTTTATTTTGATGTATGGTTGAAGTTGAGAGAAAAGGAACTTAGAGAGTGGGGTAACAATATGGTCCCTCAAAAAAAGAAGTTTGACCCTTTTGTCAAACTCAAAATAACCTGATGACAGTATTTATTTTTTGGAATATTTCTTTTTTTGTGGCTCATTAACTCACAAGCTTATGCTCGTGCTAAACTTATGTTCCTACTAAACATTTTAGGAATGAGTGTATTTTAAATATAATACGACTCGTAATCTTTAATATTATGAAAAAAACAACGTGACAACCAATTTTTACCACTATAACCTAAAATAATAACGTTTAGTCTTTGAGATGATATGACTTGTAGATATCAGCGTACAATCAAAGTGTAAAAAACTGTAGTCAAATTAAAATGCTTAATACTACAATGCTCTAATTTAATTTAGTCGTACATTACCCCAACTTTTCTCTCCTTCCGTAAGCTCGACCCATTTTAATTAAAGCTCAGATCTGGGCATTTATTACTTCCATTTTTGTAATAAAATATGTCAAGGGTGTATAATAAATACGAGCGCTTCTAGTTTACGCCATTATTTTAATTTTTAAAAGACTTTTAAAATGAGGTATTACTCAATAGGGGTTGCTATTTAAAATTCTTGACTTACCCCCAAACTACCCCATTTTAGGGGTAAGGGTTGGAAATTTCGATACTTCAAAAAACTCCTCCTTTGGTTGTCTAAACATTCCCTAAAGCAAATCCGTCTATTTCCATTAATAAAAAAAGGGGGGGACTTTTAGGACACTTGGTATGTATATACAAACTTATACAGAGAGTTTCGCGAGTATAAACAAAGTTCGGTTTCAAGTAAAATATGTAGAATATGAAAAACACCAACACAGTTTAATAGTTTCCAACTTACAGTAGTTCTAGCCTATTAAGCTATTTTTGTGTTTTTTTAAACTTTTATTTGTTCATAGTCATTATAAAATAACTTTAAAACTAGGACATTATGAAATAATAAAAGCAATATACATTGGTAACTTTATAAGTTTAAAATTAGTGTACAGTTATTACTTGATAGAAATTTTAAACAGTGTAAGTAATTATAGTTGTGAAACGGTTACAAATCTGCAACAAGAAGTACATTCTTAACATATTGTCTTGAGTCTGTGTAATATAATTATATTTCTCCACTTAAATTTCGTTGTTAAATTTCTCCACATACGATTTGTCGTTTTTAAATACATAAGTGTAAAATTAAAATACAATTATTACTTAATAGAAATTTTAATAAAAGTGTAATAATTGTTGTTGTAAAGTGGTTAAATATCTGCAAGATGCCGTACGTTCATTACCAGATTGTCCGGAGTCTGTATAATTTAATTGTGTTGCTCAGCTCAAGTTTAGTTCCGAACTTAATCAATACAATGTGTCTGGAAGTGACGGTAATAACTTGATAAGTTTAATTAAAATACAATTATCAGTTGTTGGAAATATTAATACA